>CAWUFW010008201.1:600000-918074 GCA_963921515.1 Calotriton arnoldi | reverse complement strand
CCCCCCCCCCCCCCCCCCCCCCCCCCCCCCCCCCCCCCCCCCCCCCAGATCGTGACGCCTCTGTCCGGCCGGACGGGGCTGCATTTTGGCTTCCGTGCGACTCGATTCTGCGTTTACGGATCCGGCTCGGTCGGAGAACAGGACCTGGATTGGGTGAGTACGACTGGGTCGGAATCTATGCAGTTGTGCGCATCGTACTTGCTCGTTCGGGAGAATGTGCGACTCGGTTGGGAAACAGGCATTCGCCTGGCTTTTTTTCCGGCCGAATAGTGTTGGGTGCGCCTCCGACCGAGATCGGAATCGACCCCTCAGTGTGTAGTTTATGTTGTTTATCGTAAAATAATGTAAAAAATAAATGCTCATCAGTACAGTTAAACGAAAATTACAAATCATGGATTATCACAGAGAGAAAACATTGGCAATGCATAATTTCAAACTCATGTCAAATAAACAATGCATTGAAGGAGTGGATAGGTGAAGAGAGAAAAGTATCAGAGACAAAATACATTTGCAAATGAAAATGCAAATTAAGGAGGTTATCTATACTAACCCAAGAAGTAAGAAATGGAAATCTACCCCACTGGCCAGTCAGGGCAGGAAGGCCACTCAAGTAGAGTTGAGTGACAAAGATTAGGTCAGGGAACAGGAAACAGGTAGGCCTCTATCTGGAAACAGCAAACCGACGACAGCGACGATCTCCCGCTAGCTAAACACCAGCCAAACCTAAACCACACCCCCCGGGGACTTTCAATTATACCCTAAAACCTAAATGTCCTACCCACATTTGTTTCATTTACCAACCAAACTCTGTCTCTCATTGGCTAATAATGGGGGTGTTCTGTCACACCACTCTCAGCGTGATCACTATTATTCACTAGCTTATTGTTTTAGACTTTTAACATGACGACAAATCTTTCTCAGGAAACAACTTTGAACACAATCATATTACATATTCTTCATGTTCCAAGTCTCTACGCCTCTTTTGTTCGCCTCTGCCATCTCATGAGGATGTTGTACGTTTCCACTTGTTTATCAGTATCCTCCTTCTTCCGCAACCTTGACAGACAGTCAGCACATCGTGAAGGACATTTCTATGCTTTTGCATTCTCTCCTCATTCAAAGCCCATTTATTTCATATTCTTTTTCCTTCAGCAAGAATTAACCCAAAACTGGCATGCAGAAGTGTAGGCCCATGCTTGTATTTCTATGAGAACAGAACAAAAACATTTATTATTTCACGAAATGTAATTTCATTTTACACACCATCCCGGCATTGCACTAACCCATGCACAACCCATATTATTCCTAGCAAAATATTATTGACGTGCATAAAAGCAGCATTAGTTTTTATCAAAACAGTTTTGCGGCCTAGTTCCATGCATTAATACACGCTTTAGTTTACGCACATGCGCAAAAGCATTTCCCCATGTTTTAGCATTTATTAATAAAAATCTTCACCACACACTGTTAATATACGCTACTGAGGGTTCAATCCGAGCAGGTTTGATTTCCTCAAAACCCTGCTCCATCACAAACATTCATCCCCAGTCAAAAGGATCTGTTTTAAATCCATAATTCTTTTGCTCACCACACCACCCCAGTTTGGACACAGCCATATGCAAATCAGTCTTGACCCTGTTCCTTGCAGGAACAGTCCAACCTGAACTGCCAAGCCAGGTCGTCCCTGGACCAGAAACAAGCATCCTGGGACCGGTTTCAGGGCATCACCCTTCATCAGCCAGGCTAGCTTGAATCCAGTGGTGTAGTGAGCACGGGACCCACGTCTGGGCATACCCTTCCCACTTTGGACGACATATGCAAAAGAAACGATTGATGGACAGAATGCTGGACAATGCAAACATTTACCCCCAGTCACAAGGATCTGGGTTAAATCCATCCTTCTTTTGCTCACCACACCACCCCAGTTTGGACCCAGCCATATGCAAATCAGTCTTGACCCTGTTCCTTGTGGGAACAGTCCAGCCCGAACTGCCAAGCCAGGTCGTCCCTGGACCGGAAACAAGCATCCTGGGACAGGTTTCAGGGTATCACCCTTCAGCTGCCAGGCTAGCTTGAATCCAGTGGTGTAGTGAGTAGGCCTGGGCGGTAAATTCTGTTCCGCTCGCGGAATTTCCGGAATTTGGGTAATTTCGCGTTCCGCGGAGAATGCGGAATTGCCAAAAATTCCGCGATCCGCGGCTTCGCGGAGTTTTTTGCTTGTTCGCGCTTTCAAAATGCGTGTTCGCGAGATATTTCTCCCGAAGCACGCAAACAGCGTTCGCGAACAGGAAAAAAGCATCGCGAACGGGCGGAACAAGCAATTCCGCGTGTTCGCGGAACTTTTGCGTGCTCGCGGAGATCTTTTACCGTTTCGCGGATCTTTGCGTAGCGCGACTACGCAAATTCCGCCCACCCCTAGTAGTGAGCACGGGACCCACGTCTGGGCATACCCTTCCCACTTAGGGCCACATATGCAAAAGAAACTATTGATGGACGGAATGCTGGACAATGCAAACATTCACCCCCAGTCACAAGGATCTGGGTTAAATCCATAATTATTTTGCTCACCACACCACCCTAGTTTGGACCCAGCCATAAGCAAAACAGTCTTGACCCTGGTCTTTGTGGGAACAGTCCAGCCTGATTTGCCAAGTCAGATTGTCCCTGGACCGGAAACAAGCATCCTGGGACCGGTTTCAGTGCATCACCCTTCATCAGCCAGGCTAGCTTGAATCCAGTGGTGTAGTGAGCACGGGACCCACATCTGGGCATACCGTTCCCACTTAGGGCCACATATGCAAAAGAAACGATTGATGGACAGAATGCTGGACAATGCAAACATTCACCCCCAGTCACAAGGATCTGGGATAAATCCATCATTCTTTTGCTCACCATACCACCCCTTTAGCATTTGTCACCCCGAGTGGGATGGGTATTCCCAGACTTGGGTCCTGTGCTCTCCATGCCACTGGAATCAAGCTATCCTGGCTGATGAGGGCCGAAACCGGTCCTAGGATGCTTGTTTCCAGTCCAGGGAGGACCTGGCTTGGCAGTTCGGACTGGACTGTTCCCATTGGGCACGGGGTCAAGACTCATTTGCATATGGCTGTGTTCACACTGGAATGGCATTGGGAGCAAAAAACAATGGATTTAGGCGCAGATCTCTGTACTGGGGTGAATGTATGACATTAATCTGTATTCTGTCCATCAATTGTTCTTTTTGCATTTGTCACCCCGAGTGGGACGGGTATGCCCAGATGTGGGTCCTGTGCTCTCTATGCCACTGGAGTCAAGCTATCCTGGATGATGAGGGATGAAACCCTGAAACCGGTCCTAGGATGCTTGTTTCCAGTCCAGGGAGGACCAGCCTGGCAGTTCAGGCTGGACTGTTCCCATTGGGCACAGGGTAAAGACTGATTTGCATATGGCTGGGTTCAAACTGGAATGGCATGGGGAGCAAAAAAACGATGGATTTAGGCCCAGATCTCTGTACTGGGGTGAATGTATGACATTGTTCTGCATTCTGTCCATCAATTGTTCTTTTTGCATTTGTCACCCCGAGTGGGACTGGTATGCCCAGATGTGGGTCCTGTGCTCTCCATGCCACTTCAGTGTCCACCAATTGTTCTTTTTGCATTGAAATATCCTCATCAAATAATATCCAGTTTGATGACTAACTACAAATAATGAATTCATTAAACTCTGAGGTGTATTAAAATGGTAAAAAATTTGTGGTCGGCGGAACTTCCGGAGTTCCACTCCATGGAATTTTGCGGAGTAATCTAAAAACTCTGCGAGATTCTGCGGAGTTCTGCATGCAGCAGAGTTTGGGTAGGTCGCGCTGCTCGTGCTGATTTTTAGCGCCGGGAGCTTGTCCCATGCTGTAAAGTCAGTGCAAACGGCAGCATGCGGTGTGCCAGAGGGCACTGCTTCTTTCTGCCACTTGAGCAGATTTTCTACTCGAGCGGCAGCTGTCTCAATGTGAGCGGCAGCTTTCTCAATGCGAACAATAGCGACCTGCCATGACCACCTGCGTTGAGAAATATTACCGGGTGGTGGTCTAGCACTCAATTTTCTTGCTTGTGCTTGTCAACTTAACGTTTGCAGAGTTTTTCCACCCTCCCCTACAAAGAATGCATTACTTTGCAGATACAATATAATTGAAAATTATCATGCCACATATAAACGTGTAGCTTGGTTGTATATTGCAGTGGCTCACTTTATTGAACAAATACACAGGAAATTTGTTTTATTAATAAATACAAACAGTTAATCAAAATTTCATAAATATACTACACATTTCTCATTAGGTAGTTAAAATATATTAATATGTCATGTTTAATCTGGATTTAGCCATTCATTTACATCTTAGCTGTATCTCGCGTTCCTGTACTATTTCAAATAGCATGCAGCAGAGTCATAATTTCACATCACATAGGGGCATGTTATGATGGTGGTCGGATGAGCATCCGTCCGCCATTGTTGCGGGCAGGTAACGGCCGACAATGCATTGGCAGTCCCACCTGCCCAATCACAATATGACAACCGTGCAGGCAGTCGTGAAATGTCTTTTACTACTGTGGCTTCTGCTGTGGCCCAGAAAAAGGCTGCAGCACAAGCCACAGTAGAAAAGGGCACTTTACAAACATCCATGCACCATGTGCCAGGCACTATGTGGTGCCTGGAACACTTTGTATGAATGTGTGGGGGGGCAACGCATGTGTTCCCTGGCCACTTAGCAGTGGCCCATGGGGGATGGAGGACTAGCGTGGGGCTCCCAAAGTCAATTTCCATCAGTCTTTTCATGGCAGTTGGACCACAATAAAAAGGCATTTGGAAAGGGACATTGTGATCCTGACGGAGATGCCTGAGCAGGCACCGCCTCCATTCAGGATCCCGATTCCGACAGCCACCCCAACGGGAACTGTAGATCCTGTTGGAGGCAGTGGTCCATCCCCCGAGATTCAAGGGTTCGACCGCCTGCATTGTCATGTGACGGTCGGCCCGTTGGTGGAAGTCCCACCAACATTGTGATGATGCCCATAGTTCTATGCACTGGCTCTTTACTTTTGTGGTTACCTTTATTATTCTTGAGCCACCATACTATTATCAGCTCGACTATACAATCATTTTAATTGTTCTGTATTTAAAACAATTGCAACAGTTTCAGGAATCTGGATAGTGCCTTCATCAATTATGCCTGCATATGATATTACAGCTTCCACTCTTTTCATGAAGTTTTGTGAAAAATTGACACATTTTCTAAACAATGAAAAATCTCTTTGAGAAATTAGTGATGGATACATTATGCAAAATTGTGGTTTAAATGTAGTAAACACCTCAAATAATACTGGGCAGAACACATGGAACAACAAATTAAACATTTTCAAAAAAGAGTTTGATATTTTGATTCTTGCAAATGGCATTAGCAATGATTTGGGTCTCAAGAAAAGTATTTGCTCAGTATTTTCTTTGCAGAAATATTTTGCATAAAATATTTTTCCAAATCTGTGGCTGTGGGCTTCCAAACCATGCAAAGATATTTTCATTAGCTCTGGAAATTCATTTTTGTAAAGCATTGCCCACTTCAGGTACTTCACAAAGGGACGATCTTACAAATACGTATCTTCCGCAGAGAAGAAACCCCAAAGATTCTTGGTTTTGTGGGAGAATTATCCAAGAAAAGAAAAAATATCTACCATGGAAAACCACCTATATTTTTGACCCTATGAAATGGTTTTGTGTCTCAGAACAGATATGGGTGGTTTATATTTTAACAAAGATCATGTAACACAGACAAAGCAGCACTTGAACGTTGACTGGCTAACCTATCCCTACTGAACAAACTGGTTAAGCAATGGAATAGAGAGAAAACACATTGATGTGATCTGTGACTGCAAGAAGTCCCACAGTGAACTGCTTGTAAAACATATTAATCAACTTAACAAAACTACAATGAGGTTTAAAAAACAAAGAACACTAAAAATACAAAAAGGTATGCAGTTACTAAACTTTTTGGTGGTTACAGGTGTGACACAATCCAACAATAAACTATAGCATGAATTTTCATACTAGTTAAGGGCCCATGTATGCGAGCACCCTCACACACAATAGTAGATGTGGCCATAAGTTAGTGAAAATTATAACAATGTTTTAACTAATGTGCAATAAACATTAAAGTAATCTTATGTCGGGATCCAGTATTACAGGACAAAATATTTACAAAATGTATACTTAAAAGTAAGCTTTACAAAGGCAAAACAAAAATGTTTTCTGAAAAATGGTCATAAAAGGGAAGCACTGCATTTTTTTATACTTAAAGAAAGTAATGCACCCAAAGGAACTTAAGAATCTTTTTTTTCAAACTGCCATGATGTAAGTTTCTCAAACTTCAAGACCCTTTCTTCAGACACCAGTTAACAAGGACTGAACATAGTGAAGGTCTCTCTAATTTCCTTCTTGTTTGACCGAGGAGAGGCCAACTTCTCGCAGTAGCCATGATGCCACCCTGCACCTATTACACATATAAAATGGCTCAAGGGTCTCCCTGAGAGGGTTCAGAAAGGAAAATGAAGCAAATAAGGTTAAAAGCTTCCTTTCCAAAATGTGTAATTGTTGATTGTAGTTGAAAATCAATGCAGAGTTAAAAAACATGGCACTAAAAACTACCTGAATCAGGTTTGAAAAAGAGGCAACATAGAAGAAAGAACCCAAAAGGGATCCTAATGAAGTAAAATAGAGAAACACAACATGGACAAGATAGTATCTGAATGGATGATGAATTTGATGATAAAATAAGAGAACGTATGACTTAGACCTGGCACTCTCGGCAGGGTCACCCCAAAAGCCTTTGCCTTTACCCTTCACTTGTTTGCGGAATTCATTTTTGTTGGCCTTTAGCACTCTGTGCACTTTACCACTGTTAACCAGTGCTAAAGTGCTAGTGCTCTCTCCTTTAAATGTGGTAGAATTGGCTTACACCCACATTACATATTTAATTTACTTGTAAATCCTTATTAAAATGGTACTACATGTGCCCCGGGCCTGTAAACTAAATGCTGCTAGTAGGCCTGCAGCACTCCTTGTGCCACCTATTTAAGTATCCATTTAAACATGTCTCAGGCCTGTAATTGCAGCCTGTGTGTGCCGTTTTTTAAACTGCCATTTTAACCTGGCAAAATAAACCTTTTGCTAGGCTCACACTTTCCTGTTTAATACATATCAGCGGTCACCCCTAGGATAGGCCCTGAACAGACCAGAGGGCAGCGTGTAGTATATTTAAAAAGTTGGACATGTACTTTTTTGTTTTATATTTCCTGGTAGTGAAAAAATCTTCAATTAGTCTTTCACTCCTGCAAGGCCTACCGTTCCTATAGGATAACATTGAGTTACCTTATTACATTTAATCAGGGATAATTTTCAATTGGGAGCTGTTAGATAGATCATGTTTGGTGTCTATACAATTGTAATTAAAATCCCTCTTTAATGGAAAAGTCTGCATTATAATCACAATTCTGAAAATGCCACTTTTAGAAAGTTGGAACTTTCTTGCCCAACTATTTGCTGCCTGCAACATGATCCTGGGTCACATGACCAGGTGTAGCTGGCAGTTGGTCTTTGCATACTGCTCCCAGACAGTGAGACATAGAAGATAGGTATTAGCAGGATGGCTCAATCTGAGCTAACGAGGGGGAAGAGCTGCCACTTACCACACTTGCACATCACAAATTTCCTTCTTTATCACTGTCTGACACCTCTAGGGGGTGGAAACCTCTAGAAGCTTCCTCTACTTAAAAGTGGACACCAGGTATAAATATTGGAACTAAGATCCCAACTCTTCAGTACACTTCTGGCCCTTGACAGACTTTGACAGGAAGACGGACTGCTGTGTTTCTGAAAGTACTGCCACTCTGCTGGACTGCTGCCCTGAAGGACTGCTGCCCTGCTGTGCTTACCTGATGCCCCCTTGCCTTGGTGAGAAGGATTGGACATGCAACCTGTACCCAGGACCACCAGAGTGACTCCAAGTGCCAGTGTCTTGTAACCAGCACCTGGAATCTGCGACTGTGAATCCTACCCTGCTAAGTGGTGCCAACTCAGTCCTGGATCCTTGGAAGTGGGCCTGATGCTGCTCTGCCAGACAATCTGAGGACCTAGTAGAACCAAGGCATCTCCTCTGCTATTCAGTTTAAAGGAACAATGGTTCTAGAGTGGCCTAAAAGGTCCAAGGAGAGTAACCCTGTAAAGGGCACTGAGATAGTAAGGGATAGAAACTTAATTCATAAAGAGAGCAGTAGGAAATATAACGAGGGACATATAGGTCAATGTATGACAAATATTTATTACACAATGAAGGTATTCAGGTGCTCACACAGTAAGTGACAATAAGCGTGACGTGAGAAGTGAGGGTGAACTTAAAATAATGACATCGCATTGACAACAGAAATAGAAGCTCCTTTAAAGATTTTTACAGAGTATAAGGAGTTCATGTTGTAGGAGTCGACGACGTTTGAACTCAATTATTCGAGTTCATCTTCAGGACAAAAAATGTGAGCAACTTGAATTGAGCTGAAGAAGGAAAGAATATCCTGGTAAAGGCGTCTGCGTAGCGCTGTGCTTCTTAAGGTGACCGGGATAGCCTGCGAATTAATGCGCGTTATGGTGGGGCCCGGTAGGAGAAAAACAAACTTAGTTTGCTGGAAGCAAATGCTTAAAATCCTTCGCCGTTAAATGGCAATGTACTGTGCCGGGAATTAATTAAATTGGCCGGTCACAGTTCAGTAAATGGAGGCCTGGGAGATGAAAGGAGCGTGTCCTGCTCAAAGGAAAATCCGCGCTGAGTGCTGAGGGCACTCAGCGCGGATTTCCCTTTGAGCAGGACACGCTCCTTCATCTCCCAGGCCTCCATTTACTGAACTGTGACCGGCCAATTTAATTAATTCCCCGGCACAGTACATTGCCATTTAACGGCGAGGATTTAAGCATTTGCTTCCAGCAAACTAAGTTTGTTTTTCCCTACCGGGCCCCACCATAACGCGCGCGACTCGCAGGCTATCCCGGTCACCTTAAGAAGCACAGCTACGCAGACGCCTTACCAAGGATATTCTTTCCTTCTTCAGCTCAATTCAAGTTGCTCACATTTTTTGTCCTGAAGATGAACTCAATAATTGAGTTCGAACGTCGTCGACCCTACAACATGAACTCCTTATACTCTGTAAAAATCTTTAAAGGAGCTTCTATTTCTGTTGTCAATGCGATGTCATTATTTTAAGTTCACCCTCACTTCTCACGTCACGCTTATTGTCACTTACTGTGTGAGCACCTGAATACCTTCATTGTGTAATAAATATTTGTCATACATTGACCTATATGTCCTCGTTATATTTCCTACTGCTCTCTTTATGAATTAAGTTTCTATCCCTTTACTTATCTCAGTGCCCTTTACAGGGTTACTTCTCCTTGACCTTTAGGCCACTCTAGAACCATTGTTCCTTTAAACTACATATTACCCCAGGTTCATATATTGGGGCACCCTTGTCTTCCTAAATATCTCCTCTGCTATTCAGCACAACCCCGAGCAGAACCAAAGCATCGCCTCTGCTGCATAGACTTTCCCTGTGCTACAACTTCACAGTGCCTTTGCAGCCTACAGCCTCTTTGGTACTGGCTCAACGCATATCTGAGGCAAGCCCTCGCATCCCAAGCCTCTTATCGGCGGTAGCCTCGATGACAATGCAGGAGTTGGCATCAGAAGTCCAGCAACTTCTTTGGAACCAGTTGCTGCACAACTCATCCTCGACACAGGACTTCTCATCGTGAGCCCCCCTCATTGACAGCCTCCTCGACAATGACACAGGACCTCACACCGTAGCCTAGCAGCTCCCCAGAACTGATGCTGCGCAGCGCATCTCTGATCAGGACATTGCATTGCCTCAGCTGCGCAACACATCCTTGATGCGGGACCACGCAACACTCTGCAAACAGAATTTAATGTACTCTTGTTCAGTGAGCCTAACTAGGTCCATATAGCCAGCCCACACTCCATCGTAGTCAGCCTGAAATTGTTACTTTGTCCCAGTCCGGCGCAATCAGATAACCACTGTTAATGCTTTGTGCTTTTAGGAGCTATAGTCACTGTTTTTCTAATTTGATGTGGGATTTTTCTTCTGTTGTGTTTTCACTTTATTACTGTTTCAAGTACTGCATCAATACATTACCTCTAAGTCAAGTTTAACTGCTTTGTGCCAAGCTACCAGAGTGTTGAGCCCCAGTTAATTTGGAGGTTGCTTGCGACTTCACCATGAGAAGGATTGTAGTTGCTGCTTGAATAGGGTTTAAACCCCCTCAACCAGTAACCCAATTTCTTACAGAATGTGTTGTGAGACATTTGTCTCTGGTAAAAAAACCCTCCTTATATTTACTAAAAGCTGGAAATTACATTGCAAAATCTAGTACAGTCATACATACATACATTAGAGCGGCAGTGGAGAAGTGTGGCTCAATGGTTAGAGCAGCAGACCCTGATGCAGAGATCTGGCCCGGGACCAGGGTTCAATTCCCGCTTCGGCGGGTCTTGGGCTCAATTTCCTCAGACCTGATAATTCTCGCCTCCGTGCCTATTCTAATCATGGGTCCCACTCTGCAACTCTGGGCAATAGCTTGCTTAATCTCCACAACGGCCCCAACAGCGCTGGAATGCCTGGCTTCACCCTGGGGGTGCCCAGGAGTGGACATTTTCACTGGGAAAAGCCAGGAAGGGTTCCACAGCGGTATGCGTACAGCGCCTGGACACCCCTTTGGGGGTATGGGTGCGCTTTACAAGTACAAATTTCATTTCATTTTCATTTCATACATAAAAGTCTTGTCACTCCTTGTCATTCAGGAGAATGGCACTTCACAAAAATGCCAGCCTATGTAAGAAGAACCCCATATACGACATCTTTCAAGCTTCTGTGTTCTGCCAATCATCTCTTCCAAACAGGACTCTGCCTCACTTATAGAGAAACCCACTGATCAATCATAACTTAAAAGAGCGGGCAGGGGAGAACTCATTATGACTGATGCCCGGTGGAGCTACCTCGCGAGCTAAAGGGGAGATGGGCTACGGATTCCCTCCTTGGCCATCACCTACCCAGCCGGTCCTTGGGCAAACTCTCCTGCGTCTCTCCTGACGTTATCTCCCTCCTCCCCCCTTCACCTTACCCACTACTGCTCTACTCTTCTCATCTTTCCAGCTATTGACCCCTGCCCTCACCCGTCCTTGCCCTTAGTTCCCACCCTGTTTATCCACTGGACTTTCTTATGTGAACTTTCCATCGTCAGTTGAGACCTAGCTATTTGACTGATGCCCGATGGAGCTACCTTGTTTAGCTAAAGGGGAGACGGGCTGTGGATTCCCTCCTCGGACGTCACCTACCCAGTCGGTCTTTGGGCAGACTTCCCTTCGTCTCTCCTGCCGCCTCTTCCCTCATCCTCCCCCTTCACACTTCCCCCTTCCCCCCTCCTCCTTTCTTGTCTCTCCTTTCTTTCCTCTTTCAATGTGTTGCTTATTTTTGACGTAATGTTCATTGTCATCATTTGCTGTAACATTGTCTAACCGAATGTAAAGCACTCTGATACCTTCGGGTCTAGCCAGCGCTATATAAAACTCATTAAAATAAAAATAAAAATTATAACTTAGAGAGAACAAAAATAAAGTCACGCTTACTTTTTGAGAAATGTGTAGCCAAAGGAACACGCCAACATGAATAAAAGATGTGCGTCTTCCTTTTGAAAACTCATGCTCAAGAGAACTTGCTATTTCCTCCAATGTGTCCCACTCCAAGATGGAACAGTATGCCTCCCACTTGATGCCCCAGGGTTATCTGGATGCCACCAGAGAAAAATAACAAGTATACAAAGGCAAGGGGGCATAGACTGAAGAAACATCTGCCAAAGTACATTTTCAGGATGGCTAATCTTTGCAATATATCAAAATTAAGATGCTCCTAAAACATTTGAGCCTAACAAGTTTCTTGAACCACAAACTCTGGCGGGCCTTGCTCCATAACAGATGTTTTTTTCTGAAGTTGAATAATGATAAGGACCAGAAACATAGTTTTTCAATTGTGAAGCTTTGAAAAATAAATAAACTCTCCAAGTGTAAAGGAACTTTAGGTGAAATAGCTACAGGATTAACCTGACAAGTAATAATAAATGGAGCAAAAAATCCTGGTCTAAACTTGAGTGACAATGTATACATAGGAAGAAATCGGGAAGATAACCAAATCTTACCAGTAAGAGCAAAACAAGAATTTGATCATGATTTATCTTCACTTTTTGCCACCTTAGCTTTAAAATAATGTAAACATCCTGAGACTAATTGCTTTTGTTTTTGTAGGCAATTCATGCCATCGGTAGCTGCTGGGAATAAAGAACCAATGTGAAGTGAACAAGGAAAAACTCTTGGATGAAAACCTTGGAAGCAGAAAAATGGTGAAACTTTGGTGGTGCCATGCATTGCATTGTAATGAAAAAAATCAGCTATTGGTAAATAAGTTGGCAGTCATATGTATTGCATTACAGTAACAGCCTTTGATAGTTTATTCTGTTTGCCCACTGGATTGAGGTTGATAACCAGAAGAGAGATGTTAGCCTAACGGTTAGGGTGGTGGACTTCAAATCAGGGGAACCAGGTTCTAGTCTCGGCAACGACACTCAACATCCTGTGGTTCTTGGCAAAACACTTAGGGGCTTATTTACAAGCCCCTTGCGTCTTTTTTAACATGGGAAAAGTGACGTACGGGTGGCGCAAGGGGCTTGTAAATAAGCCCCTTAATCTCCCCGTACCTAACAAAAATGAATGTATCCTCATGTAATGCAACTGGTGCTCATGTAAAGCACTCTGATACCTGATTTCGGGTCAAGTTCGCGATATATAAAACTTCAAGAAAACAAAAAAGACAGCCTTCTAAAAGTGATTACAATATTGAGGTCCTCTGTTAGATATTAAGGTTTGTGGTAGACCATAAACAAAACATGACTAGCAGAAAACAATGAATCATTTCATCCGCTGCAAGTAGTTTAGCCAGAGGAGAGAAATGAGCTATCTTTGAAAAGTAAATACATTAACAATGATTATGCAAAAACATTTTGAAGGTGTAAGGTCTGTGCTGAAGTCAGTAGAGATTGTATGACATGGTTCAGGAGCCATTTTGGAAAAGGTCTCAATCTTCAAAAGCTTTAGAAAGTAGTAATTTATTTTGAGCACTTGGGGGACAAGAAATTACATATTATTGAACTTCAGGATGTGCAGTAGGCCACAGAAATGATTGAAGAACAAGATCTAATATAGTCCTGACTAACTCATATAGGACATAAAATAGCTGATTCATGAAACATTCCCATTACATTCCCTTGTGGTTCCTTAGTAGGAATCAAAATTGCTTGTATTCTAAGAAACAAATGATTACATCATGTCGGTGGAATTTTACAATGAAGGTACTCTGACTCCTTATTATCAATTTGTTCTTACTCCTTAACCCCTTCTAAAAAAGGACTGAGCATTTCCAATCATACAACACGAAGGAATTACAGGTTGATCGCATGTAAGCTATGACTCTGGATAACAAGGAAACAAGACATTAGCTAAAAGATTCTTTGAGCCAGGAACACAGGTTAAGGAGGAATTATACTGGACACAGAAACAATCCTATCTGGCTTAACTACTGTTCTTCCACTGAAAGCTTTGTAGACATTGTAAGATCATACGATGAGTCTGGATTAAAAATAATTCCCTGTTGCCCATCAGTGAATGTCTACAATTGACACAAGCAATCTTCTTATTTTTAAATCATTTATTCAAATTAGATTTGTTCAGCATACACTACAAAGATCACAGAATTCAAAAACATAGCATTGAGCAAAAACAAAATGCATAGTATAAAGCTTAAGACAAAGATAAACCACACACCAGAATTGGAGGAACAAATAAAGGAAGCAGAATTAGCAAATCTCCGACTGGAGGGATAGAGAAAAAGAAATTACAATATTATTCATGATAGAAGTTTGAGAAATCCCAGCTGCAATTAACCCACATTTTAACAAATTTTCCCTAGGAAGAGAGACCTCTAGCTTTTGCCAAAACTAACTCAGAATCATGGATCTGTGGGATGAGGACGCACCATTCAACAGCTTCTGGAGGGGCCGTGAAGACCCATGACCTTGCAATTCATAGTTGAGCTTAGACTAACATTATCGTGGTTAAGCGCTGTAAGCCACCCTCAGAATCAGACTTAACGGCAAGCATTATCTCCTTAGCAGATGGTAAGACTCGATGGCCCAAACTGTATGACATAAACGTAATCACCGCATTCCAAAACTCTTGTAAGACAGGACATAACACAGACATATGTACAATGTCTGTAGTTGGTAGGTTACATTTGGGACATTTAGGGGCCGATTCCGATTCGGGCAGGAAATCTCTCCGACCGAGCCGGACCCGGAGAGATTTCCGACCGAATCGGACTCTAGCAGCCCGACCAAACGAGTACGATGCGTACGTATGCTATCGGACTCGATTCGGTCGGACTCCCATTGAAGTCAATGGGAGCCGGTCATACAACGCGTACACGGGCTCCCATTGACTCAATGGGTATGACGCGCACAAGGGCTCCCCCTAAAGCGGGTTCGCGTCGATGCGGGTCGTGCCGTACATGCACGTGTAGGGGGGAGCCATGGGTCCCCCCTGTGTGCGACTCACGCGGCTACGCGTGCAGGGGGGTCCGACACGGGCCCCCGAAATCCGGCTCCGACTGCTCCTTGGAGCCGGACGGCGCGAGTCGGTCGGACTGCTCGAGGCGCGCATCGTACTGGCTCGGTCGGTGAACGTCTCCATTGCGCGGTGCAAGTCGTGTCCATGCGAGTCGGTCGGAGCGGTTCGGACCCGCGAACGAGTCGGTCGGGCGATTTCACATACGCTCGCATCGTACTCGCTCGCCCGGACGCATGCACGAATCGGTCGGAAAAGAGGCCTCCAAATCGGATCCGGTGAAGCCGAATCCGATTCGGTGCCCTACCGGCCGAGATCGGAATCGGCCCCTTAGTCTTATCTGCTGAAGAATTCATTCCCCATTGATAATTTTTTTCTGGGGTATAATATAGGAGACAGATTGTCCAAAGCTGTTTCAATTTTAAATTGGTAGAGTGTACAGATCGGTCGAGTATCTCTAATGTGCTCTGAATCTCTGAGAGCAAAATCTCAGATGCAAGAGACGGCTCCATTTTGTAGCTAACGAGGCATTATCATCAACACCATACTGGCAAAAGCCTTGGTACAATATACTAATCAAAGGTTTCCTGGCAGATTTATAGTAATACGATGTCAGATCTGAGCCTTCTATGTCAAACGAGCATTCACATCCTGACAGTAGATAGTCCCTAATTTGTAAGTACTTAAAGAAAACATGACGAGGGAGTCCGTACTTATCTTGCAATCCCAAAAATGGTAAGAGACCATTCAGGTTGTACAGCTGGCCCAACATTAAAATCCCATGCCGTGCCCAAACCTTACAAATCGAGTCATGAAAGATTAGGGGTAAAGACGGATTATCACAAAGTGGTGTATCATTGTTTAAAAAGATATTGAATATTTAGTGCAAATCCCCCACCAAATATGAATAATATTGCTTATTATTTTAAAGCATACACTCTTAAAATAGTTGGGATCCTGCAGCCTATAAAAAAAAACTAAACTCAGATCCGAGAGTTAGCTGGTAACTAAAAGATGAAGGATCTGGATCAGCTGGAAATAATAAGCTGCGCAGACGACCGGTGAAGGCCGCCCAAAAATATTACTGGAAGTCTGGGAATTGGAGCCCCCCTTTCTTGTATGGGAGCATCAAAGACAAATGGCGTGTCTTGCCCAACGGTAGCCCCATATTTAACTTCCAATGGCGCCCTCAAGGCGTGTAAGAAAGGACTCGGGGACTGTCCATAGCACAGAATAAATAAAGCAATTTTGGGAGATTATTTATTTTAATAATATTTATTCGACATAGAATAGTAAGCAGGAGCTTATTCCAGGATTTCATCTTAGAAATGACTGATAATAACAAAGGTTCATAGTTCAGTTTAATGATGTTCATGACCACAGGACACAATATAACTCCAAGATAGATCACTGTAGCAGTTCCCCATGCATAAGAGAATCTGGTTTGAAGTTCAAGAGGGCTTGAGTTTTGAAAAAATTAAGCTTGTACCCAGAGAATCTGCCAAACCTAGTGGCCTCATCTGAAACCTGTTGGATAGCTGCTAGTGGATTAGTGCAAAAGCCTGCCACATTGTCTGGGTAGGTGGTCAGCTTGAGTTGTTGGCCTCCGAACAGCAGGGGCTGGATGGCTACATTCATAGAAAGTGACTGTAGGTATGGCTCCCTGTATAGGGCAAACAGGAGAGGAGAAAGTGGGCACCCCAGTCGAGTACCTTGGGAAATTGGGTATTTACCATTGTAAGCCACCCTGGCACACAGGATCTTATATAGTGCCTGGGTCAGATTAATGAGTCCCTCACCAAGGCCGAATGAGCCCATAGTGACCCACATACACTCCCATGCTTCCTGATCGAAGGCTTTTTCGGCATCCAAGAGGATCATTCATATATTGGTGTTAGACTTGCTGGCAACATCAAACGCTGCGATTGCTGTATTGGTGTAACCAGTAGTGTCTGGAATAAACCCATGTTGTTGATACCAAGGTTGAAAGTATGGGGGCGAGACGCATGGCCAAGATTTTTGGGAACCATTTTGCATCTGAATTAATCAGAGAAATGGGCCAGTAAGACCCCATATCTTCCGGAGGTTTGCCGTTTTTCTGAAATATTACAATATTAGTAGTATTCCAGGTGTTGAGAGAGGTGCTGCCTGTATGAATATGTTGAATTACCTTTAAGAATTTGGGAGTTATTATATCTTTAAATACCTTATAGAAGTCTAAAGGTAAAGCATCCTCACCCACCGCAATGTATGTGGAAAGAGTATCTAATGCAGCCTCACACTCAAGCAGAGATAACTCAGCTTGCAGATCACCAGCATGAATTTCTCTCAGAAGGGGGAGACTACACTGTTGTAGGTAATCCCCAAGTCCAGCTTGCTCAATTACATAGGACTGACTGTGTAACTCCTCGTAAAACCGAGAGAACTGCTTCAGAATAGATGTGGGTTTTGTATTCACTGAACGGTCCATATCCTTAATTGAATGGATCATAATTTAAACCGCTGATCTGAAATCTGATGTGCCAGGACTCGGCCTACCCTTTCCTCATACTCATATTGAAGCATTCTATATTTCACATATCTAGTGGCTATTTTATCTTTTAGCCTACGACCAAGGAGATATCCCTTTTCTTTTAATTTAAGATAGATAGTCTGTTCTTCTGTTTCTCCTTGAGCAATTTTCAAAGCATGTAATAACTCAAGTTGAAGAATAGCTTGGCATAGAAGACAGGTCTCTTCTGAGGCAGCCCTATTTTGCCTGACCACATACTGGAGAGTAATACCACAGACATAGGCCTTCATTGCATCCTAAATTACTACAGGTGATGCTGTACCAAAAGCAATCTTCAAGGCTAATAACTCTTTTTCTAGAACTGAACAGTTGTGGTTACTTTAAGATTGAACATGGAACAGAAAAAATACAGTGTGTTGTTTGTCCATCTCTTTCATGCAGCTACGAAAATGCCCTCCTAATGCTCCTTCAGAAACATCACTCTCATATAAACCTATTAGTGATGTCAGGATGGACCAAAATTTTCGCATGAGAATACATCTGTTTAAGCACAATAAATATCATTCCAGCTTGAACATCACTATGAAAATCTCTTTTCATTTTTCTTCATTTCAGACACAAATAATGTCACTGACTAAATATGCAAAATCCTTAATGACTTGACATTAATATTTCACCAACCAGGGAATCTTTTTTTTGTTTTAAACCTTATTTAAAGTTTTTCCTTCAAAGACAGTTAGTACATCATAGATCCACATTTAGACATATCAGCCATAACATAACGATTAGCTTCATCGTTTTCCCTGAATACCATACAATGTAGGACATTATCAATACAACAAGTACAACTTTACTGCTCTGGAGTGGGCTCCGGGTCAGTTTGCGAGCTCACTGATGTTTGGGGCAACAGGTAAGTTTTGAAAGGTTGCCAAATATCAAGGGGGCAGGACATAGGAGGTTGAAGCTGAGCATACAACTCGCTGTTAGTGTTGCAGTAAGTCATACTGTACATCCAACCCTTCAGTGTCGGGAGACGTTTATTCCCCCAATTCAGAGCGACTTCCCTCTTAGCCAAAAGCAGTGCCATTGCGCAGAAACGTCTGCGGGACTTGGGAAGATCTCCGACGTACCCCAACAGGGCCCTGAGGGGAGATGGAAGCAGGTGTTGATCCAGAATAGAAGATAGTGCCCCAAATACCCTTCCCCAAAAATAAACGACTTTGGTGCAAGCCCACGCCATGTGTACAAAATCAGCCAAGGGGGTTCTGCATCGGGTACATGTGTGGGTTCTAGAAAGGTCCATACAGTGGACCATGCTTGGTGTAACATAAGCCTGTTGCAGAAATTTAAAATGCAACAATTGATGCCGGTAGTTAAAAGAGATTTTGCGGGTTTGTTCGCAGCTGAAGCGCCACTGCAAGTCCGACAGAGGGTGCCCCAGGTCGCGCTCCCACGTCTGCCTTAGCTTCAAATCCCTAGGCGGGAGGAGTGCGATAGTGGCTTTGTACATCTTAGACATTAAGTGGTCCTCGTTGGTGTCCTTGATTAGGAGTGTCAGTGGAGGGAAATCAGGTGGTTCTATCGGGTATGTCTGGACTTGGGACCTCAGTGCGCTCTGTAGCCGGCGCAATACAAACTGGTCGAGGAAAGTGGCTTCAGTGAAACGGGTGTCCTCACAGCGAGAGAAGATGTGGTTGTTCATGAATAGATCCCCGAATGTTGCCAAGTCGAATTTAGTCAGGGTGCGTTGTACTACAGCCTCCTTGGTGATGGGAATCCACAGGTTCCCCGCCAAGGGGAGGGATGGGGAATATAGCTGCGGCGTCCCAGTTGCCCAGATCAGTTGTTTCCACACCCAACTAGTTGTAGATAGTGTTTGCAGATCCTGAGGGTCTCGGGGTAGCCCCACTGGTAACAGGGCCGAAAGAGGGATGGGGAGGACGAGGTCTGCTCCAGGCCTAAGATAGGGGATCCGAGCATCCGCGTGGAACCA
Organism: Calotriton arnoldi; assembly: GCA_963921515.1. NCBI lineage: Eukaryota > Metazoa > Chordata > Amphibia > Caudata > Salamandridae > Calotriton > Calotriton arnoldi. The sequence continues at coordinate 898,820 of CAWUFW010008201.1, read as the reverse complement.
GTTACGCGACAAGCTGCACTGCGCAATCAAATAGTAAATGCGGAGATTCGGGACCCCGAATCTTCCGCGTTCAAAGGGCAGCATCAGGGCGTCCCAGCTAATCCTATGTTGACCACCCCCCCACACCAGCCGCAGCAGCTGCGAGTGTAGAGTCACAAAGAAGCTCCCGTACAGAGGAATAGGGATATTCTGAAAGAGGTATAAGAATTGCGGGAAAACAACCATTTTAATTAACGCAATTCTGCCGGCCATTGACAAAGGGAGTTTCAACCAGCGTTCAAAGTTATTAGATAGTTTTTCCATGGCTGGGCCATAGTTAAGTTGGAGGATTTGTGATTGGTCTCTGTGGATATGGATACCCAAATACTTAACTGAGTCATCGCACCACTTAAGTGGGAATTCCGAATTATGATTGCATTGGGCTTCAGTCAAAGGAAAAACCTCGGATTTACCCCAATTAATTTGCAAGCCTGACAGGGCTCTGAAGCGAGTGAATTCACGAAGGATTGGCTCTAAGTTGTCGTCTGGTTTCCTCACGTACAGGATAACGTCATCGGCATAAAGTGTAAGTAATAGGGGGCCCGTATTAAATTGAATACCCCTGTGGGAGTGTTTATCTAAGAGATGAAGGACAAGCGGATCCATTGCAATTATAAAGAGGAGTGGGGAGAGGGGGCAGCCCTGTCTGGTCCCTCTGGACAATTTGAAGGGGGAAGAAAGCATGCCGTTTAGTCGTATTCTCGCCGTGGGACGTGTATAGAATAGTGAAATCACTGAGATAAACCTAGGTGGGATGCCCAGCCGTACTAGCGTGGCCCCGAAGATGGGCCACTCCAGAGAGTCAAAGGCCTTTTCGGCATCCAGGAGGACCACCGCAGCTGGAAGAGCTGGGTTGACTCTGTGTAGGGTGGTGAACAGGGTACGCAAAATCAGTGCGGTAGGCCTGTGTGGGATAAAACCTGCCTGTGTGGGCGATATCATCTTATCAATGATGAGGGAGAGCCTATTAGCTAGCATTTTTGCTAGCATTTTATAGTCATAATTCAGCAGTGAGAGGGGCCTGTAGGATTCACACCGCTGAGGGTCTTTGCCGGCTTTGGGAAGGAGCGTGACAACCGCTTCACGCAGCGTTGGGGGTAGTTCACCCACCTCTATAGCTTCCTGAAAGAGATCGATGAGGTGCGGGGCCAAAGTCTTTTTAAAGACCTTATAAAAACAACCAGGGAACCCGTGCTTTTGAGCCGTCCATATCCTCAATTGCTTGAGTCACTTTGCCAATCGTGAAGGGCTCAGCTAGGAAATCTCTGTGTACCTGTTCCAACCAGACCACGGCCACCTCGTCCAGGTAGGAATTGCTGGCCGCCGGGTCAGGGTTGACCCTGGTCCTGTAGAGGTCCTGGTAATAAGAAAAAACCCTTTTGGTAATGCCTCCACAGTCCGTAATCTGCTCACGATTTGAGCCGCACAGATTAGTGATATACGAAGGTCCTTGATGGGGGTGAATCAGTCTGGCTAGTGTGCATCCGGGTCGTTCCCCCTCCCCGTACCTCCTGGCAGTGGCATATTTCCCCAGAAAGTGAGCCTCCCTTTCTGCTGTCTCCTGGAACTCAGTCAACAATGTCGCTCTAAGTCGAAGGTCGGAGTGGGATCGGGGAGCCTCATGATTTACGTCCAGGGCCGCTAACTTGGTCTCGATCCCAGCTAGTGTGCAACGAAGATCCTTCAATATACCGGCACTTTTAGAAATGCATATCCCCCTGATATAGGCTTTAAATGCTTCCCACAACGTGGCTTTGGACTCCACAGTGTTTAAGATAAGTTCAAAGTATTCCTCCACTGCTGCATGCAGCTCTTCCTCAAAGACAGAGTCTCGGAGGGCCATCTCTGGGAACCGCCACTGCCCAATCCTGTCCCCTGCCCCCGGAATCCGCAGCCCGAGCACCACAGGGGCGTGATCAGAGAGTGTGTGCCGAAGGTGGGTGACTGAGCTCAACCAAATAGCAATGCTGGGGGTAAGTAGCCAGTAGTCCAGGCATGTCCAAGTGTTGTGAGGGGCGGAATAGTGTGTGTAGGCGGGTGTAGTTGAGTGCAAGTGGCGCCACACATCCGTTAGCCAAAGGGCGTCCGTCAGTGTGGAAAGTGTTCTTCTGGCCCTGGGTTTAGTATCAGGTGTGGTGGCAGTGCTGACCAGCCCTGGGTTTGGGAGAATGTTAAGGTCGCCCCCATGCAGATGTGATCAGCTTCCATTGCGTCTATGCGGGAGTGTAGCTCAATACAAAAATCCGGGCTGTCTATGTTGGGCGCATAGACATTGACCAGGAGAATCGTATGGCCAAGGAGCCAGCCCTAAACCAATAAGTATCTGCCTGCTAGGTCAGAATGCTCCGCAACCGTTCTAAACGGTCAACGCTTATGCACAAGTATTGAGACCCCCCTTGAGTACGTGCTATAACCTGCAAAGTACCTGTTAGGTCCCCAGCTGGCGGCAAAGTTCAGAGACGAGTGAGGGGGCAGGTGCGTCCCTTGGAGAAATGCTATATCCGCCTGATGGCGCTGCAAGTAATGAAGCACCTGTTTACGTTTGCGAGTGTCATTGAGCCCCCGAACATTCCAGGACATCAGGGTGATTTTCTCATTATGGCTAGTGCTACGTGACATTAATGAAATTCTCAGCAATACTGTGTTGTGGATCACAAGACATAGTTTTGAGCTTAGCGAATAGACTATGAAAGGAAAGAAGAATTATTAACCTAAAGTATCCCCACCCCCCACGCATCTCCTTACCCTTTACGTAGGGGAAATCCCAATTCTCAATTAGATACATGAGAAAACGTTGTAACAGTCCAAACCTATAAACCACGAAAAGGTGCCAAAGCACAGGGGGTTGGCAACGCTACAACTAATCCCCGGGCCTGAAAAGAGTCTCATAGAAACAGATCGTGAGGACCATAATCCCACGGCGGCGATATCAACTTGCGGAGAACAGTTCAGAGCTGGCGCCAGAGTCCAGCAAACTAGGAGATCGATCCGGGGTAGGCGATCTGTGCAACTGGGCAGTATTCGAACGGTGTCTGAGAAACTCCTGCACCTCGGCTGGGGCGTCGAAGATTCTAGATCTGCCATCAGCATCCACCTTCAAACATGCAGGATAGAGCATCCGTACTTCAAACCAGCCTTACGTAGAGCAACTTTGACTGCCCCGAACTTCCGGCGGGCCTCCTGAACCATTGTGGTGAAATCAGGATACAGCGAGATAGAGGATCCCTGCCAGTTCAGAGACCCCCGCTCCCGGGCCAAACGCAGGGAAGTGTCTCCGTCTTTAAAGTTCAGGAGCCATGCCATGATCGGGCGGGGTGGACATCCCGGATTGGGGTGGGGACCAAGAGTTCGATGTGCCCTCTCAACAAAAAAAGTGGGCGTGAAAGAGTCACGGCCAAATAGATCACACAGAAGGCCCTCCACAAACCCATTGAGCCGCCCAGTGTTCGTCGATTCTGGAATACCCATAATTCGTATGTTATAGCGCCTCCCCCTGGCTTCCAAATCCTCGCTTTCATGGCGATGGTCTTGAGCACTTTCTCCATTCTGTCCAGGCGTTTGGTTGCCTGGGCCGAGCAGTCTTCCAAATCAGAAATTCTGCCCTCTGCTGTGTCCAGCCGCATGTCATGCTTGTCTATTCTGGCCCCCAGCGCATCCAGTCTCCTGTCCAAGGCATCAAATCGGGTGTCCAGTGCCTTGAACCAGGGCCGGAGTTCCGCCATCAGGGCTTCATTACCCAGCCCAGGGGGTTGGGGAGGGCCAGCAGCATCACCTCCCTCCGCCATATTGCCTCCTGTGGGGTCGGTCCCTCCCGCTGTCTTCTCGAATGGCAGTTTTCGCTGTTTCGGGTCTACTTTCCCCATATCTGTGGAGGGCGAGGGGTTGGGCACCAAGATGCGCTGGGCCGGTTACGAATGAGGGTGGTGACTGAAAGTCTGATGTCAAAGAGGGGGAAGGTGTGGTCGGCTTCGCCTACGGTGCAGCGAGGGTTACTACAGGAGCCGGAGTATCGCTTAGGGGGTAGGCGACACTCAGACACTGCAGTTGCTGCTTCCTGTAATAGTGCCTGTACCCAGGGCTCCACTGCTGCCCACTTCTATCAGGCGCGTGACACTGGTGTGCTAGATCAGGCCATTAACTGGGTGCAAGGGGATTCGATAGCACTGCTGTGGGCGCAGCTCCTTTTGAAAAGGCCTGGAGGGGTCAGGGCAATGAGGCAGGAGAGGGGCCCCTAGAGAGGAGGGGGGCTCTGCAGCAATCCGGCCAGTTGGCCGGTCCCCAGGCCCACCCGTGGACCCTGTCTACAAGGGGCCTCCGGGGGTATCGGGCGGGCCTACCTGTGTACAGTGTGGGCAGGTTCCTCCGCTCCCATCCGCCCACCCGGTCGTTAGAGCGCTGGGCACCAGGCAGTGGCAATCCGGAGGTCGCAGGTGATAGGTCCTGTGCGCAGGATCCGCCAATTCTCATCGCGCTACGAGGCGCGCCCCTCATTTTTGGTGGATGGAGGAACAACTCGAGTCCCCGGCTCCAGTGAGCGCACTAGGCCCAGTGCGCATCTCGACGTTGTGGCGGCTCGGGAGCACGGGGGGTTGAAGGGCAGGTCTGCTGTGTCTGGGGCCGATGGATTGGCCGTATGTTCCGGGGGATTTAGCGGATCTTCGGATCTACTTGGCCATCGTGGTCCGCGGTCCGGCCATGCCCCATCCAACCAGGGAAACTTTGATTTCTTTAACACTGGAAGGAGAAAGTCATTCAAAAGTAGCTGGTACATTAATTGGCCCTCTTGCTAGTCTGGATGCATTCAATCAATGTTGCACATTCGCCACAAAATAGACCTATTGGGGCTTATTTCCAAGCCCCTTGCGCCGCCAGTGCGTCACTATTTCTGATGCACCGGCGGCACATTTTCCTGCCCCATATTTTCAAGGACACGAAAAGCCACCCTGCATGGCTTTTCCTGTCCTTGTAAAACTGGCCCCTTTACACACAGCACTTTGCATGAAAGGGGCATTCCATGGGTGTTGCTGTGGGTGTTCCCATGCAACACCCATTGACCCTGACACATTTTCAGATTTATGAGAAATTGTAAACCTGGAAATGCGTCTGAATGCTACGCCTCCCCAGGAGAGGCGTAGGGAGGCGTAACGAGGAAAAATGTATTCATTTCTCCTTGTTTTTTTCCTCTTTCTCTGCATGCTGCATTCTGCAGCACATATAAAACGAGGAAATCACCTCTAGTGATTGTTTATGTGCAGGAAAGTGTCTCTTCCCGCACATAAACAATCATTAAAAAAATGACGTTTTGTAACTTCTATGTGTGCTATTGCAGCACACATACAAGTTACAAAACGCCATTTAAAGATTGTTTATGTGCAGGAAGGAAGACCTTCCTGCACATAAATAATCATCCCTGTGATGCAGGCATCCTTGCACCAATGGTGCAAGTGGGCCTGCGTTGGCGCATGGCAGCCAATTGTGCGCCAGTGCAGGGGAAAGCACAGGGATGCGACAAATTATTGTAAATATGTCGCATCCCTGTGCTTTGAAAGTGCCGTAGCGTGGCACACCCAAAGGGCTTGTGATGCCGCGCTGTGGAACTTTCTTGCAAATGGGGCCCTAAGTATCTCCTGCATGCTTTCCAAAAGGTAATACGCGTGTTAAAATGATTCCACTACACACATTTCAATTGGTATGGTTTGTGTGTACAATCAATGGAATATTGATTATCATAATATTTCTCTTATTAGTTATTAAGGTTTGTAGTTCATTTTTTAAAGATTTCATTCATTTCAATATTTGTTGTAAGGTTATCCCCATTTTGCTGCCCTGACACGTTGCACTCTGTTTTTTCTCTCTTTTTATTTTCAGGCTTCACAACTGACCTGGATGTATTTTCATTTGGGAATTCATCTTCAGTTCTGTTTCAACAGCTCTCTATTGAGTTTATATTTTTTTCATGGATATTATAAGGAGAAAACAAGTAGACATCGGGTTAAAAAAACACTATAGCATATGAATGGCTCCAGAAGCAAGATTAGCTACAATTACATTTGAAATCGCAGTAGAGGCTTTCATCTTTTCAGTAGGTGACCAGTGACCTTCAGAACTACAACAATGGTCATGACAAAATTGTGATGATAACCATATGGTTCTGTTAACCCAAATAATGTGTGGATTATGCCACATTAACAAAGCAATTCCAAAAATCACATCATTATTAGAAGAGGCGAATATGTTGAAATTTACTATCTCTGAATGGTGTCTAAGAAACTTGAAAAAGGAATAAATAATGACTGCCCTGCTGTCTGAAGAAGGAAGACTGAACCTGCTTACCCTGAACCCAAGACCCCAGAAGTGATTCCCAGCGTCAATTGGCTGACCTCCTGTTTGAGCTACATGAACACAACAAGCTTTCAGAGCCCTGTCCTGCTTTCCAGCAGATCAGTATCAACTAGGCCTGACCTGGTCCCCTCTGCTGGCCTCTGTGGGAGAACCTGGATCCTTGGATTTTGTCAGAAAGCACTTCCCCTTGCTTACCTGAAAAGTTCACTGGTTCCAACATAGGTTGACGCAGAGCCCCACAAAGCTGCTCAGCTCCAAACTGAAGGCTTCACTGAAACCGGCACCAAGTGATGCAGAGCAATTCAGCTTTGCCCAGTTGCCGGCTGTAAGCCTCACAGGATACAATGCAGAAGCAATGCCGAGTTCTGCAGAATCGCACCACATAGCTCCCAAATGAAAGTTTCACTGAAACCAGTGCAAAGTGATGCAGAGCTGAGCAAAGCAATGCCACACAGGCACTGCACCAAAGTCAGAAGGTAAAACCTCCAGCAGGACAAACTTGGCCCCTTATCTAACTAGCGCTCCATCACGGCTGGCCTGAATTTGTGACTTTACCCCAGTCCAGCGTGACCAGATACCTGCAGCTGGCACTTCACACTTCTTGGCACTATTTTTGCCTTAAACTTTAAAAACGTATAGCTATGGTTCTATTGGTTAGATTTTTGTTTTTTTTTGGTGTCATTTTATTTAATAAAAAGTTCTCTATTTTTCTAAATTGACTTTGATTGTTCTTGTGTTGGATTTTCGTGTTATGGCTTTTTGAGTGTTGCAAACATAATTTTCATATTACCTCTAATTTAAGCCTGACTGTCTGCTTTGTGGCATGCTACCAGAGGGTTAGGCATAGGTTAGGTATCAACATTTGTTGTTTACCCTGACAAGGAATGTGTTTATTTCTTGAATTGGGCTATCACCCCTCTCAACTAATAACAACATTTCTTAGAATCTCTATTTGTGCTTTGCTTACAGGCAAGAGACACTTGCGTGACAGCTTGGATGACTTTACAAATAAGTGCTAGAATGACCACATGCACAACCACCAGAATGGTTGCATGAACAACCACCATTCGACAGCTTAAGTAATCATCAGAATGTCCAGGACCATGACAGCACATATTGCATGCAAGACTACATGTCATATTGCATGGCAGCTGCTGCTTGGCCTCATGGCTTGTCCCTTGATTGCCTGTTTGCATGATTTGTAAGGGAGGAGAGCAGCCTTTCATTAGACATGCCTGCTCAGGTATACATTATCTACCGTTGTTGGACGTTATGTGCGATCACGGGCATACCAGATTACATACATAGCATTATAGTTTGCATGACGTGTTATTTACAGAAAGTATATGATGATGTGCGACAGCTGTAAATAGAATGGGTTACAAATTTCATGTCATGTTTTTCTTAAACTAAATTATAATGGTGTTTTAAACAACACGAAAACGCTAACCCAATATGTAGGACAAAGGCTCAAAAGAATAAATATCCCATGGAGTAATGTGCTACCCATCCACAGAGCGCTTGTCAGGGGTTTTAGGCGCTGCATAAATGTCACTGCACTACAACAGAATACAAGGAGATGATGACATTAGGCGAGGTAGTTGCTGTACACAACACTTGATTCCTCTGGCAATAGATGCAATCAACCAAATCCAGGTTGTGTGGCACCAGTACACATGGAAAATACTAGGAAATCCAGTAGGTGTACTGAAACCATTAACCCTGAGAGTAAGTCAGTGCAAAGGTTTATGCAAGTGCGCACAACGCCAGTCCCCGCCAATTCTAAAAAAGTAAAAGGATTATGTGTCAACAGCACCAACTCAGTCAAGCTGTTCGGTAGTTTGGTGCAATGTATATCAGACACTTCTGAAATTGCGAGTCCCTAATAACCAAATACCTATCATAAGCCCCTCCTTCAGAGAAATGGCACAAAACTCCAGCCAGAAAGTGAAATATGTTAGCTATGATGCAAGTTGATAAGGGCCACGGAATGAAAGTCCAAGAGTCATGTGAGCTCAATTGAAGCTTCAGTGTCCTTGAACAAAATTATGATATGCCAGGAGAATATTTTGAGTGCTCTATTGACATTAGAAAATCACTTCGAAGATGCAATCTCATATGCACATAATAAAAAAGGAAATCCAGAATAGAGATGCTCAGATAGAAATGGTAGTAAACATAATGAATAGTGTCTGATGTGGCTAGGGGAATGGGTGAATTATTGCAATGAAGATTCACATTTATGAAATCTTTAATAAAGAACAACACTTCCTAATAAATGGTCAAATAAATTATGTTATCACCAATATCATAAAGACTGGCTAAACCCAAAGTAAAATTAGGTCCAAATATGGTTTGACACACAATCTAAAATTCCTCAAGAGAATTTCGATGATGGAATGGTCAACTGAATCAAACTGTTTAATAGTTGAAGGAGGGCACGGCCATTTGATTCAGTTCCCTCAACGCAACACAAACTTGAAATGAAAATATCACATGAACCTCAAACAGAGACGGATAAGTATGACAAACATTTATCAATGTTTACTCCAGTAGACAAGACTGAAGAATGGAATAAATGGGAGGAAATTGAAAAGTTTGTTGACAAAAAATGTCAAAGAGAATAAATGAGAAGTTGCAACAGAAACAGACGTAATCTGATCCCATGTTGTTAAAAGTTAACCAGATACAGCCCTTAAAAGGCAGGGCCAGACTGGCCATACCGGGCATCGGACATTTCCCCAGGAGGCTGTAAGGGTGGAGGGCGGTTTTGCAGCAGTGGAGGACAGTTTTGCTACTGGGGGCCGGTTTGGCAGTGGTGCCGCAATAACGACCCCCAGTAACAAAAGCAGCAAGCAAGCGTTTCCAGCCTCCCAGGGCTAGGCAGTGCTTCCGCTGGGGCTGGTCTGAGAAAATTGCCAGGGCTGCTTTGGGTTCCCAGTCCAGCCCTGTTAACTAAGGTTGGCAGTGGGCTGAAACAGAGGTATTAGACATAAGAAACCAAGGGGCATATTTACAAGCCCCTTGCGCCACTTTTGCGCCGCCGTTGCGTCATGCATGTGACGCAGCGGCAACGCAAACCATGCGCCACGTTGCGCTATATTTACAACGTGACGCATCTAGGGAGATGCGTCACGTAGTAAACCCCTGCGCCACATGAAACCTGCGTCAGGTTTCATGTGGGCGTACCGGCGCAGGGGGGGGCGTTCCGGCGCAGGAACGCCTCGGAAAAGTGACGTAGTGAAATCTACAAGATTTCACGCAGTCACTTTTCCGAGCGCTGGTGCGTCAAATCCTTACGCCTGCTTCAAGCAGGTGTAAGGATTGACGCACCATGTTAGGGATAGGGAAGGTTGGAACAGTGCTGGAGTTGCGTCGCGCTTGCGACACAACTTCAGCACTGCGCCAACCTTCCGCCGGCAGATGCGTCACGCATCTGCTTATCCTTGAGCCACGATGCGCCGCATTGTAAATGCAGCGCATCGGACGTGGCGCAAGGGTAAACTTGCATGACGCATTTTCCCTGGCGCATACCTGCTGATATGCAGGGATGCGCCAGGGAACATAAATATGCCCCCAAGTCTGTGGAGCACAACAAAGATAGCATCCTGCTAATAAATAAGCATCCAAGAAAATCCCATGAAACCAGGTGCCTAAACTTCTCCTGTTTGACACTTAACATGGTACTTGAGAAGACATTTCTATGTCTGCATATTCTCATATTTGAATATGGGAATATGCAGACATAGAAATGTCTTCCATTACTTTGCACATTAGTTTATATTTGGGAATAATGAACACATTCCGTCTGCTCTGGTCCTTTTATTGATTTTCCTGATTTCATTGTTTATAAAACATTATAGCCTCTGGCCAAAAGGGTTTAAATACATTCATAATAAGTTAGCAACTACTGACCTTAAAAGTAGATGTGGGGAGCCCTAAGCAACTGGAAACAGTGGATGGTGTTATATGTTGGAACAGCACACACAGGAGGCGAAAGTGTGATGTATGGCCTCACATCTTACCCATGATTAGTTTCCCTCGTCACTGCCTATCTGTCAACATTGTCTCTATGGCCACAGTCACCTATAAGGATTTTCCTCAAGTGAACCAGAGTTTTGATTGGAGGAGGAATGAAGGATTTGAAACATGAGGCTCTTATTCCATTGTCTGTCATTTCTTGGAAACACCTTTTACATGGATGCTGAGATGTAACTAGCCTCTTTTCTATGACTCTCCAAAATGTCATCTCCCCAATGTTTGCTCACTGAAACAGATCCAACAGGGTGTTCACTTTTTTCTGTGATGTAATTTCATTTCTTCCATTAAAGCATAAATAAAACAGCTTTTGTCACGGAAGGACCTATTGCACACGTGTTCCCTTACTTCATCCCAGAATAATCTATGCATATCGGAACAGCCAAATAAATAAACATCAGCCCTCAGAGAAAGGGAAGCATCCTTTTGTTGTAATTTTGTAAGTGATTTTTTTGAGTAAAATGTTTCTCTTATCAATTGCTTTGAAAGTTGAAGATGTGTAGATTGTTAACACCCCAGCACTGTTATGTAGCAGAGCTTGAGGAATATTTACCGATAATGATTAGACTTTCAAAATAATATTCCTAAGTGAGCAAAGAAAATTCCTGAGGATTTCCAAATAGGCAATGAGTCCCTATTGGCTTCATGACCATTAAGGACAGTTTATCATTTGATTTATCTCTTCTCGGACCCGGGAGTGACCATTAAGGAAGGCTTTTCATCAGATTTCTCTTTTATCAGAACCAGGAGTGTTCTGATTTCAGGTCCTGGGGTTGCTAGCTTTATTCCCAGTGCCAGCCTGCCTACTCCCAAACTAGTTCTGGACAGTTCTTCCCTCTTCCCTGGGCTTGCCTCAAGCTTGACTAGTGGGATAAAAGGCAGGGACAAGCTTGGTTTTGAGTTCCTTAGTGTGTGCTGGGGCAGGTTCCCTTGAAGTGAAATCAGGGCAGGGCACAGCTCCTCCCCAGCTATCCAGTTAGAAAGACCTACTCCCCTCTACACCCAGGTCCTTTGTCCTCTGTCTGCCCCTGTTAGAAATTGGGTTTCTGGTTGGCAGAGGTATGCGCCCTGTCCAAGCAGGAACCCCAATCCTAGTCAGGGTAAGTCAGATACACATCCTAAATTAATCTGTGCTCACCCTCTGGTAGCTAGACACAGAACCGGCAGGCTTAACTTTAAGAGGTTCCTCGCCGGAAGAACCCAGAGAGTCCGCCTCTCCCCGTTCAGATCCGAAGCCACCGAAGTCATCTGCGGCGTTCCACAAGGATCCTCACTCAGCCCGACCCTCTTCAACGTCTACATGAGCCCCCTCGCAGCCATCGCACGCCGACACAACCTCAACATCATCTCCTACGCCGACGACACCCAGCTGATCCTCTCCCTCACCAACGACCCCACCACCGCCAGAGCCAACCTGCACGACGGGATGAGAGACGTCGCCGACTGGATGAGGAACAGCCGCCTTAAACTGAACTCAGACAAGACGGAAGTCCTCATCCTGGGCTCATCACCCTCCGCCTGGGACGACTCCTGGTGGCCCCCGGCCCTGGGCACCGCACCCAAGCCAACGGACCACGCACGCAACCTGGGCTTCATCCTGGACTCCTCCCTATCGATGACCAGACAAGTCAACGCCGTCTCATCTTCATGCTTCAACACCCTGCGCATGCTCCGCAAGATCTTCAGATGGATCCCCACTGAAACCAGGAAGACCGTCACCCAGGCACTCGTCACCAGCCGACTGGACTATGGGAACACCCTCTACGCCGGAACCACAGCCAAACTTCAAAAGAGACTCCAGCGCATCCAGAACGCCTCCGCACGACTCATCCTGGACATCCCCCGACACAGCCACATCACCGTACACCTGAAAGACCTGCACTGGCTCCCCGTCAGCAAGAGAATCACGTTCAGACTCCTCACCCACGCACACAAGGCCCTCCACGACCTGGGCCCAAAGTACCTCAACGACCGCATGTCCTTCTACACGCCCACACGCCAGCTACGATCAACCAGCCACGCCCTCGCCACCGTACCACGCATCCGCAGAACCACCGCCGGAGGAAGATCCTTCTCCTACCTGGCGGCCAAGACCTGGAACTCCCTCCCCACTCACCTTCGGCGAACCCAGGACCATCTCGCCTTCAGGAAGCAGCTCAAGACCTGGCTGTTCGAGCAGTAACTTACCCCTCCCCCAGCGCCTTGAGACCCTCCCGGGTGAGTAGCGCGCTCTATAAATGCCGTGATTGATTGATTGATAGAGGTACTGTGTACAGTATTTGTGCATTACTTCAAACACTAACACAGTGAAAATGCTACAAAAATACTCCACGCCAGTTTAGTAAAATAGCTTATATTTTTATGAACAAAACAAGATCAAAACAACAAAAATCCAATAAGTAAAACCAGAGTTATGAATTTTTGAAGAATAAATGAAAACATAATACTTAAAAGCTTAACGCGCCAACCGGGGAAATCTGGTCGCACTTTTCCGGGGTAATTCCAAATGTTCAGGTTGACTGTGATGGAGCGTAATACTTAAAAGCTTAAAGCGCCAACCGGGGAAATCTGGTCGCACTTTTCCGGGGTAATTCCAAATGTTCAGGTTGACTGTGATGGAGCGTAATACTTAAAAGCTTAAAGCGCCAACCGGGGAAATCTGGTCGCACTTTTCCGGGGTAATTCCAAAAGTTCAGGTTGACTGTGATGGAGCAGATACAGGGACCAGTCATGGCCTGCTGAAAAGTACCTGGGATGCATCATCGACGGGGTCGAGATGCAAGAATCAAAGAGGCCATGCATCAGTGCGAACCACTGGATTGAAGGTGATGCGTTAGTGTCCAACTGCTGAATCGAAGGCAATGTATCAATGCCAAGCCATGCAAAAGCGGCGATGCATCGGCGTTGATGGAGATGCGCCTGTTCCGATTGGTGCACCATCATCAATGTGGGGATTCTAACAGTTGAATCACTTTATACCCACTTCCAGGGGCCCAGGACTGCATTGGCACTGCTTGGCAGGGCAAGACTTGCAGCAAACAAAGTCCAGGTGTTGTTGCAGGTTGATGAGAAGTCTTTGATGCCCCTGAGACTTAGAACAAGGGGCAAGCTAGCATGCCCTTGGAGTCACTCTGGGTTCAAGTGAGATGGGTCCAGTCCTTCCTCAGCAGGGCATAGTGTAGCAGGCAGCAGGGCAGCAGGGCAGCACAGCAGAAAAGGAGTTCTTTCAGAGCAGCAGTCCAGCACAGTGGTCCTTCCTCCTGGCAGAGTTCTTCACAGGTCCAGTAGTGTCAGATTTGGTGGGGTCAGAGACCTAGTACATATACCCAGTTGTGCCATTGAAGTGAGGGTGACTTCAAAGAGGGGCTTTGAAGTACAGCTTTGGCTACAGACTCACTCCAGAGGGCTATACAACCTAATCAGGTGTGTTCGCTCCTCCCATCCATCCAGGATGACCCTTCAGGATGTGGATGGCCACACAGTCACACCTACGCACATTTGTGTGTGGCTGTCTAGAGGGAATGCACACAGTCCAGCTGCAACCCACCTCATTCGTGTATTGGAGACAGGCTGCAGGCACACAGGGCTAAGAGTACAAAAATGCCATCTTTCTAAAAGTGGCATTTTTAAAAGGATAATGATAAATTCAACTTTATCAGTAAGAAAGATTTATCATTACCATTACAGTGATATGAAACATGAGAGATCTACTCCTTCTCAATCAGGAATTACAGCTTATAAGTGTAATAAGGAATTCGCAATGTTAACCTATGAGAGGAGTAGGCCTCACAGTAGTGAAAAACGGATTTTGGTGTTTTTTACTACAAAGACATGCAAAACTTAAAAGTACATGTCCTACCTTTTGATTACATCACAGTCTTCCCTATGTCTCACCTAGGGTCTACCTTAGGGGTGACCTATATGTAATAAAAGGGGAGTTTAAGTATTGGGAAGAGATTATAAATGCCAAGTCAACATGACAGTGTAAACTCCACATACAGGCTCAGCAGTGGCAGGCCTGAAACATGTTAAAAGTGCTACGTGGGTGGCTTGCACAATCAGTTCTGCAGGCCCACTAGTAACATGTAATTTACAGGCCTTGTGCACAGGTAGTGCACTTTACTAGGAACTTATACATAAACTAAACATGCCAATTGTGGATAGGTCAATCAAACCATGTTTTAGGGGAGAAGCAAGTGCACTTTAGCACTGGTTGGCAGTGGTAAAGTGCTCAAAGTCCTAAGGCCAACAAAATTGTTTTAGCAAAAATTGGTGGCAATAAGACAAAAGGTTTGGGGGAAGACCACCCTAAGGCTGTCAGGTCTAACAGGCTCCAATACACAGTCGGGCAGCTATCCCCACCCCCAAGAGCAACTGGCCTCTCACAGAAAGGCTCTAGTAATTTTAGACAGGGAAATGCCAACGTTCTGAAAGTTTTTCAAAATTAATAACTTAATATGTGACTTTAACATTTAAGAAGATTTTACATTGCAATTAAAATGAGTGGAAGAAGTATTTCTTTAGCTGTTCCCAAACTGAATCTGGCACTTTTTTTAATGTAATAGGATACACCTCATTAGTTTATGGGAGGCCTTGCCACAGTAAAAACAACTCTGGAGGTTTTCCACTGCCCGGACATGAAAAATGTAAGCACACATGTCCTACTTTTTAAATATCATGCACCCTAACCTGCCCTTAGGGCCCACCTTGGGGTGACTTGTGAGTATTAAAAAGGAAGGTTTAAGCCTTGCAAAAGGTTTATTTTGCTAGGCCAAACTGGCAGTTTAAAACAGCACTACTAGCTGCAATGGCAGACTTAAGACATGTTGTTGAGTGCTACTGTATTGAATGGCACAATGAGTGCTGCAGCCCACTGATAGTATTACATTTGCAGGCCCCGGGAACATGTAACACCATATACTAGGGACTTATAAGTAAATTAAGTGCACAAAATAAGTGTATACCAATTTTGCCATGTTTGGAGTGGAGAGCACAAGCACTTTACAACTGGTAATCAGGGGAAAAGTGTGCAGAGGCATAATGTCAACAAAAACAGGTTCAGCTACAGAAGGCACAAATCTGCGGTGGCCCAGCAGAAAGGGCAAATTTCGAACAGTGAGATTTCACAGGTTCATGATAAACATTTTATTACATTTTGGTACTATAATAGATATTATCCTGGGGGCGGAAGAGAGGAAGCACAGCAGAAGCAAACGCCCTGATCTACCTTGCAGGAAGTCAGGAAAAAATTACCTATGATAGAAGACTCGAGACCAGCAAAAACCAAAAGCATCATCCACGACTTCCCAGTCTTCTCCCTTTCCGGTTAAAAGAAGGCGGAGTTGCAGAGTTGCGGTTGATTCCGTTGGGGAGTTGGAGAGTTGCAGAGAGTTGTGGCGGTTCCCTCTCCGACCCAACCGGCTGAGGGCCAGGACCAGGGCCTTCGTCTCCCTCCTCCTTCCGACGAAAGCCCCCTCCGAAGAACACGACCACAAGCGCAGGAGGGACTGGCCTCAGGGAGAAAGCTGTACGAGCGCGAGTGTGCCCACCAGTCAGACGGCGGCCATGAGAGAGCGAGCCCCGGGCTAGGCGCGGAGGCAGCCCGGTTAGTTCTGGGTGCAGTCTGCGTCTGCCTGACGGGCCCCACTCGCTAGGCTCGATCACCAATCTAGGTGGGTGAGGACTTTGCTTTCCTGCCCCCCGCTTCTTGGCTGCAGCCCCGGCCCCGGACCCTGCCCAGTCCTAGTCTTGGCCCCGGCTCCCATTAACACTTCCATTAACGCATGTAAACAGGGCAACAGGGCAACAGGCAACAGGCGAATAGGCGAGATGTGAATAGGTGAGAGACTCCCATATCCCTCTGCACCCCCCGCACTGTTCAGCAGCCCATCAGCCCAAACAGGTGGGCAGCACATGGACAGCAACGCAAGGGAGCCCATGCAAGCCCGCATGAAGGATCACCAGGGGGTCCAACAATGCCTAACAACGCCGATCGTCTCACCCTGATGCAACTTGGCTCAACTCAGCAGGTGTTAAGAGGGTAAGGGTGGAGGATAAGGTGGATGCGTCCACCGCAGAAGCGGCTCAGGTGGTTTTGAGCACAAGGGGGTCTGCAATTCCATTGCCCCTGTTTAGAACCGACTCCTCCCTCCTTCGCCCCGGTGCTGTCTTCAACTGTCTTCTGCTGTTTCCTTCTGACTTCTGCCAGGGCCGGCGCACCAATTCTAGCCCCAAGTTTGGAACTCCTGACTGGGGGGCTGGGGACAAAGGATCCATTCCCCTCGCAGGACGAGTTTGGCACCAGCCGAGCCACTATCTAACTACTGCCTCGAGCCCAGAAGTCATTAAGCGTGTGCGTGCCTGACCTGGTAAGGCACCACACACGCCATACCATGCCATAACATCATAGACGGGCATGAGGTCAGGAAAAGAAAAGCAGACTGTCACCAATGTTATTAACAACAGAAAAAGGAAAAACTAAATCCTGAGCGAATCCATCAAAGGTCAGGCCAAGACAGGTGCAAAGGAAACAATGGATACAATGGATACAACGGACTACATGGGCCACGCCATCCTGGTAGAAATAGACAGAGCTATGCCATCGCCAGTGAAACCAATAAAAACCTGCTACCAACCCAAAATATTTTCAAAATTTTCATTTGTGAAGGACGCAGGGGCTGTATTGAACTCTAGTAACAGCGAGCAAAGGGAGCTTCCTTCCCCACTACACCCAGAGGTGACAGCTCCAACAGGAATATTAACCGCGTCCACATTGGGAAGCAGCAGAGGGCACAGCACAGAACAACATGCTGACAGAAGCGAAGAGGGAAAACAAGATCAAGATCAGGTTCAAGCAAGGGAGGGCATAAATATGCATAAAGATGTGCACATCCAAAAAGGGAGTAAGGAAACTAGATATCCCCCAGGAAACCCTCTAGCAGGTATAGATTACGATGGTATGTCCTACCCCTGCACCCAGGAGGCCCCAAGAATACCACTGGAACCAAATATTACAATCCTGACCTGCCAGCACGCAAAGATTCATCTGCCCGATATACCCCTGGAATCAAAAACCAATCTACCCATCCCAGATAAGCATTCAGCAAGCAACTCCGATATCATTTCAGATAATCGAACAACAGATATTGGAGGAACCCAAGGCCTGTCATTGAGTTATGATGTACCAGCTTTAGCTTATAATAGCACTAATAAGAAACAACAACATAGTCGGGACCAGGGAACAACAGAGAGTCTACGGACTTAGTTCCAATGGACCACAGCCAGAATCTGCGCACAACAACTTAGTCAGCAGTATGGAGAGGTTAGGCGCCGAACAAGCAGAGAACACCAACCCCGAAGTTAGTAAAACATCTTTTCTCACAACAGAAGAGTGGGAAAAGTTGGTTACCTCATACCCACCTGAGGATAAAGGTAATAGAACACATCAAGACAGAGGAAATGAGACAAGGGAGGCGACTGAGGAAACTCCAACTGAAGGGAACAAATTATGGTCATCCATTTTAAACACTATGCAACTTTCAACAAAGGCCATGCAATACCACTCGGATAAGATGGATATCCAACTCTCCCTCCTTTTTTTTTTTTATTTCTTTTTATTGAGCAGCTTGTAACACAAGTATACATAGTCCCACAGCTGGAACCAGCCAAAGCAATTGTAATCATATAGTAATACAAGCACTTTTTATCTGAAATTACTCAACGAACAACCCTCAACTCATTTCCCCCCCTTCTCGGCACTGTTCGCTGATATTCCTTAACCCATAGCAACTTATACATCATAATTATGGCATCCATGGTAACAGACCCAACCCTTTTTTTTTTTCCTTGCAAACATTTGAACCCTCACCTTTATGCATTCTGTCAACTGCAAGTCAGGATTCCCAAGTAAGTACACAGTTAGCAGAGCCCAAAAGTCCTTCGGCCGAGAGCCCTTGGGTAGTTCCTCTGCATAGGTCCCCAGTTGTTCTCTGCAATATATCAAAACCCGGACCCACTTTTTCACGGTTGGGATAGTTTTGGCACCCGAGCATTGCGCCACCGCCCGCTTAGCGAACAGGGTCGAAACAGCAACATTTCGCTGTTTACATGGCTTAAGCTTCTTCGCCCAGCCCAGTAGATAAACATCAGGCGTGCCCATCACGTTTTCTAACACAACTTCAGTGAGCACTCTCATCACTTGAGTCCAGAATGTGAATATTTTATTGCAACTCCATGCATGATGCATGAAGTCCGCATCATCGTGCCCACACCTCACACAGCATGCAGTCTCACACAGACCAAACCTCAGCAGCTGAATTGGTGTATAATATAGCTGGTGCAGATATTTAAAATGAATAATGAGGAGGTTAGTTTGCCGTCAATCGGCCAGTCAGCTCACAGCAAAACTTCCATTGTTCCAGGAACAGTGAGGACCCAAGCACCGAATTCCATTTATTGTATGAAGGGCTTTCAATGGGTTCCCTTTCTCTCAGTGATGCATTATACATTTTAGTTATCAGACCCCTACGTTCCTCCCCCGCCAGGACCGCCTGCAGTGCCAGCAATGTTCTTGGCTCTGCTGGATAATCAGGGTAAATAGTTCTGACCGCCTGCCGCACCCTTACATATGTGAAACCCAGCATCATACCATGATCCTGTCCACCCTGCAAGTCCAAAAGGGACCAAAACTGGCCATTCTTATACAGCTCTTCCAGCGTTTTGATCCCTGCTGCCCCCAGTGCTCTAAATGCTGCCTGCTCCTGAGTCGCGGAAATGTCCGGGTGCGAAGCAAGTGGTAGCGCTGGGGCATACAAATAATCCAGCTGTGCTCTCTTAGCCAGAGTCTTCCATGCCCACGCAGTGCATTGAACCGAGTTAATTTCAGTTCTTGAACTGCCTCCTCCTCCCAACAGCGCCGCCGCTGCCAGAGGCACCGGGTTCGCGGTGTCCGCCTCAATTGCAGTATGTGGCAAAAAACGCTGCGGAAAGTACCAATAGTGCGCAAACTACGCCTGTGCGCACAAATAGTACAGCCGCATATCAGGGGCTTCAAAACCCCCCCGTTCAAATGGTTGTGTAAGCACGCTCCAACTGCATCTGGGTTTCTTGCCTCCCCAGACGAAGGTCAGTAGGGCAGATTGAAGCGTAGTAAATAATGCGATATTCTGCCGAATGGGGATATTGACAAACAAATAGAGGAGTTTGGGCAAGATCGTCATTTTTGTTACTGCAATTCTGTCAGCCAGCGAGAGAGGCAACTTAGCCCACCGCGCCGCTTGGTCAGTGATCTGTGTAATGACTCGACCATAGTTCATTGTGAGTACCTTGTCAGGGTCCCTATGCAGCCATATCCCCAGATACTTCACTGGGTCCTTTGACCATGACAGCAGAAAATCCAGCTCCACCTCTTGGGTGCCAGCCGTCAGTGGAAAGACTGTTGACTTTGCCCAATTTATTCCTAATCCTGAATATCTCTCGAACTTCACATATTCGCGCAGGAGCTCCGGGAGATGCGTGGCAGGCTCACAAACATAAAGCAGCATGTCATCAGCATAGAGTGAGACCACTAGTGGTCTCTGCCGAAACCGCAGCGCTGCCTGTGCATGTTTTTGACGCAGTTTACAGGCCAAGGGCTCCAGCGCAAGCGCAAAGAGCATCGGCGACAGGGGGAATCCCTGCCTCGTACCTCTTCTTATTTGAAATGCGTTAGATACCCATCCATTTACCCGTACCCGAGCCTCTGGCTCAGTGTACAATAACTGGATCCATTTAAGGAAAAACGGTGGCAGACCCATGCGCAGTAGTACAGTAAACATATACTCCCAATGCAGGGAGTCGAACGCTTTCGCTGCATCAAGCAGCACGGCCACTGCCTGGAAGTCTGGCTCGAAATAATGCAACGTTGCAAAGACCTTGCGCAGGTTGTGCGTCGTTGATCTAGTTGGCACAAATCCAGACTGATCTGGGAGTACCAGCTTGGGAACTAGCGGCTGCAGCCTGTTGGCTATCATCTTTGCTAAGATTTTGGCATCTATATTGATGATTGAAAGAGGCCTATATGAGTCGCACCTGTTTGCCTCTTTGTCTGGTTTCAGCAGCGTAACGATAAGAGCCTCTTTGTGTGTGGGTGGAAGCCTCCCTGTGTCATATGCCTCCGCATAGACATCTAAGAGCCTGGGTGCCAGCTCCTCAATGTAAGCCTTGTAGAACTCACTTGGAAGCCCATCGAGGCCCGCTGCCTTACATGTGGGAAGGGACATTATGGCAAGTTTGACATCCTCTACGTCAAAGGGCTGCGTGAGATACTCCCTCTGGCCAGTTGACAGCCACCCAAGCCCAATATCATCTAGGTAGGCACTTATATCAGCTGCCGGCTGGTGCACCCTATCACCATAAAGTTCAGAGTAAAAATCCAGCACTACCCTACTGATCTCAGGCGAGGTGTGGTGTGCAACCCCTTCCGTATCCAGCATTTCTGTGATGTAATCCTGGCACCTTGGCGCCGCCAATTTTTGGGCTAGCGATCGGCTGGGCCTAACCCCCTCCCCATAGTAGAGAGCCTTGCTCCATCTTGATCTGAGCGCCATCTCTTGGTCAACTGTTTCGTTATGCTCAGTCACAAGGTCTCTCATTGCGGCGAGCATTTCTGGGGCCGGGGTGCACTCATACTCCCGTTCTAGAGTGGATATTTCCACTGCCAGCCTACTAATTCTACGCCTCAAGTCCTTCAGGACTCCAGCCTGCGCTCCGATACGGATCGTAACTTTAAATGCTTCCCACAGAACCCCTGCGCTGTCCACAGTACCCTCATTTTCCCGGAAGTAATTACTTATCGCCTCACCAATAGTACTCTTAAAAACTGGGCAATCAAGGAAGCTTGCTGTAACCGCCACGTAAAGGGAGGCCTCTCGCACTCAGGGACTCGTATTTCAAGGAGTACTGGGGAGTGGTCCGAGAGCGTCCTGGGCAAATGACTAACATTGACCACCCACGTACATGCACCCTCAGATGAGAGCCAATAGTCTAATCGGAACCACGTCCCATGTACCGAGGATATGAAGGTGCTTTCCTGCAACCCAGGGTGCCGCAGTCGCCAAATGTCATGTATATCCCCCTGCTTCTAACAACCCAGTTAGCGTGTCCGTCGCCTACTTATGACGTGCCGTCTCATTTCCCGATCTATCTATATTCACATCAAGGCAAATGTTAAAGTCACCACCCCAGAATATTTCCGCAGGAGGGAACATGGAAATTCGGCGCCAGACATCAACAAAAAAGGAAGGGTCGTCCACGTTCGGACCGTAAACATTGACCAGGAGGACCCTCACGCACTCCAGCTGACCCTGGACTAGCACCACCCTGCCCTGCTCATCCGTCTCTGATCTAAGCATGGTAAATGGAACACCCAACTCTCCCTCCTTAATTGTCTAGCCATACATGTCTCAAGTATTGATAGTAAGCTGTCAGAAATGAACAATTTCATCAAGAGAGTGCAAGCCAAAACCGTAATAACTCCCCCGAGTTGCACCTACTACTCTATTATTGACAAACTTGCTATACTACCAGCGTTGATGGGAGATCTCCTTGCTTAAAGATGATGAAAAACACTACAAATACAGGAAATTCCAACACCCATGATTACAACCTAGAAAGAGCAATCCATAAAAATTCAACAGCAACGGCACAGTACCACCTTGACCAAACGCCCCACAAGAATGAAGGTCCTTTGAATGATTCCTCCCTCAAGGATTGCACAGGCCGTGGTCAAGGAGGAGGAGATTCCATTGGGTCGGAACAACAAGAGGAGACCGGAGAACGATGCAACTCTAAGTGGAGTACGTATTCGGGTCCTGTCTCCACAGGGCCCCCAGAAGAGTCTCAACATCGAGTGGCAGAACAGACGAATAGCAGTTGCCGCGTTCAAATAGGGCAACCGCAAGAAGAGGAAGCATCGACCAAAAAAAGGCAATCGATGAAACAACGCTGGAAACAGAGGAGAAAAGAGAGGAACAAAATCTCATTCATAATGTCTTACTTTCAAGTAGAGACTAAGTCCCCGGTAGGAGATCAAACAGGGCAGAGGGCGAGTAGGACATCGCTAACCCCTCAGACCAAGCAGATTACCTCCAGTGAACTCTACCAAAGGGGGTCCGACCATGTAGGAAAGACAAATCAGAGTGAAAGCAAGGCCATCGTGACCGCCAAGCCGATAGAAGAGGTTGAAAATAAATTAACAGCGGATATAGCAAACGCAGTGGGAACTGAACCTCAGCCAGCCCCAAATCCTTGGAGGAAGGAAGAGGAGCCAATCACAGGAACACCCCAAAATAGTTACCGACGGATGGAATCCAAGAGAATTCTGTTCATCCCAGAGTACAAATCAAAAGGCCGGGGTGACATCTTAAACAGAGGAAATATTCTCCGACTGCTAACTTCCATCAGCAACCTGGCTGGGACAGATTCACAAGATCTGGAATCCATAGAATTTGAAGTTCATAAACACCTGTCTGAGCAAGAGGTAACAAAAACAACTTGGGCCACATGGGAATTAGTGGAGAAAATCTTGAAGGAGGAACACCAATTAAATGCCTGGAGGATCTGATTAAAGCTCTATCAAAAAATCGGTTACCCAGAGCCACTGCTCAGACATTAACAAGAGCACAATGACAACAGGCCCAGAAACACAAGGACCTCAGGGACAATTCAATCCGTGCTCAAAGGGGGCCGCAGTACCTCTGTCCTGGCTATGGAGAGCAACATCCCAAGCCCTCGGCACGTAGGTAATAAGGATATAATAAATGATTGGTCCTGGATAGCGAGAAACATAAACGCCAGACCCAAGAACCCATGACAGGTCACGGAACAGCCCAAAAATTATCCACAGCTAAAACTCTGCTCTTGGAACATAAATGGTTTGGGAACTAAAATTACAGACAAAGAACAACTGATGTACTTCCAACAATTCAACCTTATTTTACTCCAAGAAACCTGGTTGGAAGAACCATTCCACTTACAAGGCTATAAATCATACCACCTCCCGGCAACCAGAAGTTTGAAATTTGGACACTTAAAAGGAGGTCTCACGACCTACACCTCGATAAAAAGTATAAGCACAGTCAAGGAATTGACATGTAAAAGCACATGAACTAACGGCATAAAAGCAATAAAGATGGACATAGCTGGCCCCAACAATAACCAACAGTTAATACTTGTAAATATTTACTTACATCGCGCAAGAAAAAAGCTGGCGCAAAACTCCTGGTGGCCGAGCTGACGAAGCTAATTACAGAAGAGGTAACCCCGAATCACATTGTCTCAGGGATTTCAACATGTTCCTCTTAGGGCATGTCGATAAGGACCAGCCAGTGGAAGACTAACTGTTAGCATGGGGGGTTCTGCACCTGGAAGAGTGCAAGTGGGGCAAACAAACCAGGACATCCAAAGACCTCTTAAAGGACTTAGAAAGTCTGTGTCTGGTACCAGTAAATGGTCGATTAGCGGGAGACCACCCGCAAGCAGCAACCTTTCACAATGCTTCAGCAAACACATCAATAGACTACACTTTTTCATAATTATCACTTTTCAAAACAGTTAAAGACTTTAGGATAGGAACGTTAGACCATAGCGACCATTTACCGCAAGAGCTTACACTCGCCATACAGGGGACAGCACTCACCCATCCAACTGGGGACCAAAGCACAACGGTCATATCGAATTACAAAAGAATCAAATGCAAAATGAGCGACCCGGAAAAGCTTTTGGCAGAGGCAAAAACTCGGTGGGAGGAAAGTGAGCCGCCGAACAACAACATCTTGATTGGCTGGGAAAAATGTACTAAAAGCCTTGGTGCAGCTAATTCTAAAACAAAAGCGACAAGTGCAACTGCAGGACTAAAGGCCCAACAGGAAACATACTTCATGCCATCCAGTAAGCAAAGAATACATCTCTCGACAATTCAAACCGCCCAACTAAGGCGAATAAAGAGTGAAATAAATAGAGCAATTCGCAGTCTCCGTCACACAGGCCCAGTTAATAACATACAGACGGAATTAAGGAGGTTAAAGTCTAGCAAGAAGAAAATTATCTGGCAAGCAAAACAGGAAAATACAGACAAGGCATGAGCCAAACTACTATATGATGCAAAAACCAACAACTGCGCCAGGTTTTGGCACATAGTGAACAACATCGAGAATCCAAGGGCCCCCGGAATCAACTCTCACGTGACTGAAGAAGCCTTGGCAAAGTATCTATGGCGCCGCTTTAACAAGGAAGAAGATGACACCAAACAAGATGCCGTGGTTCGCCGATGCGACTGGCCGGCCCAAGAACGGCAAGCTTTGGAGACCTTCTATTCCTTCACGACTAAACGGATCTAGAATAGAATCGCTAAAGGCAGAATGGAGGGTGCGCCCGGGCCTAACGGTATTCCTCCAATTTTATACAATCAGGATCCGAACTACTGGGCCGAAGCATTATTACCCCTCTTTAGACACATTATGGAAGTGGAAAGAATTCCAGATTCCTGGAAGGGATCAATTAATTCCCCCATCCATAAGAAAGGCAGTAAGAATGAAGCGAAGAATTATAGGCTCATTGCGTTAATTGACATCAACGCTAAATATTATGCGGGCCTTCTACTGGAAGAACTCATAAAGTGGGCATCGGAAAAAGCCTTAATCCCCATTAACCAAACCAGATTCCAAAAATGTATGGGGACAACAACAAATATCCTTGCCCTTTCACTCTTAATAAACGCTGCCAAAAACATCAAAAAGCCATTATTTTTCTGCTTCATAGACTTCACAGCCGCCTTGGACAGCATTGACAGGGAGAAACTTTGGGCGAAACTATCTGGCTGGGAAATCGCTCCAAGCCTCCTAAATCAGTTAATTTTACTCCACACCAACACATGGGTTCAAATAAAACTGGGGGCAGGCGACTGCCTATCTAGGAAATTACCGACTACCAAGGGGCTGAAGCAGGGTTGCGTCCTGGCCCCGACCCTGTTTAACCTTTTCATGTCAGATCTCACAACAGAGCTAGATAACTGTAACCATCACGCCCCGAATTTGGGCGGTTTTACTCTTTCGAACTTACTGTACGCCGATGACCTAATATTAATCAGCCGGACTCCAATCGGCCTACAGCATCTGATAAACACTACAAACAACTTTTCAGCTAAGAATGTGATAAGCATAAATCTAGACAAATCCAAAGTGATGATACTAAACCAGAGAAGGAACAAACACCAGTATCGTTGGGAGCTGGGGGGTCGCCTACTCGAGATGGTTGAAGAATTTAAGTACCTGGGCATAATCTTTGATAGGAAATGCACGTTCCTTCAACAAAAAGCGGTCATTAGAGGAAGAGGGACTTCACTGGCTGTCGCATTAAAAAATATCAAACACAAAATGACTGGTCCCAGCCTCACCCCTCTACTACAGGTGCTTCGAGCGAGGCTGCTACCGACTATCACCTATGGCAGCGAATGCCTGAGAGGGAGAGATGAGGGCACTCTGGATAAAACGGTGTCCAAGGCCATGAGAATAATATTCAATCTCCCACAGTATACTTCGCCGGCACAAATAAGGTTAGAGTTTGGCCTCCAAAAGCAGCAAATAGCACGCAAGGGTGCCTACGTTAAATGCTGGCACAAAATAAAGGGAGCCGAGACTTGATTACTGAACTCATATTTATGGAAGGAGCTCAAACAGAAAAAAGACAGTCCGGCCATGGCCTACCTTCAAACGGCAATAAGCAGTCTTGCCTTACAGGGCCTTTGGGAAACCGCCAGGTGACATAAAAGTTTCAAGGAACTAGTAAATAAATCATTAAAATCAGTGTCCCTTGGAGAAGACTAAGCCGCATTAAAGGAGAGGGCCCATGGCTGGTTTGTCATTCAGAGCTATTCCAGGTGCTCGCCACAATCGTACCTTGGCATAGGTTTTTCGAGAGCAGCGAAGGAAAGATTCCTGCATCTGAGACTGGGCATCCTACCAGCAATGCGGCACCTTCCACCATGGAAATGGTCAGATACAATAACACATTGCAGATTATGCGGTGACGCCAAACAAGATGTACTACACCTACTGTGCATCTGTATGGGTCTAGACAAGGAACGAAGATCATTACTAAAACCGGTCCTGAATGAAAGACAGATTCAAACATGCAGACAGGCTGTGAAAGCCTGCTTCGAAGGAGGAGATATCCAGCTGGCCTGCAGCCTGGTCCGCTTTATGAGTGTAGCAGGAACAAAGCTAAGCCCAGCAGCTAACTGATTCACTGGACCCAAACCTGCGATTATCGCTTATTTTAGAACAAGCTGGAAAAGTTTATAATTGCAAAGGTCCAAATGAACTCTAACCTCCACAATGAAATCCTCATTTTTCACATAGATATTATGGCATTCATTGTTTAACATCACTGTGTTTTTTTAGTTTTATTAACATGGTTTCATGAATTTGGGGATAGATACTATGGCATACAGATTTTTAGCATGGCTGTAGCTCTGCAATTGTTTTAAGTAATCAGGCAAATAAAGATTGATTGAACTATAATAGATATTATCAAGATTGGATAGTCAGATGAGTCTAAGTTACTGTATACTTCTTTCTCCTTCCTTAACAAGACCAATGTTGTTGGAATCTGTTTGGTCTAGTTCAATGCCTGCCATTCCAGTGCAGACTGCTTTCAGTGTCAAAAGCTATTCCCTTTCTTGCCTGGAACCTCTAATTTGGCACTTTGCCTGACCAATGCATATTCTTGGAGTCTTCAGCACAATTCATGAAAAAATAAAGGGGCAACATTAAAAGGTAATTTGAATACAACAAACACATGTGTGCTTCAAGCCTCACTTACATGAAGAAGAAACAAACGCACTCTGTGATCATTCTCACCCACTTTGAGGTGCAGAAAAGATAAGCATAATAGTCTCAACTTATGGCATCTTAACATGTCAAATTAGTACATAAAAAGAAGCTTCTGCTTTTGAGATATGACCGATAAAGAGTGCTACCCAATTCAGTGATAATGTAAATTGATTCTTGCTTTCTCAGATAATGGATGTTCCACATTTTGTGTTCTGTTTCACTAAAAAAGCAAATCCCAATGTATAAGTGATTCAATTAATTAGTTTTTTTTTAAAAACAGTGACAGAAAATCAGAAAAAATCTATAGCTGGACCTTTATGAAAATGTACTCTTGGCTGTGGCCGATAAGCCAAGACTGTTTGAGTATGCTAAAATTCACCATTAGCAATAATTAAGCGGTCCTGTAAACCAAACAGTGTATCCTCCAAGGACCTGTCCCTTGCTGCTACAATTATCATTTCTATACCTCAATTATTCCCTCACTATAAACTGTTTTAAATAAACAATCACAATATTCAGAGGCATTTTCAGAGAGACAATTCACTGAGTAATTCCCTGTTTCCTCAGATGATCATGCTGAAGAATGAGTCATTGTTCAATCAAGTTTCATTGTTATTTTTTTTTAATAAGGCTAGAGAAAACGAGGCTAATGCACAAATGAATTTTTCATGTGGAGCTCGCTGAACACAGAGCTTTACACATGCTACCAGGTGGAGTTCTCCACGCGAATGCTATTCAACAATTCTGTGTGGCTGGCTTCATCTAGATTTAGACCTAACAGTCACCACCACCTCAAATTAGAAGTGGAGCTATCTACGATCAAATTTAGGACTGTAAAATTATTGTAACACAGCACACCTGACCCAAAACTCCCACAACTCCTATATATTAAGCATAAAAAATCAACTAACACCCTCACTTAAACCCTTTCCCCCAAGACTGTCTCATTCACAGAATGCAGCACACCAGCTTTTGAATCTAAGATGCATGCTACACCACTTAAGAGAACTTCACTGAGGAGGAAACAGACAGTGTAGCTAGCTTTATATTTGATTATTACGGGTACCTACAAGACCTGCCTCCATAAAACATAAGTGGATTACATATATTGTAGTGAGATCCAGGTGTTAATGGGAATGAGAAACTCCTGCCGTTTTAATCACTTCCCCCATGCAGTGTCAAATATGTTGAAAGCATGTGAAGCCTGGGTACCATATGTGTACTGCTTTATTTCTGTATTGTTTTTTTGTTTTGGAAACTATAAATGTAAAATATAATATCTTTATTAGATTTCAACTCGTCTTATTATTCCCGCTCCCCAGGCAAATATCAGACATGTTGACTGTGTTTGAAGCTTAGTTATTAGGTGTATAGCATACAGAAAGGGCAAATGGAGAGGGTTCAGGAAATTCATTAACGTAAAAGAGAGAGGAGTGAAGCTTGCCCATTCATAATTAAGTGTGGAGGGAGACCTCAGGAAGAGAATCTCTTTGATTGCAGGGTATAGTGTAAGCAGCTTGGCACCATCCCAGTAGGAGGGTAACCTTGATCCATACTCAGTTTGATATGGTTGAAGAGGAGAGGACTGCTCATTTCCATTGACACATCTCTGGCAGGGACACTGTCCACCTCCAAGAGCACGAGGATTCTGTCATGTTTGAGTTAAACCAGAATTGCTCACTGTGGGATAGTTTGCAGTAAGTTAAACAGGATGTGCTGCAAAAGCGGAAAGGTTTGCCTTGGGTACTTTTTTCTCATTGGTTAGGGAGCGTCCATCATTCTGCCCCATCCACTGCCTACTAAATCCTACAAAAGTGGCACTTTACCCACAGCTCATCAGAACACTTTATGGACCTGTGTAGGAACAGTCGCCTAGCAGCTGACTGACATCTCAGTGAGAGGTATCCAGCTTGTGACCGAGACGGGGTTGTACACTCTTAGCCACCAGGTAAAGGGGTTAGATCATCCAGATGGGTGGTTTATTGGCAAACCATATATTCACACTCTAGACATATAGGGTAGGGTTAGCATCGTAGGGGTATGCTTGGTTCTTACATTCTCTTATATGTATGCATATATAACTTGTCTCAACAAGATGATGGAACTCTTTGTTTTATTTTCTGTTTTGACACTCATTGTAACTTTTATCTGCTCTGTCTATTAATCATCGCTGCCCACGTATTTTTATATAAGAATCATTCTGGTTCAATAAATAGTGAAAACGCCCCATGTATTCTTTGTATATTTTTCTGAGCAAAAGAAAGCACGAGTGATTGAGCGAAAGTTTGAATTCTGTCACTTCAGTTCCTGAGGGAACAGAGTTGTCATATTCAGTGGTTGCCAAAATTGTCTGCTCCCTGCTTAGGTTAGGGGGCCAACGATGGCACTGCGAGCTAGGAGGTGCATGGAATCAGTCTGGCACCATCCTAAAGTTTATGTCGTCCACAAATGCGCAGTTCCTACTGATTGGTAGAAACGACAAAACATTGCTGTTTTTTGTTGTTGAAGTTTTTATTGAACTTTGTGCATAATACAATGAACACATAGTTTGGCTCGTTTCAGCATACAGAGTTGACAGTATACATTGCGACAACAGTATAACTCGGCAACACAATAAGCAGTACATGAAGTGGCTATGTGGGCATAAACGAGGCATTGCAAGCATATATAACATACAGTATCATAGGGTATGGGCCTATACCTAGAGTAGCATGGCTGCTACACGCAGCCTCTCAGGGTAGTGCACGTTGAGACTTCTCATTAGGGGAGCTAATATGTTCGTCAGGGTCGTCCAATCGGCAAAGATATGCCACCAGGTGGGGCCCAAATGTCATGCGGGCGGCTCGCAAGGGGCATGCGGTTTCAGTACTCGGTCAGGTGTGTTTGGCAGTGAGCTGCATCAGCAAGCCACGTCTTAGTCAATGGTGCTGGTTTACGACCCCAATGTATCACCACCCTTCCCTTTGCCAACAGCAGCAACATCGCCACTAATTGGCGACTGGCATCGGGGATTGCTTTAACATACCCTGATAGGCATGTGAGCGGGTATGGCGTAATGTGGTCAAGGGTGATGGCACTAGTGATCTCACACACTGCTCGCCAGAAGTCAGCCACTTTTGGACATGTCCAGGCTGGGTGTATGAATGTGGCATCTGGCGCGGAGCATCTCACACAGTTTGCGTCTGTAGCTAAGCCCATTTTGCAGAGGGCTGAGGGGGTGCGGTATAATCTGTGTAAACATTTGAGATGTATCTGTATCTGTCTCAGTCTGTAGTTGGGGGAGAGTCTTTCAGTCTGCTTGCAGCAGTATTGTCATTGGTCCTCAGTCAGCCCAGTAGTCAGGTCTGCCACCCAGGCACCACGGGCACATTTGGTGTTTCTTGGGGAGGGTGCTAGAGTGAGCGTGTAGAGCCTAGTGATGAGCTTATGGGGCGATGTGGTTGTGTGAGGATACTCAAGTGCCGTGTTGACCGGTGGGACATGTGGGAAGTTCTTGTTAATGTTTCTGCAGGTTGCCCGCATTTGATAGTAAAGTAGGGTGTCCAGCGGGAAGGACGTGGTTTCAGTCATGCATGTAGGGGGGGAGAAACTGGTCATCTGGGTACAGGTCTGCATGGGTGCGTATGCCCAATGATGCAGCGTGACGCGCCATCCCTTTGTTGTGTAGTGGAGGGAAGGAGGGGTTTTCTGCTAGCTTCACTGATGGCGCGTATAATTTATCAGTGCCAGTCTGTTTGCGGTTACCCTCCCATGCCCAGCGCACGCACTCTACTGTGTGGATTTCAGCTCTGGGTGCTTTATATAGCAAGAATAGCACCGTTTAGAGCGCCCATGGGGAAACCTGGTCTGTTTCCGCCGCCAAGTGTGGCTGGAAGGGTGGTGTGTGAAGCCAGAAGTGCAAGAAGCTGGCCTGGGCACAATAAGCGTATAATTTAAGGTCCTGGGCCCCCAGCCCCCGCGTGCGAAGGGTAGCGTCAGAGTTTCTGCCAGCCCACGCTAGCGTGATTATGTCTGACCGCAGCCGCTTAAAAAATTGCATTGTGAGGGGGAGGGGGATGTTCAGAAAAAGATACAAGAATTTCAGCAAAACTACCATTTTTACAATGGCGATTCGACCTGCCAAAGAGAGGGGGAGTTTATTCCATGTTGGAATTTTAGTTTCGAGCCATTCTATTACCCGGCCGCAATTTGCTTTCCAGAGTTCATCCGGGTCGCTGCTCAGACATATACCAAGGTAATTAGTCGGTTCAGTGGCCCATGTGAACGGAAACTCAGTTGGATGAGGAAGTGTTGCGTCAGTGAGGGGGAACAAAGTAGATTTGCTCCAGTTTATTTGCACGCCCGAGTAGCCGCCAAATCAGATTACCTCCCTCGTCATGGGCGCGAGGTTTTGCGCGGTTCTTGGATGTATAGCGTAATGTCATCCATGTACATAAAAGTAACTAGGCTGCGCGTTGAGAATCCAATATCACGTTTTTTGTGGTGTTGGCGTAGGCGGGCCGCCAGCGGTTCCATCGCAATCACGAATAGCATCGGGGAGAGCGGGCAGCCCTGCAGTGTGCCTCTGGTGATCGCGATGGGGTTGGTTATTTGTCCATTAATTTTAATGCATGCCAGGGGTAATGTGTATATCAAACAGATCTTTTGGATAAACTGCGAGCTAACACCCAGACAGTCAAGGAGCAAAAAAAGAAACGGCCATTCCAGAGAGTCGAATGCCTTAGTGGCATCTAGAAGAGCCACCACCGCAGGCAGCGAGGGGTTAATTAGGTGCAGTTCGGAGAAAATCGTACTTAAGTTATGTGATGTGGCGCGTTCCGGAATAAAGCCAGACTGATCAGGATGTATAATTAGAGAGATAAGCTGCAGAAGACGATTCACTAATAGTTTAGCAAATATTTTATTGTCAGTGTTAATTAATGAGAGGGGCCAGTATGAATCACAGCGCTCAGGCGCCTTGTCTGGTTTTAGTATGAGCATGATTAGTGCCTCCCGGAGAGTAGGGGGCCCAGTGTGACAGACTCGCTATGCATCTCAGCAAGGTAGGGGATCAGAATGGAAGAGTACTCTTTATAAAATGCAGGGGTTAGTCCATCCGAACCCGGCGCCTTGTCGTCCGGGAGGGCGGCAATGACGTGAGCTATTTCCTCTGTCGTAAATGGGATATCCAGGTATTCTTGATGTCCAGGGTTGAGCCAGAGTAGCTCAATAGAATCGAAGTACTGCAGTATAGTGTCTTGGGGGCATGCTACCCCGGCCATGTATAATTGAGAGTAGAAGGAAGCAATAGTAGTTGCTATCTCAGCAGAGGAAGTGATATTTGCGCCACTATCATCGAGCAGTTCAGTCACATATGTAGAGGTGTGGGGTGTTCTCAGCAGGTTAGCCAGTGTTTTACTAGGGCGATCGCCTTCACCATATTGACGGCCTGCGCCATCCTGCCAAGGTGGCTCACCTCACGTTCTGCCTCAGTTTGATATTCAGATAGCTTTGCTCTAATGTCTGCCAGTGTGGCAGGGGTGGGGTTGGCGCTATGCAACTGGTCCAGCGCTTTGATTTCCAATTCTAGCCTCTCCAGAGAGCAGCGGATGGCCCGAAGTACCCCGGACTGCTTGGCGATGCAAACGCCGTGAATGACTACTTTAAACATCTCCCACAGAGTCGAAGGGGTTTCGACCAATCCCTTGTTTAATTCAAAGAATTCTATTATGGAACTACGCAGTTCTTCTTTGAAAACCGTGTCTCTCAGAGCAAAGGGGGGTAACCTCCATGAGAACATGCGTGGCAAGGTTTGTGGGACTTTGAGGGTCAGACGTACAGGGGAGTGATCGGATAGAGTGCGCGCCATGTGCTCAACAGAAGAGATCCAGCCAGCAACATCTCGGGTCACTAGCCATAAGTCTATACGGGACCAGGAGTTGTGTGTGGTAGAGATACAAGTGCCCTCATATCTGTTGGGATGTCACCAGGCATCTTAGAGCATGTTGTCTAGCATCAATAAGGGGAGCGCAGCGCTGGCTTGAGGGTGTTGCAGTCTAGTGCCTGAGTGGTCGAGCATGTTCTGTAAGGCGATATTAAAGTCGCCGCCCCAGACGATTGGGCAGGGTCCTTGTGAGGAAATTATCTGACAGATGTGGAGGAAGAAGTTTGGGTCATCCAGATTTGGTTCATTTATGGTTGCCGTGACTAATGGTTGCGGGTATAGTGTACCTGTCAATATAACATATCAACCTGCGGTGTCAACGTGTAAGTGGGTGGTGCACCAGGGAAGGTCTTAAGTAAAATGGCAACACCCCTTGCATAGTTGCAATATACCGAGGAGTGAGAAGGGCCCCACCAGCGGGCCAGTAAGCATGCAGTATTAGTGGTGGAGAGGTGCGTCTCTTGCAAAAAGCATATGTCTATGTTATGTTGAGCGAGATAGGCGTGCATGAGTCGGGATTTACGATGGTCATTAATGCCTCATATTCCATGTTAGAAATGTCACTTCAGTTATATATGAGCTCTTGGATGTGTTCACTAACTCGTGCTATCATGCTGCCGTTCAGAGTAGGAAAACTCATAGCTTGGCATGTAGTGGTTCTGTTGCTTGGTGTAAAAGGTAGCAGATTCAAATCACTAAACAAACAAGGAGATGTCAACTCTGGGAAAAACAGCCCCGGCTCCCAATATCCCCAACTAACTGCCCATGCCCACCCCCCTCTCACTCCAACCCCCCAATCAGGTTGAGACACAGTTCCTTCCCTACCTAGAAACCCCCAACTTGGAGAATAGTAGAAATTCGTGGGACTCATCCCGCTGGGGCGCGTGGGCTCTGCTGGATTATTCCCGGCCACAGGGCAGGGTGGCTGAGCGGAGTATTGCATACGGAGACGCTACTTAGAGAGTTACTTTGTTGTCTTGGAAGGCCTAGGGGAGATATTGTTTGCTGGTGCGCTGAGGAGCCAATGTTTTTGAATGCGGCTCCGAGCCACAGGGAGGCCCAGCTAGACGAGCAGTGTGATGCGAAGGGTGCTAATCATTGTCGCTGGTGTAGCCGCCCACAGCAGATGTGGGAGGGCTGCGTGAGTGAGTTTTTTGCAGCTGTTTAACATATGCCATGGCCGCTTTAGGGTCTGTGAAATAGTGTGGTTTATCATCAGTGTCAATGCGCAATTTGGCAGGATAAATGAGTGCATATTTGATATTCAGTTGTTGAAGCAGTCGTTTGGCTGGTAGAAAATCCTGTTTAGCCGCCTGGACTGCCAGGGTAAACTCAGGATAGAAAAATAGGGTGTTGCCCTGATGCCTGACTTCCCCCATCTCTCTGGCCCTCCGCAGAATGGCATATCGGTCTCGGTAATTTAAGATACGGGCTATTATTGGCCGTGGGGGATAACGGGGGGGCCACGGGCCAAGAGATCGATGTGCCCTTTCAATGATGAAGACATTCGACAGGGCCGTGCCGAACAGTTCTCGTAGCAGCGATTCTACATAGGCCTCCATTTTGGATATGGCTGTGGATTCAGGGACTCCAGTAATACGAAGTTTGTTCCTGCGGGAGAGGGATTCAAGATCCTCATTTTTGGCCCGGATAAGTACTTTATCCATTTTGAGAAGGTGTTGGCGGTTTTCCACACTGGAATTTCTGAGTCTATTGTTTTTAAGCTGGATTTGACCTCAAGGAGCAGGGAGCGTATATCCTCGTCCTGGACCCCTGCAGTGTCAGTTTGTGTGGCATATTCCTCTGCAACCAGGGGTGGGTCACCACATTTTCCAGCGTGGCAGCCCTCAACGGTTATCTTAGGCTGTTTGGCGTCAGGTTTCCCCATTGCAACTTCCGAGGGATGCAGAGAGTAAAGATGGCGCTTCTAGACTGCTGCCGGAGTGGTGTTGTGGGTCCAAGATAGCCTCTATTGGGGTCAATCATGCTCCCTCAGCAGCCCAGACCTGAGGGTCAGCCTCAAGGGACTCGACCACAGACAGTGCCCCTGCGGATCAAGCCTGAGGCACCAGCAGTTCGCAAGTGGAGGGCCCAGACCCCAGGCTCTGGGTATAGGCAGCCCAAGCACAATCAAACAAGGCGCCACAGTCGACAGGTCCCCCTAGGTGCAGCAGCACGCAATCCGCATCCAGAGCAATATATAGCACAACAAGTATCACGAAGCGGTGCAGCCCACTGCCTCTGATGTGCCTAGCAGGTGCCGGTATTTTCCGCTGCAGGTAGGCAAATGGTGCGCAATCCAACCTACGCCGGTGCAGGGGGAACTGCTTACTTCTCAGGGCACCCCAGATCCCGGGGGCCCAGGAAGCCACAGGCCCAGCGGGCCCAGCCAGGCTTAGCACCGCCGCACCCCCCAACGCAGGTCACTCATCACCACCAGAGCGCAGGAGGGGGGCGGCCAAGCAGACTTCAGCACTCAACGAGCGTTGCGGGGTTAGCCTTCGGGATGATCCAGTGTGTTGGAGCTTAATGCTTCCCCGCCAGCGCACAGCAGAAGCGCAGGCACGTCCGGCAGCAGGTGTCTAGTTGCAGGGGAGAGCGGGTCCGGTGCTCAGCAGGTCGTGGCACTCACCCCCGGGTCACCTCCTTACTTGTGGTCTTGGCACAGGGCCTGGCAGTATGGGCGGTGCCCTGCGTAGTCAGCAGGGTGCACTCTGGACCACCCAGACACGAGGCACCCAGGCCGGCCCAGGCGGCATGGAGACACGTACCGACAGGGCCTCAGGATGGTTCAAGGGCAACAGTGCAGTCTGCGGGCCCCGGGGGCAGGGTCCTGGCCACCCGCACCCAGCTAGCACCGTCTCTGGCAGGCATCAGGCCTCCACGCGGCCTAAGTCATCCCCCGTGTAGGCCGCAGGTCTATGGCTGCCACGTCATCCTCAGAGCTCCAGTCACGGCAATGCAGTTCATCTGCCTCCTGGATCTCTCAGCAGCACAGGTCCATATGGAGTAAGCCTGGATGGGCTCAGTGCCTCCCGGAGTTTGGCGGATTAAGTGCTCGGCCGGCATAGCTCACTCAGAGTGCAGCCATCTTGCCACCAGCGAGACCTCGCCCCCCACACAACATTGCTGTTTAAGACCTATGTGGAGACCTGAAGGGCTGGACCTTCTCCAACTTGTACACAGGACTAAGAAGTAGACTCCAAGGATCAGGTGGTTGACCTCCTATTTGGCTACAGGAGAACAACAAGCTGCAAGAGTCCTTTTTCCTGAGGTGCGCAGATGGCTAGTAGCAGCTGGACCCTGTTGGTGACCTCTGCTGGAATGAGTTCAGGCCCCTATGTGTTGTTCCTGAGTTGCTGGGGGCCTCAGAAGTAACAACGAGGAGCTGCTCCTGATCTCTGAAAAGTTAGGACTTTAAAATGTTTGGAGCATCAGCTGAACTTTTCAGCAAAGTGTCTGAATTCAAACGGACTTGATCCAATACTGCTTCAAGTTTGCCCAACTGGAGGCCATTGAGCTCCATAAAAAAGAGGAAAGCCCAAAGTTAAAAGCCTTGACCAGGCAAAGGTTTGAAAAGTATTTGAATGTTTAGAGGACTTCAGCAGGCACAAAATTTGCCTTTTTTCACTCAGAGCTTTTTTGCCAAAGCTAGTTGCTTCACCTGGACCTCATACAAAAGCTGTCCAACTTTGAAAGGATGTCACCAGATAGACCCTTCAACCTTTACCCACTTGAGGATTTCAACATCCATAAAAAAGATTAAGGGCCTGATCTAGAGTTTGGAGGGATGACAGAGAACATTACCTCCACCATCCTGAGGGAAATCCACCTTGCAAAATAAGGGATGACCTCCAGTCCTGCAGTCATTTTTGTACATTGAAAGGAACTGCCATCATGACGGTTCATTTCAATGCACTAAAAGCTAAAAGTTTGGTATACGGCCACCATCAGATTTGATTGCCATCCACCAAACTTTTAGTTTCATGAAATAGCCCACGAAATCGGTAGTATGTTTTTGAAAAACAAAAAAACTAATGAAGTTTTTTCCCAGGGCATGATTGTTATTATTATTGTTTTTTGCCTGTCCCTCATCAGCAGGTTTATCCTGGCAGTGATGGACAGGAAAAGAAGGCATTACACTGGCCAACCAAACTAGGGTGGACACTATAATTTTATTCCTCCAACACCCCTACTCCATTGGTCATTCGGAGGAAGTATTCTGTTGACTTAGCCAATGGGGGCTCTTTAGATGGAATTCTTAAGTTCCACCCTTTTATAAAGGAGGCAGGCAGACAAAGGGTTTGGGGTGCAGGGTACTCATTTGTATTTGTGACAGAGTACCCTGCCTGCTGAGCTCTGAATTGGTGCCTAAGTCAGAAGGTAAAAACTTTGACCAGGATAACCTGCTTGGTGCATCCAATCTATGCTCCATCGCAGACAGTCAGAAATCATACCTAGGACCTGGCCACCTACAAAGAGCCTATATTTTGGCAGATGGATCAAGTATCATTGTCATGGTGGAGTACTTTACTCCCACCATGGCGAGGATACTCCGCTCGCCAAAGTTAGGCATGTCCAACGGCCTAATGGGCATCTCTTGCATTGACTAGAACTGCTGTTATGGCGATTCCTATAAATGAATTAAAAGCTTGAAGGATGGCTCCATCAACATGACACAGCAAAAATTTCAATATTACTTTTATTTTCAAAAAGAAAATTTCAAAGTGGGATTTTCTTTATGAAAAATGTAAAAAAACAATGACCCCCTCACCATCGGAGATTTCTCCTAAGGTGTGGGGGTCCTTCTGCAGTTTTCACTGCCCCTTATCACTGGGTTTTACTTGGAAGTGACGAACAGTGAAAACTGCCCATGTGTTTGCGCACTCTAAATTGGGCGGGCAAAGACATGGCCAAACCTCTGATGGCCCTTACTTTGTTGGTGTATGTAGGCAGTGGAGACAGAGTAGTCTCTGCTGTCTACATTCTGAAGCATTGCCTGAATCTAAATGAGGCAGGAGAACTTCACTTTGGTGGAGAGAATACTCCATCGTTGTTCCATCCAACAAATAGCATTACAAATGGGAGTATGTGTTCCACAAGAGCATGATCATTATGTTTTATTTCAGCTTGCTACTGCCTAGCTATCCCTAGTGCTTCCAGCTCTCTAGACAACATATACCTCCATCCACCCCATTCGGATCCACTTCTCCCCTTTTTAACTTTCTTTTCACTTTTTGTTAGTTTCTGAATGCCCCTCATGCAAGCCCCGTTAGGAGGCCAAGCATTGTGCAAAAGCTTACAATTATTAGCAGTACTGAAGTAATAGATTAGCTTCTGTACTGCTAATGAGTGTAATCTTTTGCATAATGCTTGACCTCCTAAGGGGCTTGCATGAGTGGAGGATGCGGGCTCTCCAATAAAAAGTGCGTACATGGCAATGGCTGTGTGTAGTAGGGACTGTGTACAGGGAAAGGCTATGAGTAGTGCGGGCTTGGCCTCCTAATGGTACATGCGTCTCTGAAGGGAGTGGGCTCTCCATGAAGAACACTGCCCAGGATGAAAGTTGTACATGGTGGATTGCATGTAGTACAGGCTTGGGCAACTAATGGGGCTTGGTTATCGCGAAGTAGTGGACTCCGTGAGATTTTGTGCAGATTAAAAAGGATGTTCGTAGTAGGGGCTTGACCATCTAATAGGGCTTGTGTGTCTAGAGGGAGTGGAATGCAGTGGACTGCATTCTAATTATTTTATATAAGCACATATGTTTATGCTTATGTTTATGCTGTACATGATTCAGTGCCATGTAGGACTTATTTATATATTTCAAAGGTAGTGCTGGTTTATAGAGTAAATTGAACATCAGTATGGTGGCTAATGCCATCAATGATGTCATCAATGATGTCATTTGAGATGTCAACATTGATGATCAGTGATGTAATTGAACATGTCATGAGTGATCAAATATGCGAGGTCATAACAGCACATGGTAGAGACACAAATATAGTTAGCTGAGCAAATTATAACGTGAATTTCAGTGTTTTTTATTGATTTTAAAGTGGTATTTGTATTGACATTTTCACCTAACTATAACCTTTCTCTAACCTTTGTTTTTTTCAGTAAATTTCTAAGGTTGCTTTTAGTGTAAAGGAAGATATCATTACTAGATCTAACTGTAAGGTCACTTTAATCATTGGTTTTCTCAGTGAATTTCTGTTTTGTTTTTTTATGTACAGTAAAATATTTCTAACATTTAACATACCTAACTGTACGTATCAGGCCCTTGGCTTTGTATGGAGAGTAGAGCATGTGGAGGGAGTAAACTCTCCATGAAAAGCAGCACAGAGAGTGTAGTCTCTGAGTAATAGTGGCTTGCCCACCTAATTTGGCTTGGGTGTCTGGAGGGAGAGGGATCTTCATGAAGACTCGCACAGAGAGTAGAGGCTAAGCACAGTAGGGGCTTGTGCACCTAAGGGGGCTTGAGTGCCAGGAGAGAGTGGACTCTACGAACAGGCTGTACACTGAGCACATACTGTGCATTGTAGGGGATTGCCCACCTATGAGGCTTGTCTCCCTAGAGCAGTGATTCTCAAAGAACTGCCCTAGGGCTGCATGCAACCCTCCTGACCTTTGCATGCGACCCCCTGTTTCACAGTTGCAATGGCCTGCTGTTTACTCGACTCCACTAAACTTAGAAAAGATGTTGAATAAATGGGCAAACATTTCTTTCAATGTTAATTGAAGTTAAAGAAAGGAAGTAACTATGGTGACCTGCACCACATACCTTTAGGAACACCTTCATTATTAAAGACATCTTGCAGCAAACATGTAAAATATGATAAAGCAAATTTAAAAAGTGGATTTCATGAACCTGCAGAACTGTTTCACCTCAGTACATCAAATTATATCAGTGCATTGAGAAGTATTTTTTAAAAGTGATAGTTTTCAAATATGAATGTAGAAACATTCATGCTCCCCCCACCCTGACAACAATACCAGTAGTGAACTAAGAGGCAAGTAAGTTGTTATGTGCACTCTTTGGGCAGCTTAGGTTGCTATTAAAAAGAAACAACATTATAGTTTATTAAATCAAACACAGAAGATTTTGTACAGTGCAAATCCTGATGTTGTGTGTTTGGAGGTTCCTATATGTGATAATGCAGCAGTAGGAGGGAAAATAGTTCCCTAGGATCACCAATTTGATCGGGTGGGGAAGCCAGGATTGGTCCAGATTTTCTTGTTTCACATTGTGCAATTCAGCCCCCAGATGTACATGCTTCGCCTACACCTACCTTACCTCCCTTTGCTCCCATAACAGCCACCCAGCTGGCTTAATTGTGCCGTTCGGTCACATCACAGACCAAACTTTTTGGCCCCTGGGAAAATATTTGCGATTAGCCATGCCCTAGAGGGGGTGTACTTTGTATACAGTCTGCACATTGAGCACTGACTGTGCGTAGTGGGGGCTTGCCCACCAAATTTTGCTTTGATCTTTGGAAGGAGTGATTTCTAAGCACAGTGTGCACACTGAGTTCTGACTATGTATTATAGGGGCTTGGCCACCTTAGGGGTCTTGGATCTCTGGAGGGAGAGTGCTCTACATACAGTCTCTGCACTGAGCACAGACTGTGCCTATTAGGGGTTTGCCCACCTAATGAAGCTTTGGTCTCTGGAGGGAGTGGGCTCTATGCACAGTCGATGCACTGAATGCTTACTGTTTGCATAGCAGGGGCATGCCCACCTAATCAGGCTCGGATCTCTGAATGGAGTGCACTCTATGTACAGTCTGTGCACTGAGCACTGACTGTGTGTAGTTGGGGCTTGCCCACCTAATAGAACTTGCATGTCTGAAAAGAGTGGGATCTACGGACAGTCTGCGCACTGAGCGCTGACTGAGTAGTATGGTCTTGCCCACCTAATGGGACTGACGTCTATGGAGGGATTAAATTCTATGCACATTCTGTGCACTCAACACTGGCTGTGCGTAGTAGGGGCTTGTCTACCTAACCTGGCTCTACTCATATACTCATAGTCCGCGTATTGGGCGCAGACTGTGCATAGTAGGGGCTTGCCCATATAATGGGACTTCATAATGTATTGGAAATGCACTCTCCATAAAGAGCTATGTGCCGCCTGAAGGCTGTGCTTTAAATAAAATTGTCTTGGGCTTCCGCTCCTGCAGGACTGTGGCGGCCCAAAAACATTTTTCAAAACAATTGTCAAACCGGGGATGCCTCTGGGACACCCTCACATGTACCAGGGAGTCAGGAGACCCCTTATATTATATATGTTTTTCAATTTTCAGGACACTGAAGCCTGCCGCCTAGCCAACAGATCTTAAGATAAGATCTGATTGGCTGCCACCACATCAACAAAGACGTGGCAGCAGCCATTTTAGGACTCGGAAGCTCATGTCCCTGTCTTACAGAAAAGTTTAAAGAATTGGATTTATTATTACAATGACACCTATTTTGCATTTGGTGACAAAATACTATAATTGATGTTAATCATTAAAGATTAACAAAAGTATTCATTTAGTATTGTCTCCTTGTTCTTCACCCCTCTAGGTTCTCAAAGGTCAGGAATAAATAAGGAGAGCTTATAAGTAGTGATAATGTGTCTATTAGTCTTTAAAAAGAGGTGCATAATTTATTTTATAAGAATATTTTATTCTTTAAAGAAAAGTAAAGGGAATCACGTTTAATGCCCCATTTAGACTTTATGACTCACTGATGCTTTGCAAAAGGGTGGTATTACAGTCATTAATTTTCCAGATGCCTCAAATTAGACTGTGCAGTTTGATTTGGACTAGAGCAGGTGGCATATACGCTCGCACAATTTTCAATTATAGTTTATACATTTCAACACAAAAAAGATGTGGGGGAGATGCAGGGTAATCTCTTAACAATGACTAATACTATGTTCCTCCATTAAAATCATGATATACCAATAAAGGGCACCAATGCGCAGACCTCAGTAAAAGTCAGTGCATTACAACTTGCCAGTCTGCATAAGGAGTAAAGTGAAAGGTATAAGATAGTCCAACTGCCAGTGGCAGATACCTCACAGGAACAGTTGCTGCCGTCTAGTCCTGCCGCAACAGGCAGAAACTAGGGATTTGCTTGTACTGAATGCACTGAAGTTTAATTGCTGACTGTGAGATGTGTATCACAGAAATCTTGATCCCGTCCTCACCGGGGGGGGGGGGGGCAGATTTACAAGGACTGGCGCATCCCTGCATATTAGCAGGGATGCGCCAGTGAAGATGCGACACGCAGGAATACCATTGCGCCACCACGGATGTGTCGCATTTACAATGCGACGCACCGTGGCGCAAGGATAGTCAGATGCGTGTCGCATCTTCTGGCGTAAGGGCAGCGCATTGCTGGAGTCGTGTCGCAAGCGCGATGCAACTCCAGCAATGCTCAGGGGCGCCCTATACCTAACATGCTGCGGCACTCCTTACGCCTGCTTCAAGCAGCCATAATGTTTTGACGCAGCATGAACGTAAAAGTGACTCAGTGAAATCTTGTAGATTTCACTGCGTCACTTTTACGGGGCTTCCGTGCGACGGAACGCCCACCCTGCATAAATTATACCTGACCCAGGTATAATGTAGCGCAGGGCTTTACAACGTGACACATCTCACTAGATGCGTCACGTTGCAAATCTGTCGCATAGTGGCGCATTGTTTACGACGCCGCTGCGTCACAGAAGTGGCGCAACGGTGTCGTAAAGATGACGCAAGGGGCTTGTAAATCTGCCCCGGATGTTTTACACGTTGCTCTTTTTTTGTTTGATATTCAATCGTAGAAAATGCAGATAATGTTGGCAAAGCTTTAGATAGGCAAACCGCCGCAATAGTTATGAATTATACTGTATTTTAGTTTGGGCTAGAGAGAGTATTTCCTCGGTCTTCGTTACTGGACAATAATATCAGAGGTATCTTAAGACATAAAATGCAAAAGAGGTGAGCTGAGCTTTGCAGTCAAATAAACACTACCCCCCTTCTGAAATATTAGGGCCCGGGGGCGTGGTTTCTGCGCCGCGCGAGATGGCCGCCTGAACTCGGAGCTCCGACACACCGGGACGCTCTTCGAGCCGCAAGTGCGTTTTTTTCGCACTTTTTATTGACGGCCTTCACGAATTCAAGAACCGGAACATGCGGTGAGTTTGATGAGGGGCTCCAGAGTGTAAGTCGCGTTGCGCTTCTCGTCTTCCCTCTCATTTGAATATTTTCTTCGAGCGGCCGCCATCTTGAGGTTGCGCTATCGTTCCTGTCAGCCCTGCATGAAACGGTTGTAAATCTTCATTCTTCCTCACAATAGACGCGCTTCAGTTCCGCTTACAGCTCCAGCATGTCTCTCTTCAAGATTTTAATGCAAAAGTAAGCTGCCTTTGTCTACTGAATGTTTTGCTTCATACATTCTCCGTTGTTGCCTCACTCCTCAGAGTTTCTACATATTACTCTGCTTTATGAACATTTTGAACATTTTCCTAGTGCAACGCCTGCTGGATTCACCCATTTTCCCACAATGTTGCTTGATATCTGAATGTTTTTCTCTTCCTGACACGCTTCTCAGCGTCATCTCTCTAACCGGATGTCTTCAGTAAGACTTGTGGAAACTTACACTCCCTTTGTGTGTGCTTCATGTTTCGCAGTAATACAGTTGAATGAGTAAAATAAATCGCCTAGAAACGGAACAAGTGGTCAAAGAAAACAATAATAATAAGGAGTACAAAGCTTAAGCATTGAATATTTGATTTATTGCACTCATAACAGTCCAGGATTTGGCTGTGCAGCCGGAAGGGTTCCCAGAACGTGGCTCCTCTGTGTTAGTTTTCATACCAGAGATGTGCCTTTTCTCCATCTTACCAATGTGAGATCAGGTTATTTCTCATTTTTTACTTTTGATATCATTACCTAGGCTTGCTATGGATTACCATTCTCTTTCGTGATAATCTTTACTCAATGCAGAGCTTCTCT
The DNA here is from genome assembly GCA_963921515.1 of Calotriton arnoldi. NCBI lineage: Eukaryota > Metazoa > Chordata > Amphibia > Caudata > Salamandridae > Calotriton > Calotriton arnoldi. The sequence continues at coordinate 854,623 of CAWUFW010008201.1, read as the reverse complement.
TATTGATTTGGCATCCGCACATGGGCAGGATTCGCAAGCCACAGTTTGTTTTTGTCCCTAAAAATTCCTCCACATCGTCACGCTCACAGTCTGTGGCGTCTACACCGGAGACTCCTTCTTCTACAGGTATGGCTGGAGTGTCTTCTGCTCGCTCCCAAGCGTCGCAATCAACGCTTCATAAATCGTCTCCTCCTACTTCCACTCCTAAAAGACTGAAACAAGACCCTCCATCACCTGACAAACCATCTCCTACCATTTCCTTGGAATTGTTATTGGAGGAAATTTGCGCCTTACGCCCGTTTGTGGAGGAAACAAACAGTAAGATGCAATTTCTGGAAGAAAAGTGGTCCTCAATGGAGAAGAGAGTCTCTACAATGGAGCAACAACTATCGTCGATCCAGGATGATTCTCAAAGGCTTTCCTCTCTTGAAAAGGAAGTCCGCAAGCTTCAACAACACACCGAGGACTTGGAAAATCGTAATAGGAGGAATAATCTACGTATCTATGGTTTGCCGGAATCTTTGGAAGGAGAAGACCCTGTCACCTTTTTCTCTTCCTTTCTCCCAAAATTACTTGAGATGCCTCCTTCAACAGTGCTGAACATTCAGAGAGCCCATAGGCTTGGTCCACGTCCTTCACTTTCGTCTTCCCCGGTCAAACCCCTGGGTGTCATTATTCTCTTCTTGAAATTCACTGACCTGCTCTCTGTTCTCTCTGCAGCTAGAGCCAAACGGCAAATTTCTTGGTTAGGTCAGAGAGTCTTTCTCTCTCAGGATGTCTCCAATGTCACAGCAGCCAGATGAAAAGAGTTTCTTAATCTTCGTCCTCCTCTTCGCTCAATGGGTGCTCGCTATGGACTTTTTCACCCCTGCATCTTTAAAGTTACTTTTCAGAATCGAACCTTGTCCTTTGAAGATCCTACAGAACTCAAGAAGTTTATCCATTCTCATTCTTCGGCCAACATGGATACCACAAATCCTCCTACGGGATGATATGTTCTACTCATACCATCAGGACTCATATTGTTATTGCAATGTTAATATATGAGTCATCTTTGTCCATGTTTATATTTGTTCCATGTTCAGCTTTCCCTGTTTATTATATGGATTGATATGTTTATATTCTTATCCCTATTATTCATCACTGTTGTTATATTATCTATATTGCATTCATACTTGTTATATCTGCGTTTCCTTTTCTCATGTTATATTGGCTGTCCTTTTTCTCTCTCCTAGTGTTTCACATGACTTATTACTTTTTGTTATCTTCCTCTCCACTATTATTCTACTTGCCATTTCTATACTTCATATTTATTGTTGGTATTCTCAGTTCGCTTTGACATATGTTCTCCATTTAGTCTTTATTATTTTTATGCCCTCTTAATTCCCTTTTTCTTATCTTCATACAGGTTCGTTTTATCATGTTTATAGTTGTCTGGTCCGTCTGCACTTTCTTATATGTTCTGGTGTGGTTTGGACTCCCTGATTCAGGCGTCCCGTCTTCCGTTCGTCGCCATTGCCCCAGCCTTCTTCTTTTGTTCCCGTTCCCCTCAGGTATGTTCTTCTCAGTCGTCCTTTATGGATATGTACTGTCTCTTCTTATCTCTCTCCTTTCCTTCTTCTCTTCCCTTTTTCTCCCCTAATTTTCATCCCCTATTCTGTGTCTGTTTTTTCTTTCATTTTTCTATTAATGCATATTTGGTTCTTCATAAAGCTTTACTGATTTTACATTCAGAGTTATTTCCTGGAATGTGAAAGGTTTTAATAACCCTATTAAGAGACAGAGAATCCTTTCGCACCTCGCCTCTTATAACCCTGATCTAGTACTTTTGCAAGTGACCCACCTCAATGAAACTGAAGCGTTAAAATTAAAAAGAGGCTGGGTGGGTACAGTATTATTCTCTCCTTCTACTAATAAAAGAATGGTGTCATCACTCTATGTCATAAGAAATTGAACTGCAAGGTCTTATCACAAGAAATTGATACTGAAGGTAGATGGTTACTTGTTAAATTGTTAATTAATAATGTTCCTTTAACTGTTTTTAATATTTATGGCCCTACACATCCTGACTGTTCCTTTTGGCCTGTTGTTACGCAAAAATGTGTCCAATTTCAGAATGATTTTTTCATTTTAGGAGGTGACTGCAACCAAGTTATAGACCCATTTCTTGATCGTCAATCTCAAGTTCGTTTTACTCCCACTAAGACTCACAAACATTTTCTCGACACCATTTCTCAAGCACACCTCATTGATTCTTGGAGACTCTCTCACCCTGACTCTTTGGACTTCTCTTTTTTCTCTCCCCCCCACGCTTCTCTTTCTCGCTTGGATTATATCTTTCTCTCTCAACCCTTATCCCAAAATCTCCTCTCTTCCTCTATAGAACCTATTGTTATCTCTGACCATGCCCCAATAGTAACTGACCTGGATTTGCTCCCTCCACATCCCAAATCCTCTCGTTGGCGTTTTAATAAATCTCTCCTCTTAGATCCTCTCTTCTCCTCTTCCTTTCGCACATTTGCAACTGAATTCTTTGATCTTAATTGTGCACCCGACTCAGCTCCACATATCATATGGGATTCCTTTAAAGCTACTGCAAGAGGCTTTATCATTGATTTCATCTAAAAAAAGAAGACACGCTTCCTTCAGCAACGTAAAACCACCTTGGCACATATCAAGCTTCTTGAACACAAATTTTACACTTCTTCGAAATATTCTGTTTTACCAGAACTCATACGAGCTAAACTCGACTTTAATAAAACCACTACTGATAATGCGTCCTCTGTACTTTTGCATAGTAGTGCTCGCTATTATGGTGGTCGTAACAAAGTAGGGAAGCTTTTGGCAAATTATCTCAAAACACGTAAAGACCGCACCCTCATAGATGCTATATTCTCCTCCAATGACTCTCTTTTGCACAAATATCAAGAAATACTTAATGAATTCAAACTCTTTTATCAAAATCTTTACACTCCTGAATCTCCTCCTTCTTCTTCTAGCATTCAGGAATATCTTGAGAAAAGCCCTCCCCCCTTCATCCCATCTTAATTTTCTTGCTCTTGAATCAGACCTGTCCCTTACAGAACTATCCAACGCCCTAAATGCTCTCACTAAAGGGAAGACTCCTGGCCCAGATGGCTTTTCAGTTGAATTTTTACACTTTTCAGATCTTTTACTTCCGAAACTTTTAGCACTTTTTCATTCCTTTTTTTTAGCTGGTAAGACGGAAGGTACCTTTCAGGAGGCGACTATTTGTTTAATCCATAAAGAGGGTCGAGATCCCAAATATTGCAAGAATTATCGCCCGTTATCTTTGGTAAATGTTGATTATAAGATGTTTGCTAAACTGCTTGCTCTACGTCTAGATCCTCTCATGCCCCACCTTATTGGGAAAGAACAGTGTGGGTTTGTCAAAGGTAGGCATACCTCTGATAACTCTCGACTTTTTCTTAATGTCCTAAACAAACTTCCCTCTATCTCTACTTCTCTAGCGGCCATATCAGTTGATGCTGAGAAGGCTTTTGATAGAGTGGACTGGTCCTTCTTATTTGCCTCGTTACAGTGGTATGGGTTTGGTCCCAAATTAATTTCACTTATCTCTCTTTTGTATTCTGCCCCCAGGGCCTCAGTATTAGTTAACAGTTCTATTTCATCCTATTTCCCTCTTCAACATGGAGTTCGTCAAGGATGCCCTTTATCCCCTCTTCTTTTTGTCCTAGCTCTTGAGCCATTTTTGTCTTCTATACGTAACAATGACTCTATCTCTGGTTTTTCTTTTGGGGACCAGCAACTTAAACTTTCCGCATATGCAGACGATATCCTTTTATTTATTTCTGACCCTGACACCTCTGTCTCTCCTTTGCTTCATTAATTTGACTCCTTTTCCAAGGTCTCTGGTTACAAGATTAACTCGGACAAAACAGAAATCCTTCCCTTACTAAATTTTGTCTTCCCCATTCTTTTTCGCCCACCGGTTTTGCCTGGAATGATTCAAAAATTTAATATTTAGGTATATGGTTTTCCAACTCTATTGCTTCTTCGATTAAGTTAAATATGACTACTGTTCTGTCTCGTATTGATAAATTACTCTCTTCCTGGAATCCCCTTTTTCTTTCTTGGTGGGGTCGGTTAGATTCAATTAAAATGATGATTGCTCCTATCTTAATTTATATTCTCTCTATGCTTCCCGTCCACATTCCCGCCATATACATGAAACGTATTGACTCTTGTCTTTCTAAATTTCTTTGGAAGAATAAAAAAGCCAGAATTGCCCTTTCTTCTCTTCGTAAGACCAAATCTAATGGTGGTGTGAATTTTCCAGATTTTCGTCTTTATCATAAATCCTTTTCTCTTCGTCAAGCCTCGAATTGGCTCGTATCTGAACATTCTCCTTTTACTCCTCTTTGGTTATCCATTGAGCAAACTTTATTATTACCTTTCTCTCTCAAGGAAGTAATAACTTTTTCCGCCAAAACTTCTCATACATCCTTCCCCCTGTTTAGACATACTTGTTCCCTTCTGAAGCCTTTAGTTCTACCTAATCCCTTTCTCGGGATGACTTCTTGGATTCTCCTATTTGGCATAATTCTCTTATTCTTCTCAATAACAGGCCCATTTTCTGGAATTCTTGGAGGACAAAGAACATCATCTGGGTTAAACATCTTTTCAATGGCCTTTCGCCATGCTCTTTTCCCGAATTTCAAGCCTTATTCCATTGTCCTCGTTCCTTCTTACAGAAGTTTACCACTCTTATGGCAATTATTCTAGATGTGTATTACTCTCTTCCCCCCTCATCTCCTCCTGATGCCCAAAACTCTCTTCTTAATATTCTCCTATCCTTACCCAAAGCTTCTCTTATTTATAAATATTATCTAGCCCCCAATCCATATCGAGTTAAATCTAAATTGGAACTTTCCTGGGAGTCTGATCTGGGATGTGAATGGACTATCTGCTTTTGGGACAAACTTTGGTCTAGATCTTTAAAAATCTCTCGCTCTGCCTCTCTTACTCAATCTATGTTTTTTCTCTATCATAGGCTTTATCTTACCCCTGTCTCTATTGCCCGTTTTTCTTCTGATTCAGATTCTAATTGTTGGGCCTGTGGTTCTTCTGACGCTAACCTTATACATCTTCTTTTTCTCTGTTCATCGGTTTCCAATTTTTGGAGATCTGTTTGGTCCTATATCTCTCGTATTTTTAACCTTTCTATCTCTTATTCAATACCCCTATTGTTTACCGGAAGCCTCTCTGACTCTTTATCTATACCCTCTCATAATCATGGTCTTTTTGATCTCATGCTCGCTCTAGCCTTTCAGCACATTACCCTCAACTGGAAAACTTTCACTAATCTTTCTACACAACACTGGTGGAATAGCCTTTGCCACTTTCATAGACTTGATGTTGCCTTCGCCTCCTCCTGTAAACCAACACTTAACAGAGAGCTTTTTGGTTACCCCTTACAACTTATTTAGATCAGATTGTTTTTAAACATAATTCCTCCCTCAATTCTGAAAATTTTAAACCTCCTTGAATACCTTCTCTCTGTTCTCTTTCCATATCAAATCAAATCAAATCAACTTTATTCGATTCAGACAAAGAATCATAAAAGCTTACAGTTCAATACAAATTTAAAAATGAGAAGAGTTAATCAAATCATTAAAAAACAGGTACAGTAAAAACGCTTGCTGATTTAAAATGCAGCAGTTAAAAACGTCCTTTTAGTGATAACAGACCTCAAGAATCTTGCCACTACCACACATGTAAACAAGTCCGGGAGCAATTGTAGGTATAAGTAGGCTGGTCTGCATTGTCTAAAATTTAACGATTTCATTAGAGGCTTTATAAAAATAAACCTTAGGTCTGTATAAAATTTGCAGAAAAACAGTACATGAATAGTTGATTGTTTAGAGATCTGGTCGCAAGGACAGCATATTAATTGACGAGACCAGTTGTTGGTAGTGGGAAAGGTTGTCAAACGATGAAAAATATCTAACCTAAAACGTGTCAATACAAATCTATGTTGAGCATTTAAAACACCAATTAAATACGGTTGCATCGTATAGCAGGTCAGTACCATTTGGTTATATTGTACGGTGGGCTTCACAAGTTCCGATGTTAATCTCTTTTCCTCTAAGTTGTTCAGGCATATTTTCTTTAAAGATGCTCTTGATATATGCAACAAAGATTCAGGATTATCGTAATATTCAGAATGACAAATATCCTGCATAAAATTCTTTATGTACTTCAGCCATGGAATTTTCAATGCATGGTCGGCACCACAACAGTCCTGTACAATGGCTCTGTTAAAACCTGTGTGGTCCGATGTCCAGAGCTTGTGCCATAAGAGCACTGGCTGCACCCTTATTAAATCTTCTAAATAAGTTACGCCCAACTCTGCATGACACACAAAGTTTGAGCAACTGGTTGGGAGCCCCAAAAGATTTTTTAAGAAACCCATTTTCTACCAACTGTAAGGAATCAACATCTCCGTGTCCCCACAACTCAGAGCCATACATCGCTACTGATCGGCATTTGGCGATATAAATGCTCATCATATCCCTGGGAGATTTACGTCCCATTTTCCTAGAAAAATTATTCAGACCCGCTATTGATCTGAGGAGCTGCATTCTTCTCGATTTCACTGCACTTTCCACATCATCCAAGATAAGTTGATATATGTTGTTTATTGACCAATGGCTTGTTCACATTTCGTCGTATTATGCAATGTAATATGCACTCTTCTTTTATATTAATTTGTTAATATTTCCCTCTCCCCTCCTCCTTCCTTCCCCTCACTTTTTCCCATCCCCTTTTCCATATAAAACCTTAAAATAGCTTTTATTTCTTTTATTGTACTAGCCATATATTTTGTTATAATTATTTTTCAATATTCAAATCTGTTGCTGGTATTTTTGCCTATTTCTCTGTTCATTCAATAAAGCTTTTCAAACACAAAAAAAAAAAAGAAATATTAGGGCCCGCAGAACCACAGAGCTATGAGGCTGGTAAAACCCAACTACATGTTAAGTCCTTATCTGACAAGGGTCACAGTTAAACTTTTCTTACTGGACAGAATGAAGTAGCTATTTCAGATGTTAACCAAGAGTGATGTGCCTGATACAGAGAATTGTCCTAATATCAGATGTTTCCTTTGTGTGACATCTGAATCCCCTTTTTTCAGATCAAGGGTCTCCAACCTTTTCTAAAAAAAAGAGCTAAATCCGAGCAACGAAAGTAATACCTAGCGACTTACAAATATTATCAGGGTTACAATTGCGACCACTTTAAGCAAGATAACAATAATGGCCAATCCCTGCAGAATTACTAATAGTGATCCTCCTGCTCACCAGGCAAAGTTATAAGGAGTGTCGTGGTAAAAGCGTTACCAGTAGAAAATGCCTCTAGTTATTAAATTAGCAACATTAAAGCATATCCATCTGAAATAAAGGAAATAACATCACTAGTAAGTATCCCCAACTAGGAATTAATTATTTTTAAACTACCAGCTTTACATATAGTCAGATTCTACAAATTTAATTCCGACAAATATGCCACCAATGATTTCTTCAAATGTAAGATTATAAATCTTTTGACAAAAATAATATTCTTGTCTGGAAATTCAATTTTTCATTTTAATGCATAAACTTTTGGGTCATAAACATCAGTCAGTCATTTTCATACAGTACTTAGATATGAACTGCCTCACATTGACAAATTCTGCCATTCTGCCTCACATGAACATGTATTATCACATTATGTCAAGGATGGGCCTCTTAATGTCAGCATTATAGCAAATGGAGGCAACGGTATTAAGGAAGGCCTCAATTTCTCTAAGAAGTCTTAAAGCGTGTCTAGAGGGATCACCATTATGCAACAATGCTATGTCCCCCAGTATTTAAAGTCTTTGAAAAAACAAAAACATTGGTGAAACATTCTGTTTTTATGTACTATTTTTCTTTATGATATGAGTTCTGTCAAGCAGTTACAGCCGTCTTATGCCTGGCCTACAAACATATTGGGCCATGGAGTACTCCAAGAATGCGAATGGCTGACCCCATTTCGGAAACAAGGTGGAAGGGAGGAATTAGAAGACACATTAAAAAAGATCAGCTTCTTAACAAATATGATCAAAATAATTCTATTTAAAAAACATTAATAATAAACTGCACCAATGTGTTGTAAATCAGTATTTCAACATAAATCTACATGTTATATAGTTACTGCTGTTCGCTTGTTTATGAATTTGTTATTTTGTCATTGTTTTTATTATTTCATTGTTAAGATGAGTTAAAGTGAATGTTACATATTGGAACAAACTCCCACTATTAATATAATCTTCAAATATTTTCTATTTTTATGTATCCTCCTTTTGAATTATGCATGCACATGTATTTAAGTACACATTTTAAAAGCAAATGCATTTAAAGTATTTGGTTAATTGCAACATGATAATTCAGCTTGCTTGAATATATTCATGTTCCACTAAAGCGTGGATTAAACCGTTTTTCTAGTTAGTGTTTTTAATAATTACATGCTTTCATAGAAATTAATATTTTGATTTCTAAGATCTTGTTCTTAAACAACAGCAATATTTCACAGAATGCAAGTAGGTAAAAGATTTATCATTATTTTTTGTTTGTTCTGAAGATGCTCAACAATGTGCAGACAGAGTATTTAACTGGAAAGAAGCATTATTAGGTAGAGAGGAACTTCGATCCTGGGAAGCAAGACTGAGGGTCATCCTGTAGCCGTACATACGTTTCCTTGCTAGAGGCTAGGGAGAAGGCACATCAAGTCCTCCTACTGGCTTTTCCCCTGAGCTGAGGGAATATCCACAGAGAAGCAGAGACAACAAAAGAAGCAGCTGTTTCTTTATTGAACACTGCTTCTATTGCTCAGAAAAGGTATGCAGGTGTGCACATTCTATGAAGCTTGAGTAGGGAAAGTTAGCCTAGGGAAAGTAAGTGTTGGGGATATTGATGTATAGAAGTCCTATAATGCCATTACAATGTTCTAATATTTTCTATTGTCCTCCTTTCTGACCAGCATCATAGTAACTTGTTTGTTTATTTATACAATAGTTGCTATTCAAATTGTGTGTACCAGGATATGGTTTTATTGTTTTAAATGTTAAACATAAATTTCTAGATTCCTAGTGTTCTTGAGTGTGTCAATTCATAATGAAATAAAGTTTGGTCAGTACTAACCATTCCAATGAAGACTCACAGGAGGGATTGTCACGTAAAACACACCTTACGCAACTAATGCTCAGCGCGTTCTGGGATGGTTGCAGTCCACCTAGTCCTCTGACTCGTGTTGGCAAATTGACTAAGTAGTCAGGGGCATATTTACAAGAATGTGGCGAAGCGTGTCATTAAGCCAAAAAGGCTAACAACATGCTTCGTCACTTTAGAAAGTCAGGGCTGCACCATATTTACTAGAACACATAGCAGCCCTGTGTTTCCCCCTGCGCTGGCACTAAATTAAGCTGCCTAGCGCACATGCAGGTATGGTGCAAGGGTGCTGTGATGAGTGGAAGATTGTTTATGTGCAGGAAGGTGTCCCTTCCTGCACATAAACAATGATTGGCGTTTTGCTGTTTCCATGTGTGCTGCCCAAGGCAGCACACATGGAAACAGCAAAAACGAGGAGAAATAAAGCATATCTCCTTGTTTCGCCTGTTTAAGACCAGGTTTTCCCTGGTGTTAATTTTGGCGCTGCCTCCTATTTACGCTTCTCTTGTAAATAGGGGGCAGCGTCAAAATCAATGGGTGTTGCGGTGGAATGCCCACCACAACACCCACTGCCCGCCCCTTTCACGCTTAGCATAGTGTGAAGGGGGGCAGTACAGAAAACGTATCACTATGATGTGAAATTTTTAATTTTTTATAATATTGAAAATTAAAATGTTCTGGAAAAGGGCGCACTTCTATGCAGTTTTCACACATGAAATGATGCTGTAAGGCACTTGCACTTTCTGCAGGCAATCACAATGGGGGGGCTACGGGGCTCGAGCTCGCGCCTATGTGGACCGCTTTTTGCTTTTCTCATCTTATTATCGCTATTGTATTGCACATGTATTGCATACGCACTTTCAAGAGCCTTGCATTTGTAGGCCAATACCAGGTCATTGGATGTGGGCATGTGACATTATAGATTATTCTATGGAATTTTAATGTGATGCACAAGCACTTTTGTGAGCAATTCTGGCCCACAATCGGATCGATAAATTCCTTTTCTTTACTTTTTATCTTCCTTTTTTAATGTAATGTATTGTATTTGCACATGTACTTTTATGGTCAAAATGACCGAAATAAAGTTTTCTCTTGACTTGACTTGAAAATGTACATAGCTGTACATCCTTCTGGTACTTGTTTAACAAAGAGACACTATAGCTGGAACACTTTACAGTAGACAGTTTATATAGTGCTAAATATTGGCACTGAAAACTGTTATAAAGTTGAATACATTTTAGCTATTCAGACCAGCAGCGAAAGTCATAATTCCTGAAGTAAAACAATGTGACACCAAACCTCTGTAATAGTCATTTCTAATAAAAACAAAAAGCTTGCATGATACCCAGAAAACAACCAGCAAAAGGAGAGCCGCAAATGTCTATTCACTCATACGGATTGTAATGCGTACTGAACAAAAAGAAAGAATAAGACCTGGACCCCCACAAAGGATTTCATTTCATGTTTTCTGTTCTTTACAAAGCTACTGGCAAATCCCCTTTGAGCAGTGTGTTATTACTAATGTAGTTAATTATTACGCTTTCTTTCATTCTCTACTCGTAATGGGTGGGCTTTCAAAGACCTTTGACACCCTTACACTTTTCATTTATGCAGGATAACTATTTTTGCATGAACACCACGGGAAAAATTAATTCCATTTAAAAGCCCTCTGGCTCCCTACCTCGCAATGTAAATACTTGTATTCGTATTGTACATGTCCTTTATAGCGACCGGCACTATTAGCAGGGGCTCAAAGCAGATTGTGAGAGTCCGGTCAGAGTCCAATAGAAACGTATCTATCAGGTTATCCTTCAGTAACAACCGCGCTGGTCCATTAACATGTAAATCCATCTGTTTTCCAGATAGACCTTCTCCAAAGACGTGCGCTAATGGCCGGAGCTCGGAAGATGATCCGATGTGATTAGGAGGATAAAACCTAACAGAGATGTCTGTGGAAGACGGCTAGCTGAGTGGGACCTTAAAATAGTTCATTCTTTGTGTGGCATGAACATAACGCACTTCCCCATAAGCCTTCCTATCTCTGTCTGTGTATCAGCTTAATGTCAGACTTTATCTCCTGTGTATTTTTCAGTTTCATACACGAGGTAGATTATTTTCAGGTGTCAAATGCAATTTAATTGCACACATATTATGTACATTTTTCTTTTCCAGTGATATGTCAAGAAAAAGTTCAGATGGCTTTGTCAGACGTAACGATAGGACTGAGAAATAACAAATTCAGGGCAAAATTCCCATTATTCGGCATAATCTCTTGCAATTTCAGTAATTTGGCGTTGCACAAAATTCCAGAAATCAAACTATTACGCCACATCATGTAATTGTGCACTATTTTCAGCAAATATATAAAAATAGGGGCATATTTACGACTCCCCTTCCACCACCGGGGCGTCACTTTTTGTGATGCTACAGCGGCGCAAATTAAAAATTCATATCTATGAGGCCACGCAAAGCCACTATGCATAGCTTTGGATGGCGTCATCAATTTGGAATGAGGCAAGGCAGCACAAATCGCTGCATTGCCTTACTCTGCACTTGGGAGGCATTCCATGGGCTTTGCAGTGGGTTTTCCAACGCAAAACCCATGGATTTTGACGCTGCCCCAGATTTACAAGATCATGTAAACCTGGGGAAGCGCCAAATCCTTACGCCTCCCAAGGCGAGGCGTAACGGGGAGAAATACTTTCATTTCTCTTTGTTTTTTCATCTTTCTATATTTTCTGCATTCTGCAGCACATAAGAAATAGGATAATGCCTCTTAGGATTGTTTCTGTGCAGAAAGGTGGCCTTTCCAGCACAAAAACAATCTTTCCTTCAACACAGGCACCCTTGCTAAAGGACAGGAATGCACCATACTGAATAAATATGTTACATTCCTGCCCTTTCACTTTGGCGTAGGGCAGCGCAGCAAGATGACTTGCTGCTCTGCCCTAAGCCAAATCCCTATAAATGAGGGTCTTAGTGTGAACACATAACAACAAGATCAACCATAATGCGAGTGCCTGCTATTTTCTACTTTTGTGTTTCTTTTAGCTTTTATTTCCATCTAATGTGTCCTGTGTCACACCAAAATATAGTGCCAAATGCAGGCTGGGCATTTTGTGTAATTACACATAATTTTCAAAAATGTCATGCAATTATGGGAATTTCACCCCCCACTGATAACATCCATAAAGTAATGCCTCTGATATTTAACACTAAGATAACAAAATTATCATATACCAATACATCTATTTTACTTCAAAGAGAATCATTGTAAAATATTTCACAAAGATCACCAAAAAACAATGTATAACAAATTTGACAATGCCAATAGGTCTCACTGCTTAATAAGTGGTTCTTTATTGACAGAGTGACTGGCTACGTGGCTAATTAACCCTTTCGCTGCTAGGCCTTTTCCCCCCCTGTGCTAAGCCTTTTTTTGGCTATTTGGGGTAGTTTGCGCTTAGGCCCCTGTAACCTTTTGACCACATAAGGTATCCACGCCAAATTTGCGTCCTTTTCTTCCAACATCATGGGGATTTTAAAGGTACTCAGGGTTTGTTGATTTCCCTGGAGGGGACCCAGAAATTAGCCAAAATACAGCAAAATTTTGTTTTGTTTTAGAAAAATGGGAAAAAAGTACTGCAGAAGAAAGCGTCTGTTTTTTCCCTGCAAATGGTATCAACAAAGGGTTTGTGGTGCTGAAATCACCATCTTCCCAGCTTTCAGGGACTGACAGACGTTTATCAGAAAACCACATTCTTTACACAGTTTTGGCATTTTACTGGGACACAGCCTATTTTTGCTATTTTTTATGCTTTTATCCTCCTTCTAGTTAGTGATAGAAATGGGTAAGAAAGCAGTAATGGATCCTGAAAAGCTATACATTTCAGAAAAGTAGACAAAATTCAGAATTCAGCAAGGGGTCATTTGTGTAGATCTTTCAAGGTTTTTATTATAGAAAAAAAACTGTTGAAAATAAGAAAAATTGAAAATGAGTAAAAAAAAACACCCATTTGTGCCAACATTTTCACCTGTAACTTCTTCTCAGTATGACAGGTTTTTTAAAAAGCCGATTCTGCATTGGACAGCCACACAACTGAGGTATCATTTTACTCGGGAGACCAAGGGGAAAGCTAGGTGGTAGGACATTTGTGCCGGCACGGTGATCCCACACAGAAATATGTGGAAAATGTGATTTTTTTTCAGCTAAATTTGAGGTTTGGAGGGTAGTCTGGGTAGGAAAACGTTGGGGGATCCATTGAAGCCATACTTCCCTGGACTTTCCCGGGTTTCTAGTTTTCAGAAATGTGTGGGTTTGTTAGGTTTTCCTAGATGGCCACCGAGCCCAGGGCCAAAAACCCAGGTGACCCCTCTTGCAAAACTAGGTCGTTTTGTGATAGGTAATTTAGATGTCTCCACAATACGTTTTGGGCCCTTGCCTGTCGTGGGTACTTGGCCCACCCACGCAAGTGAGGTACCATTTTTATTGGGAGATCTGGGGGAACGCTGGGTGGTAGGAAATTTGTGTCAGCCTGGTGATCCCACAATGCTCCCACACAGAAATATGTGGAAAATGGGATTTTTCCAGCTAAATTTAAGGTTTGCAGGGGATTCTGGGTAGGAAAACGTTGGGAGATCCACGCAGGCCATATCTCCCTGGACTCCCCCGGGTGTCTAGTTTTCAGAAATGTGTGGATTTGGTAGGTTTCCCTAGTTGGCCGCCGAGCCCGGGGCCAACAACCCAGGTGACCCCCTTGCAAAATCAGGCTGTTTTGTGATTGGTAATTTTGATGTCTCCATAACAAGTTTTGGGCCCTTGCCTGTCGCTAGTACCTGGCCCACTCATACAAGTGAGGTACCATTTTTATCAGGAGACCTGGGGGAACGCTGGGTGGTGTGAAATTTGTGTCAGCCCGGTGATCCCACAACTTTCCCATACAGAAATTTGAGAAAAATTAGATTTTTTTCAGCTACATTTGAGGTTTGCAGGGGATTCTGGGTAGAAAAACTTTGGGGGATCCACGCAACCCATACCTCCCTGGACTCCCCAGGGTGTCTAGTTATCAGAAATGTGCGGGTTTGGTAGGTTTCGCTAGATAGGTGCTGAGACCGGGACCAAAAACGCAGGTGACCCCCTTGAAAAACCAGCTCCTTTTGTGATAGATAGGTGGGCACCTACGTTTTTGGTCCCGGGTTTCGAGGCGTCTAAGGGAACCTAAAAAAGCCAGCCATTTCAGAAACCTAGACACCTGTGGGAGTTCAGGGAGGTGTGGCATGCACTGATCCCCCAACATGTTCCTTCCAAGAATGTGCTGCAAACCTCAAATTTAGCTAAACAGTCATATCTTTCTCAAATATCTGTGTGGGAAAGTTGTGGGATCACCACACAGCACAAATTTCCTTCCACTCAGCATTCCCCTCAGTCTCCCGATAAAAATGATACCTTACTTGTGCGGATGGGCTGAGAGCCTATGATATGGAAGGGCCAAAAACGTGTAGAGATTAAGGGGGGCCCAAAGCGGGTCCAAAAGGGCAGTTTGTTTATACGTTTTTAGGTTGACGCTACTTTGGGCACCCACACAAGTAAGGTATCATTTTTCTCAGGAGACCGAGGGGAATGCTGGGTAGTAGGAAATGTGTGCCTGTGCGGCGATCCTACAGCTTACTCACACAGACATATGAGGAAAATGTGACTTTGAAAGTAAATTTGAGGTTTGCGGGGAATTCTGGGTTAGAAAACACTGGGGGATCCATGCAAGCCACAGTGCCAGACAAGAGTCAGTACACGCACACCACCATCCATGCACATCACCAGCCAAGCACCATCCATGCACACCACCAGCCAAACGCCATCCACACACACCTCCAGCCAAGCGATATCCAAGCACACCCCCAGCCAAGCACACCACCAGCCAAGCACACCGCCAGCCAAGCGCCATCCAAGTACACCGCCAGCCAAATGCTATCAATGCACCCAGTCAGCCAAGCAATATCCACGCACACCGGCCCCCAGTAACAAAACTGCCCCCAAAGCCAGAAAACCGGCCCACCAGGGAAAAGCCTGGTGCCCGCTACAGCCAGTCCGGCCCTGCATCCAAGCACAATCCATGCACACAGCCAGCTAAGCACCAGTCCACATACACCACCAGCCAAGCGCCACTCCACTCACACCACCAGGCAAGCGCCAATCTACACACACCATCATCAAGAGCGAGCCCACCCACACCATTAGCCAAGTGCAGGTCCACACACACTGCCAGCAAAATGCCAGCCAAAGGTCAGTACACGCAGACCGTCACCCAACCTCCAGTTTACACACACACAAACTGTTCCTGGTTTCTAGTGGTTTTCTGCCCCTGCTTGGGTGCAGATGAGAATAAAAATATCACTGAAACAGCCAAAATGTGTGCCTAAAAAAAAGGGAGCAACCCTTGCCTACGTGGCTTCTCACTGGCATGCCCCCATCTCAGAAAGACTGTAATTTCGGGGGTGGGGGCATTGGAGTGCCCATCTTGGGCAGCCCCCACCCCTACATTTCATGAAAAAAAATTCCTGGTATCTAGTGGGCTTTCTGCCCCCGAGGGGGCAGATTGGGGGCTGCTGCCCCCATTTGCCCCTCCGGGGGGGCAGAAAGACTGATTTTGCCCAAAATAATTTTGGGGGGAGCAAAGACCCTTGCCCAAGGGGCTGCTTCCCCCTCCCTGGTGGCTAGTGGGTGGATCCCTGGTTGGGGATCACCCTCCTGGCTCCCTGCCGTCCGACACACCGAAGGGGTTAATAGGGCATTGATTTCATGGATAGATGAATGGGTGAATGTAAACAGAAAAAAGAGGCAGTAGTAACACAGGGGGCAGTCTCTGGAGATATAGGCAGCAGGTCCATGAGGCCTTCTTCAGCAGTAAATAATGTTGACTGCCATCTTGAGTGATGACACAATTGATCTTTACTGCACTCTTACAGAGTCTCTGAACCTCCAACAATCTCTACCCAGGCTTTTGTTTGTCAACTGCTTCAGGCCCTCTACACTGGTCCTGTGTTAGTTCAATTACTCCTGTTTTTCTGTTGTGCACTCATCCATTACATCAAGCTATCCATGCACTCATCCTTGGTGGGTGCTGCAGTTATGTGGCTGTGAGAAATTGTCATTTTTGTGTGATCACCCCTATTTTTTGCTTAGTGGCTTGCTGGTTTTTGAGCATCTGCACACTGCTTCACTGCTGTCCTTGCCCCAGTGTATGTGCTATACCCCATGGCAAAATTGGCTAACCCCCAATTGACTTATTTAACTTTACAGTAATGCCATAGCATATAGTGTAGGAAAATACACATGAGGCATGGAAAGTTAAATGTCATCTGTGGACTGCAGCACTTATAGTGCCATCCAATATAGTGACACATAAAACATGGCTTCAGGCTGATCGGTGTAGCCTAACTTCCGCAGCTTTTAAACCTCCAGGTCAACTTGTCAAAAGAACAATTTTTCACAGAAAAGAACCTTCTGTATTAATTACGCCACCCCAAAGTAGGCCTTGTAGCTCACAAGGTAGGTTATCTAGAATTTAAAAGTGGTAGAAGTAAGAATTTAATGTTGGCTTGTACCTACAGTGACTGGCCTTAAAATGCTATATTCACTTTTAGGCCTGTGGCTGCTCTTTGAGAAACCCTAAAATTCAGATAAAAAACTTGAGTCTGCTAACTTTGGATTGTGAGTAAACCTCAATTTTCTAATATTTGGTACAAATCCAATTCATTGGGAAGTCACATTTTAGTAGATATTTAGAAAAAGTGACTTTTAAAAAGTGACCTTTTGCCTGTGTGTACCTTTAATAGGCTATTTAGCATTAGGCAGCAGCTGGACCCTGTCAGTGCTTCACTTTAGTGATGTCTGAAAATTGCTGCCAGAGCAAGAACAAAGCCTTAGGCCATTTGACAGGAAGATCTAGGGGTGAAGAATGTGACTTCTTTTAACCCAGCCAGGACAGCTGGAGAGTGTCATGGGACTTCATTAAGTTGAAAGGGGCCATAGTGAAGTCTGCTCATTCAAAGATAAGTTTAAAGGGAGCCCAAAGGAAGGGAGGCCTCTTGTTCCTTAGGGCATCTGTCACCACCTTGGCACTTGGACAATGGGAGGAGTGCTGAACCCAAATTTAATTTGATATAGCTGAAGAGAAGGGGACAGCTCATTTTCAAAAATACATGCCTGGCTGGCATACAAGCTCTCTTCATGGGCAAAAGATTCTGCCATGTCAGAATAGTGTGCAGCGGGATAGTTTGCAGTAAATCAAACATGATGTGCCTCAAAAGTGGGAAGGTTTCCCTTGAGAACTTTTCCCTTATTGAATAGGGAGCGTCCACGGGTCACCCCCACCCACTGGCTAATGAATTCTCAGAAAGTGGCACCTCACCCACAGCTCACCAGAACACCCTGTGGATCTGTGGAACAACAGAAGATGACTGGATATGCTATTTGATACCTTTGTAGAGACCTGAATGGATGGACCTGCTCTCACTTGTACCCAGGACAAAGATGTGGACTCCAAGACTCAGTTGGCTGACCTCTTTTTTTATTTGGCACTAATAGTCAAGGCACACATCATCTGCTCAATTTAAAAGGGTGCATTTTCAATAGGCCAGTTGATTATACTATTTCACCAGTGAAACTACTGGACCTGTTATGGAGGCAAAACACTGTGCGTCATGACTGACAGTTCCTACTCCCAATGGCTGTAGTGTGAGCTGATCAAAAGTTAATGACACAATGAGGATATACATATGTAGATCTATGTGTTTATTTGTGCAAGTGTATGAGTTTAAATTCATGTATACATATATGCAAATGTGGATGAGTGTGATCATGTGGCTGAATGTGTGTGCCAATGTATGCATGTAATTTTGTGCAGGGTATGGATAAACGTTTATGTGAGTTTGTCTATGAACATATATCATTGTTTGATGTGTAAACCCTGGATATTGCTGCTTTATATATGTGATTGCCTTAACTCTTTTGCATTTTATCCCTTGTTACCCTGCACTGAGAGGTTGAGTCATTATTGTCCTACTGTTTATTTAGTGCTCCTTGGCTGCTCCAATGATTTCCTTGTACCTCGGTGTGGTTTATCCCTTACTTTTTGCATTCAGACCTCCTGTTAGCTGACTTCGGTTTTGCTGGTTTTAGGACTTTGCACACCTTACCACTGATAACCAGTGCTGAAGTGTTTGTGCTCTCTGCTTAACACATGGTATGATTGGGTTATACCCAATAGGCATATTTAATTTACCTATAAGTCCCTAGTAAAGTGGCATTACCTGTGCCTAGGGCTGGTAAATTAAATGCTACTGGTGGGCCTGCAGCACCTATTGTGTCACCCTCTTAAGTAGCACTTTAAACAAGTCTTATGCCTGCCCGTGCATCCTGTATGTGAATTTTTAAACTGCCATTTCGACCTGACAAATATACCTTTTACCAGGCCCAAACCTGCCATTTTAATACATATAAGTTACCCCTAAGGTAAGCCTTGGACACACAAAAGGGCAGGGTGGAGATTTTAAAAAATGAGGACAGGCACTTTGAAGATTTACATGTCCTGGTAGTGAAAATCTCCTAAAGTCGTTTTTCCACTACTGCAAGGCCTACCTCTCCCACAGGATAACAGTGGAGTTAACTTATTACATTGTATAACTGTAATTTCTAAATAGGACCAGGTAACCAGTTCATGTTTGGTGTCTCTGGAATTGTAATGAAAAATCCTAACTTATGGTGAAGTCAGATTTTAAATACAATTTTGAAAATGCCACTTTTAAAAAGTTGACAATTTCTTTCCCTAGCCATCTGGTGCCTGCAGCCTGTTAGTGAGTCATGTGACTGGGTGTAGGTGACAGTTGGGCTTTGTGTGTTCCTCCTAGACAGCCACACACAATGGGGGACTTAGGTGTGCCTGGAAGGGCCATCACTGGCAAGATGGGAGGGAGGAGCTGGACCCAGCCCCACATGCTCTTTTATAGGCTGTGTCCTGTCTCCACACAAAGGGCTGCATAGCCCCTGCAGTTCGTTTGGAGCAAGAGCAGGGAAGACAGGGTCTCTATGCAATTCAAAGGCCTGTCTCTATAAGATTCTCCCCACTTCAAAGGCACACCTAGTTATATATACTGGACTTAAGACACCACCGGTTCAGTACATTTCTGCACCTGTGGATACTCTGCCAGGGAGAAGGACTGCTGTGCTGCTGAAAGGACTGCCACTCTGCTGGACTGCTGCTCTGAAGGACTGCTGCCCTACTGTGCTGACCTGCTGCCCACTTGCCTGGGTGAGAAGGACTGGACCAGCATCTCTTGATCCCAGAACCCAGAGTGACTCCAAGGGCTAGTTGACTGGCCTCCTGATCTAAAGCCTCAGGGATACAACAGGTTTCCAACAACCTTGCACCTGCACATGGACTCTGCCTTCTGTGAGTCTAGCCTGCCAAGTGGTGCCACCCCAGTCCTGGACCCATGGAAATGGGCTTAAGGTGCTCTGACAGCCTCTGTGGATCCAGCAAAACCAATGTATCTCCTCTGCTGCACGGCGCAAACCCGAGCAGAACCAATGCATCATCACTGCTGCATAGATAGCACCCATCCCAAAGACCTGCCCCATCAGAACCGTTGCTGCGCAGTGCATCCTTGGTGTAGGCCCTCACATCCCTTGTTGATGGCAGACTCAACAATGACGCCGGACTCCGCATCACAGCCTTGCAGTTCCTTGGAAGCGATGCATTGCCTCAGTTTCATGCCTTATCCTCAACGCTGGACTTCACATCACAAGCCCCATCGACAGGACCCTCGACGAATGATGCAGGCCCTCGCATTGCAGTCTTGCTGCATCTCTGAACAGATGCATCTCTTCAGCTGTGTGACACATCTTCGACGCCGATCGCCACAATGCTCCGCAGACCAGTATTTAAAGTACTCTGTCCAGCTGGCATCACTGGGTCCCTGTGTGCGGCCTGCGCTCAATTGTGGTTGGCCTGAACTTGTGACTTTGTCCCAGTCCGGTGCACCAAGATAGCCACAGTTGGCACTTTGTGCTTTTTTGAGTTATTTTCATTAAAATCTTTAAACTTGAATATCTCCAGTTCTACTGATTAGATGTTTGTCATTTTGGTCTTCTTTTATTTATTAAAGAAAGTTCGATTGGTCTAACTTGGTGTGGGATCCCTTTTGTGTGGTGTTTTCACTTTATTACTGTTTGAAGTGTTACACAAATTCTTTACACATCGCCTCTAAGTTAAGCCAGACTGCTCTGGGCAGTCTACCAGAGGGATTAGCACAGGTTAATTTAGGGTTGGCTTGTTCCTCAACCTGACAAGGATTGTAGTTGTCGCTTGACCAGGGCTCACACCCAGTCAAGCAACAACCCAATTTCTTATACGCACCATAATATAGTCACCTGAAAAGATATGTTTTCATTTTTTGTTTTTAAAAAAAAGAATGGGCTGGGGCAAGTCTGACATCGAGCCACTTCACCAACCTCTAAAGCCCCAACAGTCTTTCTGTCCAAAAACAGAAGGCAAAAAGGCCTTTAGATACCAATGATAGTTTAAAAAAAAGAAAGGAGGAGGTAGCCGGCTTGTCTTGGCATTAGGCCACACCTTCCAAACATAAAGCTCACAATGGATTTTTAGGTGTAGTTTAGGGTCAAAGACATAGCCTACATCAGTAGCTGTTAAGGAGGTGACCCACTGTACCCTTCTAGGATGAAAAGCTTTTGCGTTAGTAATGCTGGCCTTTGTAACAGCATCTAAGGCTGGGATGGGATTCACGACAAGTATGCCTTTCCCCTGACCCAATGATCTTTCCTTTATAACAGCCGTCTCAACTGCAGTCAGTATTTTTTCAGTAGGTGCAAAATGCATTTCTGCATAGTGATATAATTGCGATTTATATGCAATTGGTACTCCATCACCTTCATTGAAAGTGGCATATTTGTAGTCTGTGGTCCCCACAATTATGAGGATCATCAAGTTTGTGGTGTAAACACGTGTGTGTAAATGTTTTGATGCAAGCATGTTAGTTTGCAATGACCTCAGAATCTGCGTATGTTCTGGTGTCCAATATGTGCTTAAGAAGTTTGGATGCATTCAATCATAAAATGGTTTCACCCATTTTGCATAATCTGGTGTGAATGTTCCACCAAAGTTGAGAAAGGTCAAAAGTGATTGTAGCTTTTTTATTGTGTTTGGTGGTTGTAGGAGTGCACATTTCTCTAAGAAATGTGGTACTGAGCTTTTGCTTTCTTTTGATAACAAGTATCCCAAGAACAGGACATTGAGATAGGCAATTTTAGTTTTTTTTAAGTTGAATTTGTAGCCATTTTCAGCAAATCCCACAACAATGCTATCTATTCAGGCTAGATGTGTGTTTAACTCATCATCCATAATGTATGTGTCATCAACGTAGGACAATGCTTCTAGATCAGTTTCTTGTAGAATTGATGTTATATGGCAGACAACAAGACTGGGATGTTCTTCTACCCCTGTAGGAGTCAACAAAACCATCTTTGTTCCCCGAGCTTGGTGAATCCGGTTAGATCCCTGCTTTCAGGCCCTATGTTTTGGCAGAAAAAGCCATTTGAAATGTTGTTTTATATTTTTTGTGCACAATGTTGATCATTAGTGTGGCGCTGTGTGAATTATGTTCTGCGAATGTGCATGTGTGACTGTTGAAATGTCTGCAGTCTAAGACTAAGCAAAATGAATGATCTGGTTTGGCTAATGGAAACAGATTCAGAGGATTGTTCATTGGTGAGGTTCAAGGGTCAATAATGCCTTGCTATTCAAGTTGTGCTAGAATTTCTCTAGCATGTCGTTTAGCTTCATGCTCCATGGGTATTGTGGTTGCACTTGTGGGATCCATTTGTATGACATGATAATGTGAATCTTAATACCAGCCTACATGGTTGCAGTATAATGGCGGGGCTTGTGCAAAGGGCCCAATGCGGGAAATAGAGATGTTTAACTCCTTCAGGAAAGAGGATGGAGAAGCATGGTATTATTGTGTCTTCCCATGTGGGACTTTTCTAACAAACTTAGGTGGCCAATCCCTTTCAGCCAAGAGAATGTCATAAGTTAATGTCACATTTTCCCAAAAAGGGACTTTAATGGTGGGGGGTATATCACACTCAATTTGGATGCCCAAATCATATACTCTACCTGGAGAGCTAACTCTCTGATCTAATGTTTCCACCTGAACAACATCATTAGTTTCTCTCACCACTAGAAACTCTTGAAGAGTCCGGTGAACTATCATGACCTCTGCCGGGATGTCCAGCAGAATCTGTGCCCACTCCTGGTTCCGAAGCAGCGTCCTCAATATGTGTGGCATATTTAGGGGAAATACCTGCCACCTTCTTCTTCTTCAATTGTGGCTTCTGTTGTGGAAGTTTCTCTTCCTTTTTTATGATGATGTCAGATGAGCGTTGTGAGTCCTTTTTCGGTTTCCCTTACTCTTCTGATCTGTGCTCTGATCGTCCTCCTCTCTCTCCAAGCATTTTTCAGATGTTTCCTGAAAGGAACGAGAAGGACTTGTATCAGTATGCTGGTACTAATCAGGCTGTTTAATTGTTTCACGGTTACACAAATTATAGCGTTTTTCAGAGGACTCCGGCTGCAAAGATCCACCTTGTGACTTTGTTTTTTATTTATATTTTTGTTTATCCCAGCATTTTTTAGAAGATGCTGGTGCCTGTTTTGAGTTATCCTTATCAGAATTACTATTCAGTTGTGGTTTATTAGGTGTCACTTCCAAATTATCTCGACGTATAGATGTATAGGTTTCAGCAATAATTTTTGGTAGTTTGCGCTCCTGATCCACCAAGGGAGCCTGCGAAAGTCGTTGGCATCCTGCCAAAGCTACTGCTTCCCCTTTGATGTTGCTTAAAATTATTGAGACTACTGTGGCATGATTGTCCATAAGTTTCATCCCCAAATCCAGGGCAGGGGCAGCCCCATGTTCATTTTGGATCTGCTTTAGCCCTTCAGACAAAGCAGCTATTAATCGGTTACCATGCGTGATGGTATATATTGCAGCAAAAACTGTGCCCCAAGTGGCACATTCATCTACCATGGGAACCATCCCTAAAGGTATGCACATTGTGAGAATTCTATGCCTATCTTGGGGTCCCATATGGGGAAATACTTCTTCAAGCTGATTTGTTTTTGTGCAATCCAGAATGGAATTTCTTCCTGCTTGGTGGGAACCTTACCCATTATTACGTTAATAGTAACAGGACTAATTGTAGACATTGCTAAATGTGGCTGTGCAGCTTGAGCAGCCCTTGCTGGGCTTGTTGTTATTGTTCGCATAACAAACCCCATTAGACGTCTATATAGTCTGACTAGACCTGTGTAAAGTTTTTGAAGCTCTACTACTGTGAGGGCTCCTATTTGTGGATATGATATGTAGCTGGCTACGATTGGACATGTTGCCCCTTCATTGCTGAGGGGACCCAGTCTTACATTTGCTAGCAGATGTAGTAGGGCGCCTTTGAACCAATTTATGTGTTCCTGAAATGTTAATGATATTTCTAAATCTTGATAGGCTCTCTATTGGCCTGGTATGGGTGTTTCTTTTTTTTTTTTTTGTCCTCATTTGTCACATCAGTTAATAATTGGAGATAAAATGGAATTCTGGCTTGTTCTCAGGCGTGCAATGTATGGGGTGCCCGATCACTCCTATAAGGAGGAGATGTGCTACATCTCGGGCTCCCCCAAGCCTAGCCGCCTTTCCTTTTACTCCAAAACCACAGGTACTTACGGATTTACCTCGCCAGAACTGCCAATCCGTCTTGGACACTCCTGGGTAATCCCAAACAACCTGTAATGCTGATTATTAATCATAGGACTGATTATACACCGAATGATATGTCTCTAAGAAAATAATAAAAAGGAAAAAGAAAGAAAGAAAAAAAAGATAAAAGACAAAAACCAGAAGGTAAAATAACATCATAAGCAAATATCTTGTTTAGTGAAATGCTGTCTTGCACCAATTATCCAACAAGCTCCAGAATTTTGTTCTTTTCGTATTAAAGGTTGCCCTATCCATTTTAGCTATTCTATGTATCGAGTTGAGCCACTCGCATTCAAGAGGAGCAACAGGTGAAATCCATTTAATGCACAGCTCTCTGCGCGCCAGAAGAATAAAAATAAAAATAAGTGCTTTATATTGTTTAGATAAAATGTTTATGTGCTCTTCATCCGGAATTACCCCAAAAATAACCAATGCAAGACTCATCTTAATTTCTTGCCCCAAAATACCTGACAGCGTTGCTCCCACTTTCTGCCAGAAGACTTGGATGGAAGGGCACCGCCAAAACATGTGCGCTTCTTCTGCATTTATTTCACCGCACTTTGGACACTTCCTCACAACTTGCAGGCCCATTTTGGCAAGTCTTCGGGGGGTCCAGTATGCCTTGTGAATGGTAAATAAGTGGTTTTTTCTTAGAGGTGCAGACTTCACACTATGCCATAAGAGAGATAAAGATACTTGCCATAATGTATCAAGATCATATTCCGGCAGTTCCTTCCTCCAAGTCACTTTAAGCCAGGCATGTGGGTCTTCTAAAGGCTGTATCATCATCCAGTACCATACTGAAACTTCCTTTTGACCCGATAGGCATGAAACTATTTTAAATTTGCAAGACTTATTACCCCTTCCCCCTTTTCTTGAAGCTTTGACCCCACTTAATAGTTGATAATACTTAAATTTGGATACAGAGCCTTCTGAGATCTCCTGCATTTTTGCCAAGAAATTAGGTCCAGACCCTCTAACAATTGACCCCATCTAAGAATTCCTTTTTCTTTTATTGGAGCTGCAAGAGAGTCTTGTAGACAAGCTGGTGTTCCAGGTGATCTCCAGATGGGGGCGTAATAGCTGTAATATGGGATCTGTAGTATACCCCTGATTTGAGACCATACTTTACATGCCGCCTGAAGTATCTTTAGTCTCACCTTTTTAAAAAACTTCGGATCTCCGAATTTGAAAAGAAAGAAGCTGGATAGGTCCGGAGGGCCGAACGTGAGTGCTCGGAAAAGTGGTGAAAGGTCAGGGGTATCTTTTAGCAATTGCCTGAAGATTTTTAGATGGAAAGCTCTCTGGTATTGGAGAAGATCTGGGCTTGCTATACCCCCATTTTCCTTTTTCTCCCTAAACTTATGCCAGGCTATTCTAGGTCTTTTATTCCCCCAGATAAAACTAGAAAAGAATCCTTTCACTTTCTTTATCCATTCCTTCTTAAATTCAAAGGGAATTGAATTAAATAGGAAGGTATATTTAGGTAGGATTGCCATTTTTAAAATGTTAGACTTGCCCAGAAAAGATAAAGGTAAAGATTCCCACTGCTGTAGTTGTTTCTTGACTTTGGAGGTGACCTTATCAAAGTTCACTTTTGCTAATGACTCCAGTTTCTGGACCACTTCAATCCCTAAGTATCTGATATTTTGTCTGACTAAGTCACTCTGGTAGTTTGTATTCCATTGCATGATCTCTGTCTTCATTGGATTAACAGCATAACCAGATATTTTGCCGAAGCTCCCTAACATTTCCCATATAGCTGCAATTGACAAATGTAGCTGACCAGTAAAAATCATCAGGTCATCTGCGTAAATCCCTATTTTCTTTTCCCACCCGTTGCAGGAGAATGGTATAATATTCCTGCATGCCCTTAATTTGATAGCAAGTGGCTTGATATACAAATTAAATAACAAGGGAGAAAGGGGACAACCCTGTCTGGTACCCCTTCCTATTTTAACTTGTTTAGATAAATTGCCATTTACTATTACTCGGGCGGATAGGTTTTTATAAAGAGCTCTAATTGCAGAAACAAAAGTATGGCCCAGGTTAAAACGCTGAATCACCTCCTGAAGAAAGGGCCAACTGACCCTGTCAAACGCTTTAGCAGCGTCACATGTCATCACGGTTAGGGGTCTGCCATGTTCTGTTGCTAGGTCTATTGAGCCAATTAATTCATGAGTCAAATCATGTAGATGCCTCCCCTTCATGAAGCCCTTCTGATCGCTATGAATCAAAGAGCCGACCATCCGATCTAACCTTTTAGTGAGTATCTGTGTATACAGTTTATAGTCACTGTTGAGAAGGGAGATCGGCCTATACGATTCACAAGCCCTTGGATTTTTATTGGGTTTAAGAAGGATAATTATAGTAGCTAGGTCCCAAGAAGGAGGAAGCTCTTGTTTTAGGATATAAACCGAGTTAAAAAGATTAAGCAAAATAGGAGCCAACTCTTCTTTCAAATGAGAATAAATTTCATTTGGGAGGGCATCAGGCCCTGCAGCCTTGCCTTTTGTTAAGCTTTTTATTGCACTATAAACTTCTTCTATTGTAAAGGGGGCAGATAGTTCATCTCTAGCTTCATCACTAAGGAATGGGAGATCCAAATCGCGAAAAAATGCTGTTATATGATCCTTATTCGGATCTATAACCTCTGTATATAATTCTTGGAAAAATTGGACGAAAGCATGTTCAATCGCCCCATCCTCAGTGATGATATTACCAGTGGATTGGCATTTTAGTTCTTTAATAGAGTTCCTAGCCTGGTTAGCTTTAGCCTTCCAGGCCAAAAGTTTGCCACATCCTTCCCCGTATTCGTAATTAGCAAGTTTACTTGCTTCCCATTTTTGTTTTACCTTAATTTCCAAGTAATCAGCTAAATTAGCCTTTGCTTTTGCTAGCTCCGTTTCTAGACCTGAATTGTTAGATGAGTTTGAGGTGCGCCCTATATTACCTTGTATTGTTTTAATTGATTCTTCTAATGATTTAACCTCGTTCTTGACCTTTTTATTATGTGATGCGTTAATGCTGACTAACATGCCTCTAAGATAAGCTTTATATGTATCCCATACCTTGTTTAAAGAGGCTGAGTCGAGATTAAAGAAAAAAAACTAATTCGTTGACTTTTTCAAAATATCAATTACTGAAGCATCTAGAAGTAAAGATCGATTCAAAGTCCAGCGCCGTTCAGGTGCCTTATCTTTGACCGAAAGTTGAAGAGAAACTGTCGAATGGTCGGATAGATGCTCCGGAATATGGGAGACACTCTTGATATGGTTACTGATGACGGCGGCTACCAAAAAAAGTCTATCCATGATCGGTGACCATGTTTTTTATTGTAAAAAGTGTATTTACCCGGCTCTGCCCCCCTCTTTACGCCCTTAAGCGTCCAAATGTCAACAAGGCCCAAATCCTGGATTATGTGCCTTAGGGCTGCTCTCATTTTAGGAACAGTAACAGCTGCCCTCTTAGAAGTTGTGTCCTGGGCTAAGTCAAGGACTACATTGAAATCACCCCTCAATTAAATGTAAGAATAAAGTACGTAGGGGCAAGGGGTCATCCAGGTTTGGACCATAATACCCAACAAAGGCAAGCCATATTCCCTGGATCCTTGCTGTAGCGATTACCCATCTACCTGATGAATCTACCATGGTTTCGCCTAAGGTACTTTGGGAAGATTTTTTAAACAAAATTGCCACCCCTTTTACTGTAGCTGATTGTGTAGTGCATATGCAATGCTCTATCCATGGTTGACTTTTTAGAATTTCCAACCATTCTTCTTTTAAAAGATGAGATTCTTGAATAAGGATAGCCTCTGAATCACACAACTTCAGGTACTCCAGTATCCTTCTCCTTCTTGGTACCACCCTCAGCCCGTTAACATTCCACGATAAGATTTTTAGAAATCTAGGGTTATCTAGACCTATCATAAAATGGGATGGTACTTCTACAATGATCTAGGTAACTCAATTGCTCATCAGGAAAAGGCAGCCGCAACACAAAAAAAACTAACAAAAAATGACATAAGAGGACCTTTTTTTTATTTTCTCCCACATGCTCCCCCACCCCTTGTGAATCTTTTTTTTTGTATTTTCCTCAACTTACTTATTATACCCGTGACCCTCCCCACCCTCCCTGGGGAACCCTCCCTGACAACTAGAGGTATACTATAGACACCTCATATGAACTCTCCTACGTCCTGATGGTCGAATTTAGGTAATTGCTATACTATTTGTGCCTTAATCTGCTCTATAAAAACTTTCACCTCATTTGGATCCCTGAAGTTATGCATCTTATTATTTCTCATGACCCTCAGGGATGCCGGGAACCGAATATTTGCAGGGGCGCCAAGATCTCTTAGTTCCTGGATATATTTACCGAGCTCCCACTGCCTGTCAAGAGTTGTGCGGGAAATATCAGACCTTATACGGAAAGACCAATCGTTTTTCCTGTATGATCCAGCCTTTAATGCTCCAGTGGGGATGCCTTCTTTTAATGAGTAGGTTTTGAAATTCACAAGAATCCTTCTTGCTTTTTTCCTGCCTACACGGAGCAAAAAAGGGTCTCGATGAACTCTTTGTATATCCTCTTCTAACGTAGTTTGTTCAAGCTCCATATTATGCTCCTTTAGAAGAGAAATTACAAAGGCCTTGATATCCCCTCCTTCAAGACCCTCGGGAACATTTAAGATTCTTATGTTGTTCCTCCTTGCATAGTTTTCAAGGGCTTCTAGCTTATCTCTTAACTCTTGTTCGCTTTTCTTCAACTTCAGAATCTCTTCTTGATTAAAGTCCACCTTCATAGAAACCTCCTTATATGCAGTTTCCATAGCCCCTACTCTGTCTACCAAACTGTTGATTTTTTATTCCATAGCTTCACAATGCCCTTGTATTTTCTGTTGGTTAGTTTCGGAGATGGCGAATCTCTCCCTTATTTCAGATAACAGAACCGACATTGTGTCTTCCAAACCAGAGGGACTAGATTGGGGCGTCGCCCTTAAAGGATCGCCCGAAATGACCTGCAGTTGAGGTTCTAAAGAAGACAGAGTGACCATAGAGCTCTGTTTAGTAGTGGGGCCTATATTATCTGGGATCAAGGCCGAACTATCTTCCATGTCTACTAAAGGGTCAAATCTATTGTCTAGTAAAATCTGGTTTGGCATTGTTTCCTTGGTACCAGTTGCCATACTTTCTTCCCCTTGTCTGAGTGATATGTTCTTAAGGGGTTGATATGAGCCGGAATGGTCTTCTGCTGTAATGGGAGGCCGAAGCGCCTGTACCTTAAAATAAGAGTGTAGCGAGGGGGTGATTTAAATTTTTCCGGGCTTTCTCTTTGTTTGTTTTTCTGGGTTATGCCCTGGTTTTTCTACAGGCCCTTTGCTCAGGTTTGATACCGGTATTTTATCTGCAAATTTATCAGGTTGCGTAGGTGGATAAACCACCTGAATTCTAGGTATAGTGCTCCCAGTATTAAGGGCGACCAGATCCTCCTTGCCCCAAACCCCTCTGCTCCTTAACGTGTACCTGCTTACTATGCTCGTATTACTTGCAATAGAGTTTGCCCTCCCTCTTTTTTCCTTTTTTCCCCTAGTTGATGTGGTGGTTACTTTATGCCTAAGATTCTCAACCCCCTTTCCAGCCCCCTTTCCAAGATCACAGTCTTCCGATGTGTCCCGCTCCCGCCTTCTTACCGGGGTCATCAGGGGTATTCTTGCGGCATGTCCCTGCTCCCGCTGATTTGGGAAAGTAGCTTCCAGGTTGCACTTCCCTTTGCACCCGTCGCTCGTATTGTCGGAGACCCGAGTTCTGCCAGTACCTCTCTATGAGAAGCCGATCCTGGCGGCAGCGCGGCGGCTCCGGCTGAGCCGGGCTGCTGCCTCCGCCCACACTCCTCCCAGCGTCCCACCGGCGGTTCCTCTTCTCCGCGCCCCCAAGGAATCGCGGAAGGGAGATCAAAACGCAGAAACTGAAAAGAAAATTAATCCAAAACCCCCCGCGTTGCCCCCACTCTATATTCACGCTGCCGAATCCATCAGGTAGGCACAAAAAATCTTTTCTAAAGAATCATTCGTTCCACCGGCGTAGAAGAGCTCGCGACCGCTACTGACTGACGGCCGCCATGTTCCCCCGCTGTGCCGGTATGGGTGTTTCTGTGTATGTATGGAATACTCTAGTGTTGACATCTGCTGCAGAAAATGTGACCCATGAATAAAATACCTCTGTTTTATACACTTTGTGAGCCTCTACCATGAAGGTAACATCTCCTCCAGTAAGAGGAAGCCCTTGCTGTTGTAACATCTGTGTTAGGGGTTCCAAATGTAGCTGAGGAGGATTATTCCCTAACACAATGGACGTCTCCATTTAAGGTGACTAGGGGCTCTGGGCACACATGAGAACTACTCAGGAGACCCATTAAATAAGTACCTGACCTATAACGTTGGTGGCACCATGTCGTACAGTTTCTACTAATCAAGTAAGATTCTGCGTTTGGGCAACATATGCATCAAAATATAGATATTGAGTCCACTCATATAATTAGAATATGCTGGCCCGATTCCTGGCTAGCTCACAGTGTGCCATCTGTACCCCTAAACCTGACAGGATACAGGATGGTGTATGCAACCTTAGAACATGACCACTCTGACTCCCCCAAGGAAATCGTGGAAACAGATCTAACCTTTCGTGGTTACCTTAGGCATGCCCAAAGGGAGATACAAGAAATACACAAATCAGCATTTCAAACATTTATTGAATCAATTGGATCCTTGTGTAATATAAAAATACATGAGCTGCAATTATCATCAGAAGTAAACAAAGCATTGTTTCCAGCATTTCAAGAATGGCGAAGAAGATGAATAATTCAACCATTATAATCTTACAGTGATTATATGAATATATACGAATATATATCATAACGATAACCCTACCTAACACTGACTACTCTAGAGAGCGTAGTATGCGGTGCATTCTGCCAGATCTCTTGGAGCAGCTAAACTCCTCATTTACCTGTATGAGTGATGTATCCGGGAGCCAGTCTGGGGTAGAACAGGTTGTCTTCCTTTTCAGGATAGTGATGGAAGTCAGCAGGGCTGGCAATCAGCCACAGGTGAACGCCCAGGTTAATCCATGAAAGTTTTCCTCTTATAAACCAAAGCTCAGAAGCAGTAATCAAAACCGGTTCTGGTCGCACTGTGTCTGAGGTCCTTAGCAAATGTTATTATTTGTCCTACCAATTCAGAGCTGTCTCCAAAAGGACAACAAAATACAAGGGCAGTGTGCTCAGTGTACTTTATCCTTGAGCATGATGTACAGTGTTGTGATAAAATGCTTACAAAGAAATGTGCGTTGCAAGCAGGACACTTTCTGAGTATGTTATCATGTACATGCAAAGTATGTTAAAAGTCACCGTCTAAAAAAGATATCAAGCTTAAACATGAATTTGTGAAATGGAAGCTTTTGTGCATGAACCCTGTTGAAACCCATGACACCCTGTTGCCTAAAGCCTGAAAACTGCAGCCACCTCCATGGAAAAAAAATGAAATTTGAATTCATTTATGCAAGGTTTCAACCTAGGGGGGAGTAGTTAGTAGGTTACCCCATTCTGCATCCCTGGATTGCAGAAAGTCTTCCTGGTACCTAGGGGTAGGTCCTGATGCAAAAATAGGCTGATACAGTACACCATTCATTTTTGGTCACCTATACCTGGTGTCTAGCTGGCTTTATGTCCTCTGAGGCAGGAAGCTAGGAGCTGAACTCTTTCAATGTTCCTCCTATGGGACCAGAATGAATGTCTGGTGTCCAGGAATCCTGAAATACAGTGCCAGAATCGGCAAGCACAGCACTCCAGACTGTCTTTTTCTTTTTTCCCTGATGCTCTGGTGGGGTTTCTCATCCCCCTGGGATGGGCAGATAGGATGTAACACCCCAACTTACTCATCTAGAATTAAATCTCACCTTCTCACCATGGGGGAAAAGTGAGAACAGAAATGTGGTGTGTCACTAAACCATCTTGGCATCAAGGCCCCACAGTGAATTCAAGACAGTATTTTGCCCCCCAGGTTGAGGCAGAATGAGAAACTTACCCCACCTTTGCCAGCCCATATGTCAAAACTGCACCCAGAGAAATCCTAAATTCCTCTACTTTATCATGGGGAATTGGCTGCAGAATGTGTGCTCTTGTTCAGCCAGCTCCCAGGTACCTTCCTGAGCCTGGGCATTTCTGAAACCGAAAGGCCAGTGGAATCAAGGGTAGTGTAGGTTGCGTGGATCTCAGCAGACTTTCTTAGACAGGATAGCCTACAAAGGACAAAAATATGCCTAAAACTACCAAATTCCTCTCTTTTTCCACAGGGGTGACTGAAAAACTTTGGGCTGATGTTTAAAGGCACCCAGTTAACCCTAACAACCATCGGCATTTCTGAAATCTAGAGACACTGCGAAATCCATAGTGGTGTGGTGTGTGTGGATCCCAGCATGCTCTCTTACACAACATGTCCTGTGAACATTAAAGCATGGGTGGAAACCCCTATATTTCACATATTTATGTGACAGAAATCCCAGGCACTTCTAGCCAATGGCCAAAGTCTCATCACTTTGCATTCTGCACTTCTTTGAAAACATCTTCCCTCATGTGCGGGCGGACCTAATGCACGTCATAGGAATGGATAAAAACTATAACCATGTGAAGAGCACACTGACACTACATTGACTTCACTTGGTCTAAATTTTGACTAGTTCCTGTTGCTGGTTATAGGCCAACCCTAACAAGTATGGGAGTGCTTGATAGCACTACTTTGGGCAGTTACTGGAAATGACTGAACTTTATTTTACAGATAGGCAAAAAATCTGTGATTTGAACTGAAGTTGGACATTGGCTGGGCATTTTGAGTAAGACAAAGTATAGGATGAAGTGTGCCTCTGAAGTTGCGGACGATATTCATATGTTTTGGCAGTGTCCTCCTATCCAGGGCTTCTGGCAAGATATTGGTAAGATTGACTCGGAGGTCTTGGGCCAAGAGATTACGGTAAGCCTGATTTTGGTTATTTTTGGGGTCTTTCCAGAAGAGAGTACCAGTTATAACATGTCTCACGCACAGGTTCCCCTCCTATTTGTGCTGATTCTCCTTGCAAGACATGAAATTTGTTTAAAATGGATTACCTCACAATTCCCGGTAATATTAGATTGGATTGTTTCGGTGAGACGGATTCACAGATTGGCACTTGCTAGCTCCTCAAGAAAAAGAATCAGAATATGGCGGAGTTGGGAAGATTGGATTGATCACTTTTGATTTAGAATTATCCTGAAATATCACAACATATCACAACTAAAGTCCAATGATTATGATATAAGTGAGAGGTGAGGGAGAGGTTCCATCAATCAAGGTCTTGGCAGCCGGTTTTGTTGGACCCCTGGGTCTTAATATATCTAGACGGTACCGTTTCACCGGGGGCTCCAAGAATAAACTTTTGGCTTGCAAAAAAGACTTCTCACTTATGTTTTTGAACGAGGACAAAAAAAAAAAAAAAAAAAAAAAGTATAGGATACATGCAAGTCACACCACTCTGAACTGCCCCGAATGCCTAGTTCTCAGAAATATCTGGGGTTGGTAGCTTACCCTGGTTACTGGCTGACACTGGGCCCAAATTTCACAGCTACGCACATCAAAAGAAAGATAGCAATTCAATAGAAAATTGTTAGTCTCAATGTTAACATTTTGGGCTTTTCCTGACACTGATAATAGGGCCTCCAACATAAGTGGAGGACTGTTTTTATTGGGAGAAGTCTAGGAATGATGGGTGGGAGGATTATTGTCAATTTCTACAAATTCCTGAACTTTTACGTAAAAACGGAGAAAAATTTGTAATTTTAGCCAGTTTGACATTTGCAAGCTACTCTGGATATAAGTAAAAGTAGTGGGATTGATTCAAGCCACAGCAGTCTGAACTGCCCCAGGTGTCTCATTTTCAGAAATTTCTGTGACTGGTAGTTTTCTCTAGGTACACAAACCATAGCTTTACACATCTCCAGAAAGATTGAAATTCGATGGAAAGAAAATTGATGTCCGCACAATGGATTTTTAGGATGTTTATTGTCACAGATGATAGGCCTGACCACAAAAGTAGGGTACTCATTTTATGGGAGAAATGTGGGAATGCTGAGTGGTATGACAGCTTCCCGGGATCACTGAAGGGTTTCATGCCTGTTTCTTCCACAAACTGGAAGTATGTAGAAAATGACAAAATAGGAAATATTAACTACCATTTAGAAAATTGCAAAATATTTGGTAAAAATATTTTAACTCGGACTGTTCCTGACAGCCCAGAAGAGGGCAATCATATTACAACAAAGCTTTTGTTGATGCCATTCTAAGGACACAGGTGCAGACTTTCATGCACAGCAAATTATTTCAATGTTCCAAAAAAACTCAGAGCTTTGCTATATTTTGTCTGCTCTCTTGCTTCTCTCCAGGGCAATCAATAAACTCTGGGTACCTTTAGAATCTTCAACATATGGGAGAATAAATGACACAAATTTGGGTTGGAATTTTTTTTGTCAAAAAGGTATGGTGGCTTAAGCATAAACTGTTCAAATTTCATGAAAGACATCAGCTCTGAGGAAAGGGCAAACCCTCAACAATTAAATTGTCACTGTTGAACTCTTAAAACTACTGGCCAATCAAATGGTTAACTCGCTACAAGAGGATAAAAAGACATTCCCAATATTGAATGGCTGGCCTGAAAATGTGATTCACACTATCAAACAAGCAATGGAGAAAGGGGATTGATCCAAAGGCCATTTGTGTAATTCTTTTTTGTGTTGATAACAGCAGGTCTGTAGAACAGCTTTGCTGTTTCTCTACCTGATTTAGAAAGCGGCATAACGAGCAGTAACAACTTTACTCTGTGATTTTAAGTTATTCTGCCCTGTAATTGCCAACAGCCTATCGAGTTCTAAAGTGGGATAGTTTTCCATGCTGTGATGCAGTTTAACCACATCACTGACACGATAAAACCAAATTAAGTAATCGGTTCCAATGATAAGTTCTTCATGCACCTAAATAATAACAGAGGCTAAGGCCAGGGTTTTAAGCGGAATGAGAAACCTCTCAAAGAGGCGTTGCCGATGTAATGAAGGGCGTGGCTTAGAAACTACTGAAACTGAAAATCCGTGTTTAGCATAGTGTGCCACCTGACTGATATTTTGCTGCTTCTGTCACTTTATACAGATATATAATACCAGTAACGTTACACCTACCAGACGTCAGGGCAATTGGCTTTGACAATGGTTTTTAGCTGCATAAGATAAATAGCAACAACTATGGCTTTGCTGTATAGCATAGTGAAAATGCTTCAGTTCGGAAAAGAGACTGTGAAAGAACTATAACGAGTCTCTTTGAAGTTACATCAAAGGCAGTGAAGGGTGGCACTGCTGCAGAGTTAAGATGTATTTTTTTCACCCTGAGAATGAGGGCAAAAATGGAGAGCATGGTAGGGACTCGTCTCAGCGCCTGCTTTTGAGAACTGCCGGTGCTCATCACCGGCAGGACCTGGCCCACTTAAAGCACTGACTAAGGCATCATTTATTCACGTTACTGCTTGGACAGCACTAACTGACATGGTCTCAATTTGCATGAATTGGGAGTAGACATAGGATGGCATAATTAAAACATTTTGGGAAATGCAAGTTGTGTCTAAGTAATAGGATGTAAAGGGCAAGTCGGTAAGAGGTATAAAGCCTTGTCTGTAGATATTATCCTCATATAACAAAACTGTGAAAATAGACAATTAACTTTGAGTTAAAAATCATATATCGTTTTGATTATGCAAAGCCATTTACAATAATAAAATCAAAATAACATAGACAAAATCAGCACATATATTTGAAAAATGCCTTTTTCTCGAAAGGCAATATTTTAATCCATGTCACAATGCCAAAATCACCAGAAACTATCCAGGATGTTGTCTAGGAACTAGCAAGAAGAGAAGCTCAAAACATTTTATTTACTAAGATCACTACTCACCTATATTGCTACACACGTTACTTTAGTAAAAAAATCCCCGAAATGTAGAATTTAAGAGGAATGGAAAGCAAGATTTTCTACACAAATGCTACACTTTTTTTTAATCAAAAGTGTAACATCGTTTTGGAGCACTAATGTACACTTAGCCCAGAAGAAAAGAACATTCCCTGATCAATATTCTTACCGCAGTCACATTTACCTAGGCACTTGACATTGTATTATACCACTGCACAGTAGTGGCTTGGTTGAGGAAACATGGCAAAGACGCACTTACCCACAGCTTTCATGAAGGTCGCATACTCACAAGAAATCCTCCAAATGCCGGGGGAAGGATGAAATGCATTAGTGTGAGATCTGGCATTACCAGAAAATCTGAAGGAGGCGGCGTACCAGCGAATGTCTGGCGAACCCTGGTGAGAGCCACACTGATACAGGATTGGCCATCTTGTGGGTGAGCAGTGTTACAGTGAATGAGACAGAGAGCCATGATACCTCACTGGGAACATGGACTCCAGGAACGGCCCAGGCTTGTTCCTGAAAATGGCAAAGACAAAGGTGCGTGACCGGCAATGCCACAGCATCATTCCTGGGCCTGGAGTGATCACTGCGGCAAATGCTGTACAGAGCAGTGCTGAAGTGGACTCTGAAGCTGGAGCACCGGTCGGGCAGCCAATACCCCAAGGACTTGAGCAGAGAAGCCCAGAAGACCTCAAATTAGTCCCTCTGCTTCTATTTCTCTCCTTCCTTTCCTCCCCCTTTATCACGTCATCAAAAGG
This sequence comes from Calotriton arnoldi, assembly GCA_963921515.1. Classification (NCBI taxonomy): domain Eukaryota; kingdom Metazoa; phylum Chordata; class Amphibia; order Caudata; family Salamandridae; genus Calotriton; species Calotriton arnoldi. Next base: position 817,769 of record CAWUFW010008201.1, on the reverse strand, counting down.
TGGATCCAGAAGGGGGATGGGAGCACACTGCTTCACCTCCCAGCACAGTTCGCCCCTTTGCATCCTGGTAAATGCAGTTCAATTTAAATGCTTACTTGAAATTTTGCAGAGTGTTTCACCAAAGTTGGTGCAGGTTAGTGCTGTTAATCTCTAGACACATGTGTTTCTGGATTTTATCCTTCATCAGTAGAGAAAAAACGAAATTCATCTGGGGTTTGGTGAGAAAGCTGCCACAATCCTCTCAGGTCTCTGTACCTCTCCCTGGCACACAGGTGCATCTCCAAGAGCTCGTCAGCTCAGTGGCTCAAGGGAGCCTTTTTAAACAGAAGGGGGATGGGAGCACACTGCTTCACCTCCCAGCACAGTTCGCCCCTTTGCATCCTGGTAAATGCAGTTCAATTTAAATGCTTACTTGAAATTTTGCAGAGTGTTTCACCAAAGTTGGTGCAGGTTAGTGCTGTTAATCTCTAGACACATGTGTTTCTGGATTTTATCCTTCATCAGTAGAGAAAAACGAAATTCATCTGGGGTTTGCTGAGAAAGCTGCCACAATCCTCTCAGGTCTCTGTACCTCTCCCTGGCGCACAGGTGCATCTCCAAGAGCTCGTCAGCTCAGTGGCTCAAGGGAGCCTTTTTAAACAGAAGGGGGATGGGAGCACACTGCTTCACCTCCCAGCACAGTTCGCCCCTTTGCATCCTGGTAAATGCAGTTCAATTTAAATGCTTACTTGAAATTTTGCAGAGCGTTTCACCAAAGTTGGTGCAGGTTAGTGCTGTTAATCTCTAGACACATGTGTTTCTGGATTTTATCCTTCATCAGTAGAGAAAAAACGAAATTCATCTGGGGTTTGCTGAGAAAGCTGCCACAATCCTCTCAGGTCTCTGTACCTCTCCCTGGCGCACAGGTGCATCTCCAAGAGCTCGTCAGCTCAGTGGCTCAAGGGAGCCTTTTTAAACAGAAGGGAGATGGGAGCACACTGCTTCACCTCCCAGCACAGTTCGCCCCTTTGCACCCTGGTAAATGCAGTTCAATATAAATGCTTACTTGAAATTTTGCAGAGTGTTTCACCAAAGTTGGTGCAGGTTAGTGCTGTTAATCTCTAGACACGTGTTTCTGGATTTTATCCTTCATCAGTAGAGAAAAAACGAAATTCATCTGGGGTTTGCTGAGAAAGCTGCCACAATCCTCTCAGGTCTCTGTACCTCTCCCTGGCGCACAGGTGCATCTCCAAGAGCTCGTCAGCTCAGTGGCTCAAGGGAGCCTTTTTAAACAGAATGGGGATGGGAGCACACTGCTTCACCTCCCAGCACAGTTCGCCCTTTGCATCCTGGTAAATGCAGTTCAATTTAAATGCTTACTTGAAATTTTGCAGAGTGTTTCACCAAAGTTGGTGCAGGTTAGTGCTGTTAATCTCTAGACACATGTGTTTCTGGATTTTATCCTTCATCAGTAGAGAAAAAACGAAATTCATCTGGGGTTTGCTGAGAAAGCTGCCACAATCCTCTCAGGTCTCTGTACCTCTCCCTGGCGCACAGGTGCATCTCCAAGAGCTCGTCAGCTCAGTGGCTCAAGGGAGCCTTTTTAAACAGAAGGGGGATGGGAGCACACTGCTTCACCTCCCAGCACAGTTCGCCCCTTTGCATCCTGGTAAGTGCAGTTCAATTTAAATGCTTTCTTGAAATTTTGCAGAGTGTTTCACCAAAGTTGGTGCAGGTTAGTGCTGTTAATCTCTAGACACATGTGCTTCTGGATTTTATCCTTCATCAGTAGAGAAAAAACGAAATTCATCTGGGGTTTGCTGAGAAAGCTGCCACAATCCTCTCAGGTCTCTGTACCTCTCCCTGGCGCACAGGTGCATCTCCAAGAGCTCGTCAGCTCAGTGGCTCAAGGGAGCCTTTTTAAACAGAAGGGGGATGGGAGCACACTGCTTCACCTCCCAGCACAGTTCGCCCCTTTGCATCCTGGTAAATGCAGTTCAATTTAAATGCTTACTTGAAATTTTGCAGAGTGTTTCACCAAAGTTGGTGCAGGTTAGTGCTGTTAATCTCTAGACACATGTGTTTCTGGATTTTATCCTTCATCAGTAGAGAAAAAACAGAAATTCATCTGGGGTTTGCTGAGAAAGCTGCCACAATCCTCTCAGGTCTCTGTACCTCTCCCTGGCGCACAGGTGCATCTCCAAGAGCTCGTCAGCTCAGTGGCTCAAGGGAGCCTTTTTAAACAGAAGGGGGATGGGAGCACACTGCTTCACCTTCCAGCACAGTTCGCCCCTTTGCCTCCTGGTAAATGCAGTTCAATTTAAATGCTTACTTGAAATTTTGCAGAGTGTTTCACCAAAGTAGGTGCAGGTTAGTGCTGTTAATCTCTTGCCACATGTGTTTCTGGATTTTATCCTTCATCAGTAGAGAAAAAACGAAATTCATCTGGGGTTTGCTGAGAAAGCTGCCACAATCCTCTCAGGTCTCTGTACCTCTCCCTGGCGCACAGGTGCATCTCCAAGAGCTCGTCAGCTCAGTGGCTCAAGGGAGCCTTTTTAAACAGAAGGGGGATGGGAGCACACTGCTTCACCTCTCCCTGGCGCACACTCAGCAAACCCCAAATTTGAAGCCTGTAATCTCTACTGATGACGGTTAAAGAACCAGAAACACGTGTCTAGAGATCAGCACTATCTGCGCCAACTCTGGCGAAATACTTGGAATAATATAGCGAAGCAAGCAACATGAGACTGCATTTATCAGAATGCCAGGGGCGAACCTTGCTGGGGGTTGAAGCGGTGTGCTCCCACCCCTGTTCCTGTTTAAAAGTACTCCTGTGAGTCATTGAGCTGACGAGCTCGTGGAAGAAGCACCCGCGCGCCAGTGAGAGGTACTTGACCTGATGTAATGTTTGGCAGCCCACTCAGCAAACCCCAAATTTGAAGCCTGTAATCTCTACTGATGACGGTTAAAGAACCAGAAACACGTGTCTAGAGATCAGCACTATCTGCGCCAACTCTGGCGAAATACTTTGAATAATATAGCGAAGCAAGCTACATGAGACTGCTTTATCAGAATGCCAGGGGCGAACCTTGCTGGGGGTTGAAGCGGTGTGCTCCTACCCCTGTTCCTGTTTAAAAGTACTCCCGTGAGTCATTGAGCTGACGAGCTCGTGGAAGAAGCACCCGCGCGCCAGTGAGAGGTACTTGACCTGATGTAATGTTTGGCAGCCCACTCAGCAAACCCCAAATTTGAAGCCTGTAATCTCTACTGATGACGGTTAAAGAACCAGAAACACGTGTCTAGAGATCAGCACTATCTGCGCCAACTCTGGCGAAATACTTGGAATAATATAGCGAAGCAAGCAACATGAGACTGCATTTATCAGAATGCCAGGGCGAACCTTGCTGGGGGTTGAAGCGGTGTGCTCCCACCCCTGTTCCTGTTTAAAAGTACTCCCGTGAGTCATTGAGCTGACGAGCTCGTGGAAGAAGCACCCGCGCGCCAGTGAGAGGTACTTGACCTGATGTAATGTTTGGCAGCCCACTCAGCAAACCCCAAATTTGAAGCCTGTAATCTCTACTGATGAGGGTTAAAGAACCAGAAACACGTGTCTAGAGATCAGCACTATCTGCGCCAACTCTGGCGAAATACTTGGAATAATATAGAGAAGCAAGCAACATGAGACTGCATTTATCAGAATGCCAGGGGCGAACCTTGCTGGGGGTTGAAGCGGTGTGCTCCCACCCCTGTTCCTGTTTAAAAGTACTCCCGTGAGTCATTGAGCTGACGAGCTCGTGGAAGAAGCACCCGCGCGCCAGTGAGAGGTACTTGACCTGATGTAATGTTTGGCAGCCCACTCAGCAAACCCCAAATTTGAAGCCTGTAATCTCTACTGATGACGGTTAAAGAACCAGAAACACGTGTCTAGAGATCAGCACTATCTGCGCCAACTCTGGCGAAATACTTGGAATAATATAGCGAAGCAAGAAACATGAGACTGCATTTATCAGAATGCCAGGGGCGAACCTTGCTGGGGGTTGAAGCGGTGTGCTCCCACCCCTGTTCCTGTTTAAAAGGTGGATCCAATCAACCCTCATGATTGAAACTGCAAGACTGATGTTGGGGGCCATGTGAATTACAGATATTTTACCAAATACTGCAGTGGTGGAGGAGCAATCCAGTTGTGGAAGTAGCGTTGCATAGCCGCCTTCTCTTAAGGGCATTGAAATAGTAGAGGCACTCTATGGTTAACACATCTGTTTCTACTGAGGGCAAGAGTGGCCTTCCACCATCACCAATGGGTTACTCATTATTACTAATTTGTCTGCAAGACATTGCGATCCATACAGAAAAGTGTGTGGGGAACACTACATGTGCAATAACAAATGTAAGATCCTAAAAGTTTAACGGAAAGTCCACAAGCCTCTGGAATCTTTATGTTGCACATAAAAGGTACTTGCAGGAAGTGCACAGTGGTTCTTGATGAGTAAGATCAGCTGTACAACATCACAAGGGGGTGCTACTCTTATTGAGTGCATTGTACCATGGGGAAGTCCAGCTGGCTAAAATAGAGGGTGTAACACAATACGATCCTGCTGGGTCATCAATAGCACAACCATGAAGTAGGCACTTCCACAGTCCAGAGAACTCAGATGACAAGTTTGATTGTATTCGGAAGGTCATTCTGGAGGCTAGGGTGGCTTTGGAGTTAAAGATTGGACAGTATTGATTGAGATCAATTTAATAAGAACCGATCAACATAAAATGTTAGAGAGAATCACAGGCATGGAAACCAAGATGTCTGAAATATTGCCAGAGCTGATTGTATTGTGTCAGCAAGACCAGTATATCCAAAGGAGTACCAGATTTCTCAAACATAGAAGAGAATATGCTGACGGCTGCTCAAAGAGAAAAACCGTTCCCATCAGGCCAGGCTCCAGGAATTTTATTTTGGTGGGCCAAGGGTGCATTCAGGTGGGCCACTGCGGGCCCAATTTGTCTCTTACATATCTAGCCAGGCCTGCTTCAGGGCCCTCCTTTATCTCTCCTTAGTCTTACAAGGCCCAGTAAAACGCACTCTTTTCCAAATATCTTTCTAAATGTTATCACTCTCAAAAAGTGTTTTTTCCCCACGTAATGTCCCTTTGATGGGAAGAGGAGGTTTCTGAGGTGGGAGTATCAGGCAAGTGACACTACTCGGGCTACCTCTGTGCGAACCTTCAGAGAGAATCCCTCTTCATTACAACCTCCACCTGACCCCGGACTCTGCGGCGCACTCCCTTCCAGGCCAGATGATCCACTTTTCTGCCACCCCTCTCCAGTGCACCTTATCTCACAGCAGACCTTGGGCCCCAGCCCCATATCAGCCACCATCCGGCTCCACTTTTATTATTCCCAGTAAAAAACATTAGTAAAATCACCTTCAAACTTAAAACATTGAATATAGCAGTAAATATAATTAGCACACACTTTAAATTATGTTCACAGTTGCTCTAATGACCCGACTGCTAATTAAATAAACAAAAACAGAAAGGCCATGACAGGGCCGGCTTTAGCGCTGGTGCAAAGGTCTTTTTTGGTGCCCCAACAATGACCTCTTGCTCCATAGATACCTTTACTACCACCCTCCAACAGTGCCCTTTATCTCTTCGTAGCCTCTCCCCCTCAGATTCCCTCACTACCACCCTCATCCCTCCGTAGCTCCCCCCAATGACCTCCTCCTTGGTTTCCCTCGCTGCCACCCTCCAATAATGCCCCTCATCTGTCCATAGACCCTCCCCCTCATGACCTCCTCATTGGATTCCCTCACTGCCACCCTCCAATAATGCCCCTCATCTCTCCATAGACCCTCCCCGTCATGACCTCCTCCTCAGACTCCCTCACTACCACCCTCCACCAGTGCCCCTCATCTCTCCATAGCCCCCCCTATTGACCTCCTACTTGTATTCCCTCACTGCCACCCTCCAACAGTCCCCCTCATCTCTCCGTAGCCTCTCCCCCTCATGACCTCCTCCTCAGACTCCCTCACTACCGCCCTCCAACAGTGCCCCTCATCTCTCCGTAGTCCCCCCTCCACCCCATGAACACCTCCTTGGATTCCTTCATTGTTACCCTCCACCAGTACCCCTCATCGCCCCATAGCCTCTCCCCCATGACCTCCTCCTTGGATTCCCACATTGCCACCCTCAAACAGTGCCCCATATCTCTCGATAGCCTCTTCCTCTATTGGCCTCCTACTCGGATTCCCTAACTGCCAGCTCCAACAGAGCCCTTCATCTCTCCGTAGCCCCTCTCTCATATGCATTTCATTTATTGTATAGCGCTACTCATAGTGTAGGGTGTCACAGTACTTTACATCATTCACACATTATGCAGAGACAAGGAATCATACAAGTATGTGAATCAGCCTAAAGGGAATGTCACATAAGCCAATGAGGATTACCAGGTGTAGGAATCACATGTCATCCATACTGGTGGGCGGTATGTTTTAAGAGGGTTTGGTCTGGAGAAGCACAAACATAGGATTTAAAGCATACCCCAGTGGTTGGGGGGTTGGCTTTACTGATTAAACTGTGTATCTGCCCAAACAAACTCTTTATAGCAACATTAGAATAATGAAAGACTGGGAAAATTCTAACTATATCGCAACACAAAAAAAAAGAAAAGAAGTTCTAAATATACCATTCAGGTTTGTATGCAGCTCTTTGATGACAGTTCATAGGTCACTGTCCTATGTTAGGATTGTAACTTCTGAACTACAAGTAACAAAACGATCTCTGTAACAAAGGCAGTAACCCACTGAGCTATCCACATAAACTACAGTTTATCTGCATTTCAAAACTACCAACAGACAGAGAATTGCTCTCCAGCAGGATCATTAATCACCAGAGTTGTCTGGACATTTTTACTGTTGTCTTGCATCCCTGGCAGAGCCAGTCATGATAATGATACAAACGATTTAAATGAAATATACCCAGCATACACGAAGTATGTGTCTTGCTGGGCCCTTACAAATTTTAAAAATATGAACAAATAGCCACACATTCTCGAAGCATTCATGAAGTATTTATCTTGCTGGGCCTTTGCAGATAAAAAAAAAATGGAATATCCACACATTCTCTTACCTGCTCCGTTGGAACTCTGTCTCACAGCCCGAGCTGATAAGCAGCTGAAGAGGTCAGGAAAGGTGAATCAGGATAAACAAACTCCTTTTCTCCAGCACTGAATAGAGAAGGAAATATCCACACAGTAGGACAGTACGCAAAGATTACCTGGGTGCCAAAGAAAGGATTTGTCCCCTTTGCCGTGCCCCTATTGTACCTGCATGAGTGGGCAGGGTCACAGCCCACCTTTCTAAAAGGAGATGTGCGATTGGGGGTGCCTGTGAGAAAGAGTCCAGTCCTAATCACGCAACTCCTAGAAGAAGAAGAAAAATAACGTTCAGAGGAACGTTTTAAATTGCAGTGGTCATTTTCTGTTGACCTTCTTGACGTCAGTGCTGGGGCCAAGGTTCATGTTTGGGTGGGGCTGGCCCACCCGGCCCACCCGGCATGCCTGAGAAAATAGAGGGCTCCTCCATGGAACAGTACCTAGAAGAGCTTTAGGGCTGGGACAAAATAATTTGTATTTAAAAAGTCACACAAGTTATCAGTGATGCCCCCTCATCTAGGGACCAGATCACACCCAGTCATTGGTTATGCTGAACTATAGACATATGGATATTGTGTCACATAAGGTAACCCCACATGACAAGATGACTACATTCTGTACATTTCTACAAACTGCATTTTGCTATCCAGAATGCATGCAGTAACTTCTTGGCTGTGAAAAGACGGTGATTATATTAACTGTGTGGTATTCATGTATAGATGGGCTATAGCTATGTAGGCCGCATTTTAAAATGACTAACATCTAGTAGCCATCTTGCTTTCCTAACGTATCTTTTTATTTAAGGAGCTAGTTTACACCGTGTATATTATCGACGTGTCCTTGGTGTTTTGTGTTGTGTGAAAATGTTCTCTTTTATGTAATCCCTGTCAAATGAGTTAACAAGTTGTTGCAAAGCACCTGCAAGGCACGGCCTTGGACGAATGTATTGCATGGTGTTGCAGATAACTGCAAGGCCTAAGGACGTATATAGTAGCTACTTTGTGTAGTAGCTTGAGAAAAATAATGAAGTTACCTTATCTGCTTGTGCCTTAACCTGATTGGATCTTCATCTGAGAATAATGTGTAGGTGTAGCGAAATGTTAGATAATTATTGGCGGAAACCCTTTTCCTTACTTAGCAGCAGGCGCTTTTTTAACTCACTTTTATTACCGTTTTAGTGAAAAGAGCAAAAGTAACATATAACATAACAGAACATAAGGTAATTATTGGATCAGGTACAAATGTTTAGAGTGCAGGCCCTCGTTTTAGTATGCAGTGGATGCTGGCACTGTTGAAACCACAGCAAAAGGTAGGTACACTATCCAGTCTGAGGCATATTCTCAAATAGGGAGGAGGCAATCCAGTTGTCAGTTCCAGAGGGCAGAGTGCAGAGCGAAAGTACTAGTGTTTAAGGTATGCAACATTTCAGTATATTACGCTGAGGTGAGAGCAATAAAAAAGAAGCAACAGTGTTCAAACAAATAATCCCTAGAGCAGGAGCAAACAATGTGTGTGTGGGGGCGGGGGGGTCTTGAGCCACCGTATGGTAAGGTTACTAATCAATGATAGTACATAAAGCTATGCACCACGGGGTGTCGTGGTACAGTGGTGTAGGCAGGGGCAACAGGGCCTGAGCAAAGGTTACTAGATACCCAGGTAACAGATGGGGCGATTCGAAAGAATCATTTTATTGCAAGAACCAGTACTAAATTAAGGAAGTGAGAGAATATCTTGTGTTTCTTTGGGCGCCAATATATGCCTTATGCAACCACTTCCCAATAGTTTAAGTCGGGCAACCCCTTAGCAGCAGATGACTTTAAAGAAGATTTCCTTTCATTTGCCTTTATGGCAGAACCCTATTTACTGACTTCTTAGAAGAATTTTCCTTGTCCTAGCAAGGTAGGGTGTTCTCTGCATGGACAAACTGATTTTAAAAAACTCAGCTAAAGGAGCTCTCTTCACTCTCCGTCATCTGAAGAAAATCAAACCCTTCATTCCGCCTGAAGACTTCAAATGGGTTGTCCAATCACTAGTACTCTCGAAAATTGACTATGGTAACGCTATCCTCACAGGAACCCCTAAAGTTCACCTAGCCCCCCTCAGATCCGTGCTCCACTTAGCGGCCAGGCTAATCACTGACTATAAACCTTTTGACCACATCTACCCAGCCCTTAAGGCCCTTAACTGGCTGCCCGTTGAAGGTAGATCCTCCTACAAGACACCAAAATACCCCGTTGTACCTCACAAACAAACTCAAAAAAGCAGGCTGCTCCAGACCGATGAGGAGCACTAACGCTCTCCTCCTCGTCCCCCCCTTGTCAAAAAAGAAAACCACCCAATCACGCTCCTTCTCCGGAAATGCACCGAACATCTGGAATGCTCTCCCCAAGGATCTGTGATGTAACTCCTCCTACCTCAGCTTTAAAAAAGACCTCAAACACCACCTTCTCAGCAACTACTGGGGTCCATAACCTTGCCTCTGACTCTACACTCTGCTTCCCCTGTCTTGATTCTCCTTTACCTCACTCCTATCTCTCACCCCCCCCCTCTTTTTATCTTTCACACGGTTCACTCTCTCCCTACCCCCCTTCTCTCCCCTCTCCTCCATCTACTGCCCTTACCCCTCTCCTCCAAAAATCTCTCTCTGCCTACTTTACCTCCTCTTCCCCAATTTGGTTCTTCCCACCTATTCTTATCTAATTATTCCTCACCCGCAGCCCAGCCCAGAAGCTTTTTTTCTCCCACCTTCACTCTTTACGTAACTTTACCTGCGATTCTTGTTACTCTTTAAAATACCCCTCCGTGAGCGCCTTTTCATGTATATTGCTCTTTGCCCATTTTGTTTAATTAATTTTGTTTTATATTACCTGTCTGAATGCTCTGCTATTGAATAACTGTTCTTTGTCCTGTAATCTTTTGTGCACTTGCAAAGCGCTCTGATACCCCGGGTCGAGCCAGCGCTATATAAAACCTTTTAAATAAATAAATAAAAATACTTAATTTTCCTTTTGAGCACACTGAATAGTAGCTTGTATTTGCAATTATTGACATTGAATTGCATCGAGTTACTCATTGACTATTGCATTCATCTATTGATTATTGATTACAACTAATGCTGATGATTTGATTTTGTAACTTTGTAAATCCTTTAATAAATCATTATAGTTTGAAACTTAACCCCTCTCTGTATTCCTCGTGAAGCCAAAACACTATTAGTAATTGCTTCACGTAATTGAAATGTATTGAAATTTGATGGAAGCCTCAGACCAAACTAAAGATTCGTCAGAGAGTGCTTTCTATACCAGAATTTGCACGGTGCAAAGCACTCTATCAATCCCCTTTACAGACAACTGCACGTCTCGTCATAAAAGACAGAATCGCCGCATGGCAGCCCTGAGACTGATGCCTATGCAAACGGCAGAAGACAAAGCAGCAGTGTTGAAAAAGCTAGCCCTCCACACGATAAGTGGATAGACTCAAAGGGAGTGATGTTACAAGTGGATGTGTGAGGAAGACTCTGGATTAGAGCCTTCGGATGATTGTTCTACTAAAGGATATGTGTGACAACAATAACTGTTGACTTGTTGCCTTGAAGAAAAGAATGATATGACCAAAGAACTCCAGTTTATGTGATATTACAGATATGGTAGCAGGCTGGGATGTAAGGGATAGAGGGGAGGTACTGATTGGTGAGTCAGGATTGGAGATCTACCATTACAACGTAGGCATTACAACGTAATGCCATTACAACGACTCCATCACAACGCAGATACCATTACATTGCATGCCATTACAACGCATGCTATCACAGCGCAGGTGCCATTAAAACGCATGCCTTTCCATCGTAATTATTGTTAAGGTAAGCGTTCATGTGAGTTTAAATGTATTTATTTGTTTTTTTGTATTTTTAATAATTATTGTAATATTATAAGGCGGGTATATAATTAGTGATTTTTAAAAATGTTTACACTTGTGTTTTTGAGGAAAAAAGTAACTCTTTAGGCACGGGATGTGAGGGATTTAGGGGATATGGGTGGGGAAGTGCATTAATACTCAGGTATTAATTTTAATTCCTGAGTATTCATTTATTTAGAGAGTTAATAAATATAACGTAATGTATATATTTTTTTAATGTGTAATAAGAAAAGTTTAAAAAAGTATTTCTTAAAAACAATAGAATACTTTTTAAAACTTATTTGTAATAATAGCAATATTTTTTTTTGCAGCGTGTTTTTTTTTAGTTTTGTTTTGAGTTTTTTTCACAATACACATCACGTCTTTAATAGAAAGGAAAGGATTCATGGGCTCGGATGCAGGCCTTTCAAAAGGGCGAAGAAGGTTTATTTTGGAACAGATTTTTTAATAGATTCCTGCATTTTGGAAGTGCGTGAACAAGGATGGACTTGGACAATTTTTATTCATTATGGAACCTAGATCGTAGTTATGGATTAGATTTGCCGTATTGTTTTTTAAAAACGTTATGTTTTTCGAGTTATTCATATTTTGTTTTGGGTTTGCGTTTTTTAATTAGAACACAGATATTTAAACCAACTAATACATTGTTGGTACTGGTATTTACTCCACTCTGTGTTTCAAATTTTTGATTGGGACGTTTGGAAAGTCATGTATTTATGGTTAAACCCTGTGGATTATTTGAGTAAAGAAGACTTTGGGTGACAGGATGAATTGAAGCATCACCAAAAGTTGAAGAAAGAAAACTTCTGCAGGTAGGATTTCCGACATTCTTAATAATTTTACAAAAATATTTTCAAAAATGCCAATATTTTTTTTTTTATAAACAGGCAAGTAAGTTTGAAGAAGGGGTTAGCTTGTATTAGAAATGTAGTATGCTTGCAATATTTTCCAGGTAGTCTGAAGCCACTGACAACATAAACTGTTGCATTTGTGCCAATAGTCGTTCTGACATTTCTTAATTTTTTTGTGTGGTATGTGGATTCAGACTACCTGTTAAAGATTGCGCTATTCTCATTTCTTGGTAACGTTGCTCCTTCTTCAAGGTATCCAAAAAATTATAAAAGTTTGGGTGAGTATTTTCAATAGATTTGTTGAAGAAGTTGTGCCATCCCTCAATGGCATTATTAGTCTTTGCGCCACCCTCTAAGCAGGTTGCGTAACAGTTCCACCAGTCAATTGGGAACCTTGGCTTCCTCCTGTGACCCGACCTGCTCAGATGGGCAATACATGTGACTTCAAAATAAATTAGTAAGGGGCCCATTTTTTCATGTATAGTAGTCAGATTCTGTAATTGATGTGTAGCATTCATCTACACTGTTAGGTGGCACGAACCATACGGCTGTTAGTTTTTTCAATTGATATTGTAGTACACTTTCTGATATGTAGTCTTCAACCAGGGATGTTTTTTGGATATTTCACCAATATGCCTGTGAAAAGTGGAAAAAACATCCTTGAATTTGGGTTTCTGGGTATAATGTAGTAATGGTATTAACCATTGATAATTCAAAATCAATAATCACTTTTCTAGGAATTTTATTTAGAGTTTTGGTTTTTATTACTGACAAAAATTCAGTATAGGTTGAAGCTTGCTTATCAGGCAGTAAACTGTACACTAAAGAAACAGTAGTGTTATTAATGTTGACATGAATAGTGTATATTTGGCTGAAGGGATGGGGGGTGTACTTAAAGGTATCATCCATCATCCAAATATCACTATTCTCCAGTTTAGCAAGGTTACAGGGGGTGCTAAAAATGAGCATTTGTTATAGAGAGTTTTTGTTGTCATGCAAAAGGAAAGATTTGTTAGTAAAGGTTACTGTCAATTCTTCAGGTATGTTGATATCTGAGTAGGTTTGAGGTGTTACACATTGAGGGTTACTTGCCTGTTTTTGTCTTTGTATAATACGACTTAGATTAGGAATAGGAGGCATAGAACTAGCTACATGCATAGGTATGTTTTGGGAAACCTCTCTCAAAAGTGAGCCACAAGGTTCATTGGAGGTGGATGCAAGGGTTTTCATTTGTTCAATATTTTGACGAACTTCAATCTCCATTGCAGAGGCAGAGTGGTTATGCTCGGTTGTTTTTTCAACAGTGTCACCAATAGTAACCGCTCTGCCTGTGCAATGGGATGCATAATACTACACACACCTCCAATGACTCCTGGGCTCAGTTAATCTCTCCTTACAATAAAGGTAGCCACCGTAGCTCAGTAGTCTGTTTCCCCCGCTTGATTTAATATAGTTTGCTTGGTTTTTTCTTCATTTTCATTTTCCAGCGGATAGATGGTTCGTATTAGACCTGTAAAAGAGCCTTAGGGGCCGATTTCGATGTTGGGCGGCATTGCTTCCGCCCGACACCGACTCAGTCCTGGCACCGACTGACACCCGGTCGGCGGTACGGACCGACATCTGGTCGGCGGTCCTGACCACCTAATTAGGATGCAACTAAACACTGTTCGGTCGCATTTCTACATTTCCAACTGGGAGCATGCATTACAAGCATGCATTACAGCCGTAAACCGGCCGTAATACATGCTCCGATAAGGAAATGGGAGGTGTGGTTCATCCCTGAACCCTGTGGCAGGCACCTCAAGGTGCCTGTCACAGGGATCAAAAGGGGGGCACCAGAGCCCCATCGGCCCCCAACTGGAGGCCGCACACACAAGGGGGCCCTGCTGGAGGCCCCCAAACACGTTTTCTGATATGGTTCCCATGTCATACAGGCTGGCATGGAAACCATGCCGGAAACCATGCATTGTAATCCCAAGGGCAGAAAGGACCACCCTTTGGGATTACGAGCCGGTTCTGACTGGCCAACGTGCTCCTTGAGCCTTTCGGAAGCCAGCCAGAATGACTGGCCGGTTTCAATTCTGACAGGCTGCATCTTTATCAGCCAGTCGAAATTGAAACCGATGATGGCAATCGGAAAGACATATGTAATAGGCCCCAATGTCTTTTTCTCTGGTTAGTTTTTACATACTTCATTTACTCATATATATGTTTTTAATGTGTTTAGTGAGATTGGGTTAGGAGTGATTTTATATTTCCCTTCTTATATTGTGGCAGATTTTAAAACTTTATGAAATGAAAGAGTTTCTTGTATAAAATGTTTACCTGTTGAGCTATTTCAATGTTCATAAACTCTTTAGATCGTCTGTATTATGTTTTGCTGTGATTTTACAACCTTTAATTACAAAGGTAAAAATTTGCAGTTCTGATAAAGAAAAGAAAATGTGAGTATTATTCCTGTTCATGCTTTCTTTTTGTATAATTAAGTACAGTTCAATACTTTCTTTCAGTGCCCCCCAACACCATCCAGCACCTTCCCTGTGGCAAACACCTGTCAGAGTAGGAATAGTCATTTTGCCCCCCACCACCACCTAGCACCTTCCTTGAGGCAGACACCTGTCAGAGTAGGAATAGTAATTTTGCGCCTTACCACCATCCAGAACCTTTAGCAGCTTTGTGTAATAATCAGTATAGGATAATGTACATCACATCAGTGCTTGATAGAAGACAGAAAAGTATTCTAAAACAATCAGCGTAATTGGATAAACAATACATTTTCCTTTTACAACAAAACCTAAAAAAACTAAATCTACTCCAATTTTGTGCGGAAACGCATTAATGGCAGCAATTACATATATACATTTTTAAAACATTTAGGGCCAGATGTAGGTAATTCTGAAATACCGAGTCCTTAATAGCGATTTTTACCGAATCGCTATTAAGAACTCAGTATTCCAGATGTACGTTAAAAGTCGGTAAAAATTACCGATTCGGTAATAAGAGGTAAAAATTAGCGATTCTGGAAGAATCAGTAAAAATAAATACCGAATCCCCATTACCGAATCGTTATCACCGATTCCTTAATACCGATTCGGTAATTAGCGATTGGGTATTTTAAAACAACGGTAATTGTGGAATCAGCCAATCCTGTGCATCCTCATTACCTCCCAACCAGGAAGTGGCCACACCCATGCAGCTGCACTGATCCTGTAGCTGTTTGTGAGGCAGGGAGCACAGCAAACAAGCCAGGAGCAACTCTACAAACCATTTGCTGACAACACTGAGCAAATATGGACAACCAGGAGAGGGAGAAGGATGCAGCTGACAGAAAGAGGAAGCATACATTCAGTGAGAGGGAGCTGGAGGTCCTTATTGAGGATGTCACAAAGGACCACGACAAACTGTTTGGGAAACAGTCTCTGCACGTGCCTGAATCCCAGAAAAGGCAGATTTGGCTGGTCATACAAGACAGAATAAATGCCATTGGAGTAACCCAGCGCTCCATTGAGGACCTCAAAAAACGCTGGTATGACCTGAGGAAGCGTGCTAAGGAGAGGCTGGCAGACAGAAAGCAGCAAGCCAACCTTACAGGTGGAGGGAGAAACACAGCACCTGCACCAACTGCCCTGGATCTCCTGGTCGAGTCCACCCTCCAGCCGGAGAGTGTGAGTGGGATTGGGGATGCAGACAGCTCTGCCAGAGCTGGCAACAAACAAGGTAAGATGCATGCACTGCTTGCTGTGCCCCCCACTCCCTAACCCCAATCCCCAATGAGGCATTGTGAATCCCACACCAGTACATGTTTAACTGAAAACCAGCAATGCATTATGGGAGATGTAGTCAGAAGTAATACATGTCAGAACAGTCAGTCCACTGAACCCAAAGGCATGTGACACACATCAGCAATTAGCAAGCAGAGGACAGTCAGTTTGATTGGCAGGCATGACATTTATTATCACGCTATTGCTGCCAGATAAGTGAGCAAATGTACATTCTGTCTACACAGGCGAGCCAACGCACAGGGCTGCAGAGGTGAGCAAACGAAAGGCACCCAGGACAGAGAGGACACAAGAGGAGGAGGTCCTGTTGCCTGCAGGGCACACCACCCCACCACCACTACCACCATCACCACCACCACCACCACCACCATCACCACCATCACCAGCATCACCAGCATCACCAGCGCCACCATCAACGCCACCACCACCAAGAGCCAGGAGGAATGCAGTGGCCAGCCTCCAGCAGATGGAGTTGTCCGAGGAGGTAAGCATAGGAGGCCAACAGTCCACGGTGGCTGAGGATGCCAACGGCGCAGGCTCACAGTCCCCCACAGAGCGCACCCACACACGTCCCAGACGCTGCAGGGCAAGGGCAGCCAGTCCAGCTTCACAGGGCGAGGATGAGAGTGTGTTCGCCGGTCTTGAGGGGAACATGCTCAAGGTGCAGCGCTTGCAAGGCAAAGCCATAAGGTCAGTCCAGCGGCAGATGGTACAGATGAATGGGCACATGCTGCGCATAGAGAAGGGCATCTGTTCCATGAACAATACTGTGGCTGAGGGCATGAGGGACATGTCCGAGGCAGTGAGGCTGTTGTGCAGCAAATTGGATGAGGACCGTCTGGCAAGGCGCAGGGAGAGGCAGAAACTGGACAACTACACCAAGGCGGTGAACCGCCTCTCCACTGCCACCTCTCTGCTCTGCAGGCGCTCGGTGGCCATGCAGGAGGAGATGGCCCACTGCAGCCGTGATGTGGCAAGGGGCTGGTCACAGTGACCAGTGCACTAGAAGTGCTACAGACCAACCAGGTAGCCACTACAGGTGATGGGGGGATAGTGAAGAGGCTACTAGCCGCAGTAGCATCACGCCACCTATCACAGAGTCCAGGAGGCGCAGCCAACGGCACAGCGCTGCCACAGGACAGACTGGCAGTGAGGACAGTGTGCCCAAGGGACGCAGCAGTGCAGCGCGTGGGCGAAGGTAGTAATGCCAGCCATCACATGGTTTACCGAAATGGGTGGTGTAACCCATTTTGGTTCTGGAAACTGCATTTAAATTAGGCCTGGCATGTGACGCCCTTCATGTTGTGGTGGTGTGCTATGCTAATTAAACACCGTCACTCACTTACAGTAACTGGCTGTGTCTCCTTACTTACTCAGAAATAGTTGCGTGTTATCTCTGCCCGTCTGTGTCTCCCATCTGGTGCTGCGGCCACACCTGCTGCACTGTGCTCTGGCTGTGGACAGTCCTCATCCTCGTCCTCAGAGTCTGTTAGTTCCACTGCTGTTCCTTTCTTTGTGGCAAGGTTATGCAGCATGGCACATGTTGCTATTATTCTACAGCAGATGATGGGGCGGTACTGACGTGCACCTCCACTTTTGTGGAGGCAGCGGAACCTGCTTTTTAGTAGTCCGAAGGTGCGCTCCACAACGTTGCGCGTGCTTTTATGTGCCACATTGTATCTTCTCTCACTTGGTGTGGATGGGTTGAGGAATGGCGTCAGGATAAATGCCCGCACGGCATATGCGCTGTCACCTAAGTGAGAAAGGAAGTGCCATTAATATGAGTGACCCACACATTCATCCAAGGTATACATCAGGGTGTGTCACATTGATTTACCTAGCAGGTATCCTTCTCCAAATTCACCCCCAGCCAGACGTGTGTAGATCCCACTGTTCCGGAATTTGTAGGAGTCATGGGTACTCCTGGAAATTTGGCCACAATGTCAGTGATGATGTGGTCCGCATCGCATATCACCTGCACGTTGATGGAATGCGTAGATTTGCGGTTGCGGTATATGTACTCTGTGGCTGCAGGTGGGCAGATTGGTATGTGTGTCCCATCAATGCACCCTATTACATGTGGGAACTGTGCCTTTTGGTAGAAATCCAGCTTTGTCTTGTGCAGTTCCGCCTGTGTGCTGGGGAAGCGTATGTAGTGATGCATTCTTTGCATCATGGCATCCAAGAAAGGGTTGAAGAAACGGGACAGGCAACTCTGTGACACACCACCTGCCACAGCTATAACCCCCTGGTAACTTCCTGATGCAAGTAGGTGCAGGCTACAGAGCACCTGAACATGTGTTGGTATTGCGTGCGCCCTTGGTGTCTGATGCTCCAGGAGTGGGTGCAGGTCCCGTATCAGGTCTAGGATGGTTTGGGGGTGTAGCCTGTACCTCTCAAGGATTTCAGCCTCAGTCAGTTGGAAGAGTGTAACGCGCAGTCTATACACGCGCTCCTCCCGTCTCCAGATCCTCAGTCCTGCTGCTTGCAAACGTAGCCGCCATGCAATTACGTAGAGGGCCGCCATTGTGTTCACACTGTTGCATTTTGGGGCTGTTTAAATGCAGTGCACCTGATTACCACCTGCTTTGAGTCAGTGGTAATTAGCGACTCCTAAATACCGAAAATTCGAAAATTCGGTATTACCGATTTTGGTACATCGGATTTGCGATTATTTAAGGATTTCTTATTTACCGATTCGGTATTTAGGGGTTTCGGTGTCTGCTAATCGCTAATTAAGGAATCGGTAACTGGTTTCCCTTATTTTTACCGATTCCTTATTTGCGATGGCGTTCGGTGTTTCCTACATTGCACATGGCTAAATACCGGTCGGTAACGCTGAAATTTTCCGAATTTCGGCGTTACCGACCGGTATTTAGCCACCTACATCTGGCCCTTAGACAGCAACGCATAACAGCTTCGGCAGAAAATTGAGTTTGGGATTAGCAGCAAGAGGATTGGAGTAACAAAGCATATCCCAAATTGTGCAAAGAGCAGTTAAGTAGCAGCCTGTTCATGTGCAAGATACAATCCAAAATCCAGCTTCGGCAGAAAGTTGAGTTTGAAATTAGCAGCAAGAGAATGGGAGTAACAAAGCATATCCCAACTTGTGCAAATAGCAGTTGAGTAGCAGCCAGTTCATGTGCAAAATACAATCCAAAATTCAGCTTCAATAGAAAATTGAGTTTTTAAATTAGCAACAAGAGAGTGGGAGAAAAGCAAAACATATCCCAATTGTGCAAAGAGCAGTTGAGTAGCAGCCAATATATGTGCAAAATACAATCCGAAAAAGGAGAGAATATTAAGACTCCATAAAAGGACGACAGGCACGGGGGTTAAAAGCCCATTTAAAAGAATATATAAAAGATTAAAATATATACATAAACTCCTTAAAAAAGTTGAATAGTTTTACACAGACTGCTTCGTTCTTCGGGCAAAAGAGAAAGTCGCGAGCTGAAGCTACATTTTTAATACAATTTTGTAAAAACATCGGCCGAAGCCAGCGACGACGACTCAAAACCAATGCTGGACAGACAAACAAGACATGATCCAAGTTCTGAATGCTCAGCTCACAGAAATTACAAATTTTTCCATTTTTCATGTTCTGGGACCAGTTTACTGTTAAGTCATTTAAAGGTAAAAGATTCATGCGACATAGGGTGAGCCATCGTCGAATTCCATGTTCTAGATTCCAGGATAATTATTTCTGAGAAATTCTCGGGTAATTCGGCCTGGCTATTATCTTTAATCTCTCTTTAGAATTACACTTTGTAATATCTCTATTATAGCTGATCTTACCACTTAAGGTTTTTAAAAAGGATTTAAATTCTAATGGCGGGAGGGTAATCACTGATTCTTCTTGTACACAGAAAATGTTTAGTGCCAAAGAGAAATCACAATAGAGGGAATATTTCCCTACAATACCGCCGAAAATTTCTTGACACATGAAACCTCTTAATAAATAAGGCTCGCTATTTTTTAACTGATATCCCCAACGTAAAACCCTGGATAAACCTTGGATATAGGAGCTTATCAAGTCAAATTCCAATCTAATAGCAGCTGATGGAACTAACGTGTTAAAATTGCATAATTTACGTAAAATCTGGCCTTCAATCCTATCTAAAAAACTCCAGTCCTTTACAGGGATTGATTCGATAGCATAAAGCAGAGTCGGAGGGATTTTTGCTTTGAAAACCGTCAGCAGATGTAAAAAATGCCTTCTGCCCATTGCACTATAGAAAATACGCAAACCATTAGCGTGAGAAGCAGCTTTACAGGAACTGTGTTCGATATGAAGTTTATTCTTCATACTGCCCGCTATTAGTTTCCCTAAGTAGAGATATGAATCTACCACCTCCAGCTTTTCATGACCAATTTGCCACTTAAAATTACTTGATTTTCTACTTCTGTTACATTTCATGATTAAAATTTTGCTTTTTGATACATTTATCTTCAAGAAATGAGCCACCGTGTAATTCTGTAATGATTTCAGCTTTTAGTTCAGCCCAATAGGGGTTAGGTCCATCACTGCTATATCGTCAGCATATAGGAGACATGCAAAAGAACGGCTGCCTATCTTTGGTGCATCTCCCTCTAACTGAGAAAAACATTCGGGTAAATCTGCTATATATAAGGAAAATAGCAGCGGTGCTAATAAGCAACCTTGTTTCAGGCCATTTTCTATGGGAATCACAGATGATAAGCCTTGGTTTCCTCCCATTAATACCTGGCACCAAGTTTGAGAATGTAATGCAATAATTAAAGATAGCAGGGGAGAGGGCACTCCCATTTTATGCAATTTTCTCCATAGTAATTGCCGGTCTACCTTATAAAAGGCCGTTGAAAAATCTATGAAGGCCGTGTATACGTTTAACCTACGAGAAATCGTGTATTTCTCCTCAATTAGTTTCAGCATGGAGATGTTATCCAGGGTGGAATGATTTTTCCTAAAACCTGCTTGTTCTATAGGGAGGACCTTCTTCTCCATCACCCATTCCGTGAGGTGATCAAGAATACTACGTGCGAATAATTTCCCCGCTGCATCTAATAAGGCTATTTGCCGGTAGTTACCCAGATGGGTTCTAGGGCCCTTTTTGTACAGAGGGATTAAAATACTGCCGGACCAAGATGGTGGTGTCTTCCCCTGCGAGTAGCAAAAATAAAACAGTGGAGCTAGGTAAGTGGCCTACAAAAGTGGCTCCTTTTTAATTACCGTCATGGGGATTTCATCAGGACCCATTGCTCCTGAGGATCTCATTTTTTTAATAGACCCTACCACGTCGCTCATTGATGCGCATAGTTGAATACAGGGGTTTTGAACGAGTCGGGTTCAGCGGGGTCAAAGCTGGTAGGATTAAAATTCGCAGAGTAGAGTTCTACCAGATAGAGTTTCCATTCCTCTTCTTTGATAGGGATGGGGAGAGATTTCACTCTTGTGCCACAGCAGTCAGCGATTATTTCCCAATACCTTTTAGAGTTATTTTTTGAGGCCGCCTCTTTTAACTGCACCCATACGCCATCTTTCTTTATTTGTTTTAAGGAGCGTTTTTTCCTCTGTCTTTTCCTCTTTAATAGGTTTATTAGATTACTTCGTTTGAGAGAAAAATTCAGGAACTGGGCCCTCACTAATTTATTTATTTCCCTATTTATAGTAAGCATTAGATTAAAATGTGATCTCCATTTAGCTGGGACATGCGATGATTTACATGATGTAGCCAGAGAACCTACATTATGGGAAAAGGCTTCGAGTAAATCAGATTGAGGAGAGTCACACTCGGCCATTACTAGGTGCTGCCGATCTTTTATCAGAGCTGTTAAGTTCGCTTTTAATTGGTGGTCGCTTGAGTATTCCAATGAATTCTACCATTTGTTGCATTGAACCCTACTGTGCTGCCTTTAAAGTTCCAGGGGCCTACCTTAGCACAAATAAATTCAAATTTGGAGCAGATCAACATATGGTCGCTAAAATAATTTCCCAAAACTTCCATACTTATAAGTTTACAAAAGAAATCTGCAGAAAAAATTAGATAATCTATAATAGATCTCCCAGTTGGCGCCTTATGAGTATAATTTGCTGGAATATCATTTTCTAACCTCCCATTAGCAATTATAAGGTCTAAGCTTCTCAGACCTTCGAGTAATGTGGCTCCTCTTTTGTCTGTCCTGCTTTTATTCAGAAATTGGGCAGGGGGGATGTTTAAGGCTTCGTTTTTTGGAGTGTTAGAGAATACCCTTATACTATGAGAAGAGACTTTAGAATTCAAATCTCCAACTAACATTAGGAACCTGCAATCTTCACTTTCCAAAGTAGAGGAGATAAAAACAAATAGGTCCTTTAGTAGGTGAGAGTAAGATGCATCGGGAGGTAAACATGCATTTACGATCAACAGGGAATTTGAATGATCCTGGGCATCCTTGAGATCTAACTTAATCGCCTGAATTAAGTTGGAGGCATGAAAAAATTCTTTATATGACCAACTAAGACTTGTACTTAGCATAATAGCAATACCTCCTTTAGCATGTCCTCTATTCACAGGGAGCGCAGGCCGGCTCAGCACTATATAATCTTCAGTGGACCAGTTCTTTGTGATCCAAGTCTCTTGTAGACATATTATATCATCACTCTGCTCTTTCAAAAATAAGAGTTTGTTTTTGTTGGCGCTTAAGCCGGCTGCGTTCCAAGATATCACATTAATATCCTTGCTAGGAAGAATTCCCAAACTTTAAGCCTAAGGATCTATTTGTATTAAGAGCGCCTGCTACCCAACTCCATTTCTTATCTTCCTCATCTACAGGAAGTACATACTGGGTCTTTTTCTCTGTGAGAAGCGAGACCCTCCTGCCTTCTTTACCGAGGGAGACTTGCAATATACTCTCTCTCTCCGAGAAGGGTATGCCCCTTGTGATGATTTCTGGATAAGTGTTAGACTGCTGATTTTGGAACACTTTTTTTGAGGCTAGCTCCTCTTCAGGTATAAGAACGTCAATACCGCAGCAACGTAATTTATCACTGTGTGACATTATCAGATGGGAGATAGCTTTGGATGCAAACGTTACTCTTGCTCCCCTAGGATTATTATATTTTTGAACCTGAACCAGAGCAAGGTCAATGCTTCGGATCATTTGGAGGCCAGGGATTTCAGCAAAGCAACCCAACAGGAAGGGCCTATTCATAAATGGTTCATGGTCAAAAATAAATGAAAAATCCAAGGTGTAAGGGGCAAAAGGTGAGTGATTGACTTGGCAGGTTACCTCAGGAATATTTTCAGTAGGATTATAAATGACATTATTGCCTAAGGAGGAAGCAAATAGTGAAGCATTAGCGTTCAAATTACTCTGAACAGTAGGGGGAACGCTTATATCTAATACAAATGCATCTTGGGAGGATTGAATTGGAGCACTTGGGTTCAAAAAAGGAGAACAAGGTCCCAATAGGTTGATTTCTGCTTGACCATCTTCCTTCTTCAAAACGTTTGAGTCGGGGATTGATGATAGATTGCAAATTAGGTTAGGGTCGAAGCGTAGCCGTTTTGCCCTTTTTTTATTTATCCTTCGACGTTTTGCCCTTTTTTCCTTCTTCTTCTTCTTACAAACGCTGTTACTTTTATTCTTGGCATCTTTTTCCTTAGTGGGTGAGCAACCAACTTTTAGTCCCTCCACTATGGGATGCTCAGGTGATTTTGCACCTGTATTTCGAAAAATGGGGAAAACTTTTAGAATTCTACTTGAATTTTCCTTCTTAGCTTGCAGGCGGGACGTAGATACTGCCTCTGAAGCCAAAGTCTCAGGATCGAAAAGCTGCTGTAGAGCGGAAGGGTGTAATTTGTCGAGTATATCTTCATTTTCTTTACCTTTCAATTTGATTTTGTTTTTCCTACTAGAAAAAGGCATACCAGCCTGAACGCCAAAGTCCCGCCCTTTAGCGTGGGGAAGAGAGCCTGTTTAAGTAGAATTGAGCTGATTGGGGTTATCCTCCAAAAATAGAGGGGGAGAGGACCCCTTCCCTGGATTAGGCTTACGGGAAAGAAGTAGGCCGGCTTTACCAGGCGATAGTCTTTGCTCAGAGGCTATGAACTTAGTCAGGGCCAAAAGAGAATCCAGAATAAAGTTGGAGTTACTTACTGATTTCTCCATTAAGGCTAAGATAGAAGACAGAACTCTTTCCAGGCAAAGTAATGATTCCGACATCAGCATTTTTGACTCTGGATTATTATTTAAGGGGTGAAAATTCGGGGATAAATCAGGAGTAGACGAGCCCCGTGAATCTAATATGCTTGTCCGCTGGGTGTACTACTAAACAGCTGCATTTTAACGGGACGATCCTGAGAGGGATCATGAGAATTGAAAGAAAGTGAAGTAACAGGAATATGAATCCTGGACGACTCTAAATTAGGTGCGTGAGACATCTTAGAAGACTGATTTATATTAATGTTGAGGTCAGGGAGAGTAAAGTCTTCCATTATGGGGTCTCCAACTTTTGGGACTAGATGAGGTACCCCTTCGAGTTGGGAGAGTCTGCTAACAAGGGAGTGGATGGTTAAATTTGCCAGTAATGAGTCAGCCACCCTAGATTCCAAGTATTGGGCATCCCTAGACCAAGTTCCTCCAGTTTTGGGAGATGGTTTAATAGATATTACTGGCGATTATTTTCCAGGGACTACTTTAGCCTCTCCGTGAGCTTCTCGAGTAGACTCCAACATATCTGCTGAATTTAAGCTTGTTTCTTTTTTTGGAAAAAAGGAAGAGATCGTGTTGAAACTTTTAAAGATGTTTATTTGTAATGAGTTGTTCCTTAAAGGATTAGCTTTAGTTTTTTTGCATGCTCTTGTATATAGCAATCTACCAGAGCGCAATTTCTTTGCTGTCATATCTTAGTCTTTTAATCTTTTAGATTCTCCTATGGGCAGGTGCTAGCGTCAGCCTTAAGAGGGCAGGAGCGAACGGGTGGAGAGAGTACAAAGAAGGCGATCTGGGAAAGGTAGAAAGTTGGGGGTAATATATGAAGTGTAGAGTGGTGACCCCACAGGCTCACCCACTGACTCGCCGTGCCTCCGCCATGCCTCTCTTGTCCCTACTCCTTGCTCCTTGCTCCCTGCTCCTTTTGCACGATCAATTTCTGCAGCTTCTTCAGCTCCTTCAACCCATCAGCAACCCTCTGAACCTATAAATCCGCTGGTCTATTGGAGGTCTATTGAAGGTTCCCCAGGTAGTTGGTGGCGGGGTGACAGGTGGGGCACAGCACACCTGCCAACTGGAAATAGACTGGGGTAGGGGGGTGAGGACACTTATGCGGAGGAACCCTTGGTCGGCCGGCCGGCACAACCAGAGAGGCACAGTTCCAATGCGCCGATGCGCTGATGCGCCGCTCATGCAACACCGAGCACCGAGCGCCAAGCTCCCACACTCCAACGCACAGCTCCACTCGCATACTCACAGGCTCGAGCAGCGCAGCTCCGGAAGAATTAATGCTGGCAATCATAGGCTGTGGGCTGTAGGACAGCAGGGTTGAAACTGAAGTAGGTCAGTGTCAGTGGCAGTATGGAAATACAGCTGGGCTAATGATGGATAGCGATGTTTATGGTGAGACGGTGAGGGGCTGGAGCAGGAGTGAGGACTTGGACAAGCGGGGCTCGCAAGGCTGTGTTGCAGGCTGCACCTGGGCTAGTCAGGCCGCCTCCGCAAGACTCCAGGGGCACACACTTGCTGCGGCCGCCCGCTAAAGGGCAGCCGCGCTTGTCTCCAATAATCACTGCAAGCACCCTCTGTCTCCAGCAGACTTCCAACAGGGTCTTTCTCTCTACGAGCTGGACAGCTAAGGACGGTTGTGGTTTGGCGGGGTTAGGCGGGGGGTTGGCGGAGTGGAGCAGAGCCGAGCCGCAAGGAGAGGGGGAGGGGTGGCAAGCTCAGCAGGTTTCCTCGCAGGTTTCCTCGCAGGTTTCCTCGCTTGCCACCGCCCGGGCACTTCAGCCTCTCTCCACCTCACCGCCTCTCACCGCTCAGTTTCTGTACCGTTCGCCCCACTCCGCTCGCTCTGTAGGTCCCGCCGTCAGCCTGCTTGCTCTCCCGCACTCTCGCAACCGGAATCACGTGACCGGAATAGCTGAGGTAAATCTTCTCTTAACCTACCTACTGCGGGGTAGGAATAGAAATTTTAGCCCCCCACCACTGTCCCGCACCATCTATGAGGTAAACTGTTGTCAGAGTCGGATTAGTAATTTTGCTTGCCTTCATTTTCCAGCATCTGCCCTGAGGTAAATTTTGAGCACTAATTTTCTAAATGACATTCCCTGGCATACTACTATTAGTAATTTTAAAAACCACTGCAGTAATTTCGTTTATGTATTTTAAAAAAAAATTGAAAACCAATTTTTTAATACCTAACGATTTCTATAACATACACTTACTTATTTGAGTGTCCTGTTGAGAGTCAGGTAAAAGTCTGTGGATTTAAAAAATATATATTATTACCAAATGTTTAGGGGTTTTAGTGTATTATCTGTAGGTGTGTTCATTGTAACTGGTTTACTTACTTGATCTATAGGTGGCAGTGTTCAAAAGCAATCTATCTTTTTTTTTCTCTGTGCTCCGATGAGTGTGGACACCAGGGAAGTCAGTGATCCACTAAGCAGAAAATGGTGGACAGCTCAATTTATACCTTTTTGTGAGGTGAATGGTAATTTAAAACAAAATATGATTTCGATTGCATTTTTAATTGTGAACCTAGTTCTGACAGAAACTGTCAGCGTTATATTGATTAGGTTTTTTAACCTTGTTGAGTACAGTTAATGTTCATTCTTGCATTTGTTTTGTTATTGCTATGTCAAAAGGAAGTGCTATAGTTCTTAATTTTTGGGGGAAAAGCTGTTAAACAGTATTTTTATGTTTACTATTATTGCGTTGTAATGGTATGCTTTGTAATGGTATACTTTATAATGGTATGCATTGTAATGGTAGCTACAATATTACTCTATGGGACTGCGTTGTAATGGTATTCGTTGTAAAATCATGCGTTGTAGTGGTGTTTACGTTGTAATGCCAGCGTTGTAAAAGCATGCGTTGTAATGGTATGCGTTGTAACAGCATACAACCGTCAGGATTATTATTTGGTTGTTACAAAAGTCAGAGGACAACTGCTGGATGACATAGATAATCTAACTTAGTCTAGCTCTCCTCCACAATTTTTGCTTGTGATTGCACTGAAAGCTCTGGTGTCACATTGTGCTATCCCTTGGTGCTCCCTTCACCTAATTCTGAAGGTGGATATGTGGTGCAGCTGAGAGATATTGTTCAAGAGGTGGCGTGAGGGAGCCTAGGCCGGGATGGTGTATCCCTTAACTGTGTGGCTCCAAGTTGAAACTGGTAAAGTGTTTGTGGGTATGAGTCTGTTGAGAAGTGGCTCATTCGCCGTCCCTGGAGAAACTTTCTAGAAGTCATGTTGTTATCACCATGTGACAAGAAGGAAGGATCTATGGTAGTGACAGTTACTGTCGCCTGTTACAGCACTGCTCCCAGACTAGGTCAAATTCACCACTGCTACAGAACACAATGGGGAAGAAAAACTATCATCTTATACCCTGGAATGCCGGGGGTATTTCAATCGCAAGAAGGACAAATAAGATATATAACATGAGATATATAAAATATATGCATATCTGAGGCACAGCAGCATACACATAGTCATAATCCAGGAAAACTCTTTCTGCTGGGAAGGGGTGCCAAGAATTGCAATGATGCTGGCATGGCCAAATTCACCACACTAAATATTCAGTCTATGCAGGGGTGTTACTTAATGGGTCAGACCCGGGGTCCCATATCTGTGTCACAACTGCATGATTGATTGATGTGCTAATCTCGGTGATGCGCAGGGTGATTTTGACAAACATGATGATATTGCCAAAAACCTATATTACTTTACTATTATCCCTCTGGATCTCCCTCACATGTTCTTTAGAAAGTTCAACTCCCTGCTGGTGGAAATAGAATGAGGCAATGAAAGGGGGAGAACTTTCTTGAACCAGCTTAAACTCCTAAAAGAGGAGTGTGGAATGGAAGCACAAGACCTATAACTTTATTACTTGCAGCAACAGCTCCAGTTTCTGACAACTGGATGATGATTCCCAAAAGCAAGAAGTCATCTCTATTGAGAAAACACTGGTGCTGACAGTCTTTATGGTAACTCTATGAGTGTGTGTAAAAAAAGAGTAATAACTGTTCCTTGTTTGTAGACGTTGCTAGGTAATGCTGGCATACATATATTGGGAGGTTGAAGGTGTCCATGGCCTTGAGGAATGGGAAGGTCTGTGGCTATTGATTGACAGATGGTTCTGGGATACAACAGGAATAAAACATAGTTGGTGATATGTTTCTGACAGAGGCACTTAAATCGTTTGAAGAACTGGTATTGGACTACAAGCCAGTGTATTACAATTACTGCTAACTCTAGGTGTCGTTAGTAAAGTGGTGACACAGTTGCATTTGGCGATTAGATAGAGGATTGTAGTAGATGATGAGGGAGTCTAAAACAAAGTCAAAAGAATATTTCAGAAGACGTTCATTGATAAGTAACCCTGGGCGTAGTTCGCGAAGTAGCGCTACGCGAAGCTACGTGAAGTGCACCTCGCACTACGCGAGCTACGCGTAGCTACGCGAACTGCATAGTGCACTGTGAAAAATGCTGTTCGCACTGATTGCATAGTGCCGGATGCTTGTCCGCACTGTGCAATCATTGAAAACGGCATCTTGCACAGTGCGAGCTGTCTTTTACTGCCGCTCGAGTAGATTTTTACTCGAGCGGCAGCTTTCTCAACGCGGACTGGTAGTTTCTCATCGCGAGCGTTCGCGAGCATGCGCAACCACTCGAAATGAGAAACCCGACCTCCCCGCGTTGAGAATCTCGCCGGGAGGTTTATTTTCCACACTCGCGATCGGCAACTTGATGTTGCTGATCGCGAACGAGGAAAAAGTCTCGCCGGGATGTCATTTTGCTTGCTCGCGGTCGCCAACTTGACGTTGAGGACCGCGAGCAAGCAAAAAATGACCGCTACGCTACGCGTATTTGCACTGTGCTACGTGCAATTCGCGTAGTGCGAAGTAGCGCAAACTTCGCAAACTACGCGAGCGTAGCGTAGTGCTTTGCCCAGGCTTATTGATAAGCATCTGTATAGAATTAAGTTTTTCTGACAAAAGTATCCAGAAAAGCCAGGTTTAGCAAGTTTCAATTCAGTAACCTCCACAAGATATCATTAGTGGCCTCCCTCTTTCATGGTAACACTGTATCAAGTCTGAGGTCCCCATTAATTGCCTTAGACAGGGAGAGTCAGATGTGAAATTTTACTATATGATTTGAAACTGTAGAGCTTTAGAAGACTTCAGAGGAAAGGTTGCAACAATAATGATTGAAGTGATGGGGAGGGCAGTCCAACGTCATCCTAAGATATGCATATTGTGCAACATGCCCAGATTTGGCACTCGTACTGCAAAAGCACCAAATTGATAGATCTTGTAGAGTGCCAACTCTGCTAAGGATGGACGGTTGGAGGGTAGATTCATGGCTATTGCTTGAAGCCAAAATTAGTGCACCAAGGTAATCAACCTCTTCCCTAAACCCATGGAGAAGGGTATGGATACGAGGATACACCATAAGGGATGGACATATGCTGGACTTGTTTACAGAATTCTGACTGTCAGTATAGCAAGTGGGTGGCCAAAGACTATGTGCGAATCAAGGATACAAAACATACTCAATGGATTGCATATATATGAGCCATGATGATTGAGAGAGTCAAATTACACATCCGTGGGTTAAAACAAAGCACTGTGATTCAATGATAAAGCTAAAAAATGCCAATCATCACCAATCATCAAGGAAAGGCACAAGCGCTGTACACAGATTTGAAATAATAGTAAAGAAATCTAAAATAATTATACACATATTTGTTACCCAGTGGCAGCTGCCACTGGATAGTTATTGTTAAGACTGCAGTTGTCACTAGATATTTACAGTTAGGACCACTTTCCCATAGGAAAGGCATTTGTTGGTTTGCTAATACCTTTGGCACCATTTGACAAATCTTCACAAAACTTTCCAAAAAAATAGTTCATCCACCTCAGCACCTTCCTGGAAAGTGTTGGGGTGCTCCATCAAGCAGGAATTGATAAAAAGGGGGCTCCCAAACACACATTTTTCCAATGCAATTTTGCATAGAAAAACTAGGGGCTGATTTAAATTTTAGCAGTAAGAATATTCTGTTGCAACTGGAATGAAGTATCCTTACCGCCAACATATTGGTCCACTCGCCTGATTTAATTGCAGGCGGAACTTTGTTGTAAGTACTCTGTCTCCTCCATGGTTGCACATCTCCAGCAGCAAGATACAATAAGGACTGTTGAAGGTTGACCTCTAAGCCCACCTACCCAATTTAGATGGGCGAACATACAGTTTGGTTTTCACTGCTTGTCACCACCAGGAAAACCCTGGTGGTAAAGGACAGTGAAAACTGTCTAATGTCACCCTCGCCATAGGAGATTATTTCCATGGCGAGGGGGGTGTTTTTTTTAATTAAAAGAAAATATATATCCTGCTTTGGGATTTAGGGCCATATGTATGAAGCCAATTTGCGATCGCAAAAGCCGAAATTCGCAGAATTTCGGCGTTTGCGATCGCAAATTAGCAGGGTGCAATGTATCACACTGAAACCCCCTCGCAAAATAAGGAATCGCAAATTTTGCGATTCCCTATTTTGCGATTGCATTTAAGGAATCGCTAATTGCGATTCCTTAAATGCAATGTAAGAAGCACAAAAGAAAGTGCGATTTGGGCTTAAGGAATCGCAAATTACCACCAACTTCAAGTTGGTGGTAACTTGCGATTTCACTTAAAAATGCACTATTTTGCATTTTTTAAAGTGCCATGTGGTGCACATACATGCCCTTAGGGCACGTATGTGTGCCACATGTGCACACATGCACATTTCAGGGGTGCAACAGGGTGTCCTTTTGACACCCTGGCACCCTTGAAATTGCATTCTCAATTTGCGATTCTCTAATTGCTAATCGCAAATTGAGAATGTCTTCCCATTCATTCCTATGGGCCTCTAGGCCCATAGGAATGAATGGGGAGGTATTCCTTACTTGCGAATCGCAATTTGTGATTCGCAATTAAGGAATATGAAGGATTCGCAAAATGTATTGCAAATCCTACATACATAGCGTTTTGCGATTCTCAAATAGCGATTCGCAAAAAATCGCTATTTGAGAATCGCAAAAGGACATTTTGATACATATGGCCCTTAGTTTTTGAAAATAAAAATACGTTTGACGGATATCTCCGTTATGTTGACGGAGCCTTGCATCATTTAAAAAAGCATTGACAAGAACAATTGTGATAGCAGTTTCTGCCAATGTTAAGGAAATGACCACTGGCGTGCCGGTGAATTCTAAATTTGGCAGGCAGGGACTCTGTCAAGGCATCGGAGCATTAGGACATCAGTGGCGGCTTCTATACTGTCCTACATTATCTGCCTGTTTCACCATGACTTCCTGTTAAATCATGTAGCCTCTCTTCTTTTTTAACCCTTTGTAATACTGTGATCCTCATTGTCCCCTAGTTGGCATCATGCCACAACCCTTGTATCCCTTCTGCAGCAGTCCCTAAGGAATCATTTGAGGCTCCATCGTGGTAAAAGGCATGGACTCTGGAAGCTTCTAGGCTTCTATGCATCTTTTTTCTCATGTACTCTTGCAGGAGTACAGAGAATCATGTGATCCGGTAGTCATCTTGATTGGGCTTAGTATAAATACCAAGCCCCAACAAAGAGGTATTGTTTGCTTCATTGGATCCTTCGAGTAACAACCCAGGGTTCTTGCTCTTCTCGTATTTCACCACTTATCTTCTCTGCGACAACATCATCCTTCTGTCCTGACAAGCTATTCCTGGTGGTCTTCATGGTAAGGCCAAACAAGTTCTACCTGGAAAGGAAACACAAAAGAAACAAGATGAGAAAAAGCATCAGCGCAGCGTGAGCAGCCATCCCCATAGGATCTAAAGCAAAAGACTTCACATGAGCTCAAAACAACTTATCCAAAGCTTTGGCAACATTCTAATAGAACTTTGGACCTAACAGACACAAAATGTATATGGAATAACATTTTGAGACTTTATTACAAAGGTTGTGCTGGAACTAGAACTGCTCATGGACTTTCAATTGCACATTTACTTACTATGCAGTCAAAAGTCAGGGACAATTGTTTGCACATGGATTAAACTATACCCACGTACCCAGAGACAAAGAGGTGAGTCTATTTGGAATGTCTATGCATGCATAGTAATAGATAATAGAGCAAATGTGAAGTAGTCCATATACTATATTGATTTATTTCTTGCTATTCTAAACAGAGAGTTCAACATGTCGGTCCAGAGATTGCCAGCAATCTGTCCCAGAGGCATTGCCTGCACCTAATACAAGACAGTGCAGACAGGACCTGTGAAGGCAGTCTCTATATCTTCTCTCCATCCCCAGCCCCCTTCTTCCTTTGAGACACCTGCCAGCGCTTGTGAATCCTTGCACCTGTTGAGAGTTGTCTCAAGGAGGTTTGGGGGGGCTTTTGTCACTCCTGCAGAAGACTTGGTTTTCAGGGGAGTGGTTACACTAACATGAAGTTATTTTCTCTGTGGCCCTAACGGACTTAATTTCAGCCTGCCAACATATAAATCGGCCACTACGACACAGCTACAGCCAAAATGGCTGAACAGAATTACGCCAAATTTGGCAGAAAGGTGGATCTTGGTCTATAAAGAGTTCTTTTTGTGATTTGATGCAAGTCCATTCAGTGTTTTGTGAGGAATTAAGGCTCAAAATATATTAGAGGATCTGCAGATTTAACAAATAAGAAAAATTTGACCTGATTGGCTGCCACCACATCAGTAGGGATACCCTGCCACCTTAGGCCTGGTGGAGGGCTAAAAACATAATTTTTATCAGTGCAGTGGATCCATGGAGGACTGCATCCCCCAGAGCTTGTCAAGAGCAGTGTTCTGGGGACCACATCTCCCAGGACACTCCAGTTCCCAGACCAGGAGAGTGCGGGCATTCCTTGCCTATGTTCTCCTGGGCAAAGAACACATTTTTGCTCCCACCTGGGTGGGAGCAGGAAAAAGGTGCTTCCGCATGCCCTGGAGTAAAGATATGGAGACGGCTCCAGCTGGCACTCAGGATCGGTGCTGACTGGGGACCCGGCCAGGGTCACGGGGGTCTAGGAGCTCCCCCACAGACCCCAAAAATGAGACATGTTGTGGGTGCCCCTGGAGGGCACTGGATCACCCACTTAAAAAAAGAAAATGCTGGCTCCTGCCATCACCGAATATGGGTGCTAACAGGGGAGCCGGCAGGGGCTGCAGGTGCCTTCGGGCTCCCCGCAGCCCCCAATTATTTGTATGTTGTGGGTACCCTGGTTAGGCACCAGGGCACCTACTGTGAAAAAAATTACCCCCTCCCTCCCCTGGACAGTTAACACAACTTTGCTCCCACTTGGGCAGGAGCAGAGAAAAGTCCCCCCCACGAACAGGAGCAAGGTTTTGGAGCCGAATCCTGCCAGCAGCCAGATTGGGTGCTGGCTGGGAAGCCATCAGAGGCTGCAGGGGCCGCAGGGCTCCCCCGCAGCCTCCAACTTATACATAAATAGTATGGAGGTCCGGGGTCGGCTCTGGGCATTAAAAAATAAAAACATATAGAAAAACGTTTACTAAACGAGCAGCAGGAGTCACTTATTTGTTATTCACTGCTACAGCAAAGAGTGCCCCATAATGCCCTGCCAGGGCTTTTCATTCATATTTTTTTGACCCTTGCCCAGAGAAATGGCAAGGGCAACACTAAGCATTTTTATAATGGCCAGGGGAGCTGCAGGGAGCACAGCAACCCCACAACAACATAAAAAAGACAGTAAGGCTCCTGGGTCGCAGAATCTATGACCCTAGCAGTGCGTACCATATTTTTTTAAAGCACTCTGAACTGGAGCTGTAGGCTCTTCAGATGGAGCGCAAGGCCCCCTTGTGGTTGGTTCTCTGGCTGTACTTTATAGACTGAAAAATGTTTTCAAAAACACAAATATGTGTTTAATGTTTTTATTCAAAAAATGTTTTACTGAATGCATGTTGTGACAATCACTATTATTAAACATTGCATTGTATGAATTTATAAAATGTACATTTGATTATACTTAGTGGAGTCTTTTTGATGAAACCAATAGGTCTGCTCTATATAAGTTGAATTGCTGACTCCTTGATAAAGCCAATAGCCCCCCCTTTATATTTTAGTGTAGTGATCAAGAGGCAGGTGAGTTGTCATGTGAGCCCTCTGGGTGGCCTTGGTTGTTGTTGTCACTGAGCAATGTTATAGTTTGTTAAATCAAGCACAAGAAGGTTTTGTACAGTGCATATTCTGAACTCATGTTTTCCGATTTGCTGTCATAAGTGATAATGAGGAAAAATAGGCAAAGTGAAAAAATAAATGTGGCTAGGGTCACACAATTTGGTCAAGATGGTAAGCCAGAATTGATCCCAGGCTGTCCGGTTCACACTGTGCAATTTAGTCACTAGATGGATACCTCTTACCCTCTCTCATTCTACATCAAAGGTTAATGATTTGTCTTCAAATCTTGGTGCACAATGTTAGAGTGTGGGTGGCAGACAGAAGCCACATTAATGCTCTGTATGTTTTGGGTTGAGGATCTAAAAGAACCTCGAGTTGTGTCAGAACCAGGCATCTGGCTCGAGGTTGGATTGAGCCTTCAGTGTCTTGCCCACCTCAATCAATTAATGGCAATTAAGGGGACTAAGGTATAAGAAGGATATGATTTCACTATTATCAAACAATACACCACAGAGCAGGACTCCTTGTTTCAAGATGCATAACTCTCTCACTACACCATACTTTAGTGAGTGGTCTTAAGACTGGGTGTTATCTCCGTATGGGTAACATCAAATGATTTATTGGGTTACAGTTGTGTTTTCCTATTACATACTTACCACCAGTGTTCAGTTTAATTAAGTTTTTCCTGTCTCTGTTAAAAAAAGAAAAGAGAAATATGTTCAGAAACTGATTACCCAAGAGTGCACAATTTGTCACAAAGGGAGGTCGAGATTAATAAACAAAATGCATTCTGGTTCCATAGATTCTATCTCGCTTGTTGCACAATGCCTGGGGTGTGAGTGATTTCGATGGTGAGACTTAGGGATTACTCGCTCACAAAAATGCCACTGTGTTAATGAACCTGCCCAGACTTTAAATAGAGGTCACAACCAGCATATTATGCTAAAGTAGTTAGGCCAGGATTAAATGTCTAGTCTCCCAGTGCCAGTCTCCAAGTCCCAGTGCTAAACCTTTACCACTGTCCTAAGGCTGGAAGTTGGGTGGTTATGTCTGCCCACCTCCGTATTTTGCACACTTTGTTGGAGGATTCTTTGTCAAGGATTTTTCTAACCTTTACTGAGCCTGTTTCTAATCACTCCTAACGTTTCCAGATAAGAGACCAAAGGCATAGACAGATTTTCAGGCCTGAGATTCTCTTTCATTCCAATTCATCAATATAGTCACTTCCTTTCTACACTTGACTGGCCAAAGGTAGATTTAGCAAGTAGAGAAGGCTTACTCCAGGGTACGGTGAAGGCAGAGCGACTCATATACAGCATAACACGTTATGGTAAAATGTATGACTCGCAATACTAGGGGCTTAATTTAGAGAGCAGTATGTATTGAAACCCTCAGAACACTTACACTGCTCACTATCTACAACAAATACATGCTTAGTTTACCCTACACTCAACATACACCACCCCTAACCCTCCATCCCCCACCCTGCTGGCATCAATGCAGGCCTCGGTCACTATACGTTTTGGCCTGTGGGATACTGTTTGTGAGTATCCATGCAGTAAAATGTAAATCCGTATTTGTAAAGCACGAACTACTCACCCTTACGGATCTCAAGGCGCTGGGGGCCGTCGTGGAAATTAAGTGAGCTATTGCCCAGAGTCACATGGTGCTGAGCTGCCACAGCCGAGGATTGAACCGTGAGCCCTGTGCTCCGAAGTCAGCTGCCCTGGCCGCTGCACCACACCTCTCTACTCCACAGTACAGCAATGATTCATAGGTGTTATACATGTGCTTATTACCAAAGCTTGACAACTTATAGAAAGTCCTCTGCATATTGCTGGGATAGCATGTTATACACAATATATGGAAGGATATGCTTTAATTATTGTGTAGGACCTACATATTGTGGCAGCTGCCATTTTGAAGAGGTTAGGCATACATTTTAGAATAAAGGATAACTAACTGAGAGTCTCCTTCAATTTATTCATAACTGTTCCACTCACAAATGGCTACCATTTGGTGCAGATTGATTCCCTCTAGTGGTGTATAGTGGACTGGAGACAGTAAGACAAATCAAACCACATGTCTGATTAATCTTAGGGGCATATTCTCAAGGAGCTAACGCCGAGTTATCGGCACTTTACCGCAGCCAAAGTCGCGATAAATCTATCGCCCCATTCACAAGCTGGTGCTAACAGCCGATAACACCAGTTTACCTGCGAAAGCATCCGCCAAAAACATTGCCACAGATGACCCCGGCAACTATCGCTAATGAGATGCAGAATAGGTGTTCCCGAGCAAAAATCCGTAACAACACCACTTTGCAACATTCTCAACAACCAGCCCGATCGGCGATAAGACCACAAAACAGGCGATAAGGCGTGTTAGCAGCAGGAAACTAACACCTGTTCTGACCTGATGCAAAGTCGGACGACAACCTGCACAAGAAAAGGGAGCCCAGCCCACAGCCACACCTGAAGAACAACAGATGCCATGGAGCTACTCCTCATGCAGCTCGAAGCCCCGAGAGGGCCACAACACCCACCCCTACCACCTCCAGGACCGCCACCCCTCCTGCCCCCCCGGACCACCACAGAGGCAGCGCAGACAAAGACAGCGGACCTTCCGGAAACGCACCAGCCTCACAGACCTAACACCAGACAATGTCATTGCCCACTACAGACTCAAAAGGTCAACCATCCTCCGCATCCTGAACATCATTGCCCACAGGCTGACGGTACCAACACAGCGGACAACCAACATCCCACCCCAGACAAAGCTGCTGGCCGTGCTGCACCTGTTGGCCTCTGGGACATTCCAACCAACAACCGCCTGAGTCGGAGGAGTCTCACAGCCAGCCCTATCCAAGTTCCTCAAACCTGTCCTGGATGCCATCACCAGCTTGGTACCCCAGTACCTATACTTCCCCCACACTGTGCAGGAACAGCTGGAGACCAAGCAAGGCTTCTACGCCATAGCTGGCTTCCCACACGTGTTGGGGGCAATTGACTGCACACATGTCCTACTTGTGCCCCCTGCCGACACTGCACACAAATACCGCAACAGAAAGCACACGCATTCCATCAATGTGCAGGCAATAGTCGACCACCGGGGACTCTTCACCAACGTCGTCGCCAACTACCCAGGCAGTGTGCATGACTCATACATCTTCCGACAGTCCATCATCAACCGGCGCTTCCAGGTTGGCACCTATGGGAATGCAGTGCTTGTTGATAAGTACCAAATGAACACACCACACACCTCAACTCCACAAACATGCAACTCACAACTCTGGAAATGCTCACGTCACATACTCACATGCAACATGCCCACACACCACACACGACAGCACAACGTACTGCGGCAAGCTGGGCTGGCCATGTACATGAGCCATCAACAGCATGGCACCTGAGCCACACAATGGCAGTATGTGGGGAGAGGTGGGAACCATGCATGTGCGAAGGAGGCAAGTGATCCATGAATGCGAATGCACACAATGCCAAGTGTGGCGTGGAAGTGCTGGACAGACTGCAGTATGCAGACCACAGACATATCCATGTCGACATATACTGCTGGTGGTGGTAGTGTTATGGACAGTGGACGCAACCATGTGACCCCAGTAAGTGGGGAAGATCTCGGAAATGTAGCTTGTCACGTCCCCCCTGTATGCGTGTGCGGAGTGGGCTTGCCCGGCGTACGCCAGGCCAGCGTAGGGGTGTGAATAAAAAGCACATTGACCTGGGCGTGGTCCTCTTCCGGAATGGGCAACATGGCTGCCAGGGCGGCACCCCTCACCCCGCCACGAGGCCGACGCCGTGTGCGGCGGAGCCTGCGATCCTGTGCGCCTGCCGCAGCCCGGGCCGCTGGACCCCGAACCAGTCCCGTCCGCCCCTGCGCATCCAGGCCTCACTGCTCACCTGCCGACACTGGCGTGTCTCCAAGAGGGCCCACCACGTGCTGGTGCCAACTCCGAGCCAGAGGCCCGCGACCTTGGCAGCCTCCTCAGACCATCATGGCCACCGCGGGCAAGGCATGCAGTACTCCTGCCCCATTGACGTCCCCCACCGGCATACGCAGCGGTCAAGTAGGTCACACATTTGGGACTGAGGCTTGATTTGTCCATTGCAGAGTACACATCAATGTACAGGGCGCATAGCAGACTGCATCCCCTTCCAGCTCTGGTGCCACTGACTGCGTGCCACGGGAGTCATGGACACTCTCTGGTTGGACTCTGTTGGCATCTGAGTCCATGGCCTGGCGGTCGTCTTCGTCATCATGTAGCTGACACTGACATTGTGGGAGTAATGAGACTGTAGCATTCAACTCCCCCATATTGCCTGTTACTGCTTACTTCTGCCCTCTGCATCATGCCCTGGATGTACACCCTCCACTGTTCCCCGTAACACTCGGCGCCATCCCCCTTGGACATCAACGGTGACCCGCTCAGCTCTCGTGGCCATGCCTCAGTGCATCGCAAGTCACCGTCCCGTGGCGGCGTGCCTGTGCCGGCCACTGAGCACCCTGGGCCACTGACTCTGTGCAGCTAAAGTCATGGACCCTTGCTGTTTGTACTTTGGACTTCTAATTGTCTGATCACTGTTGTTGTTGTTGCCAGCACCAGCCAACCCCTGAGGGGTGACTCACACTGCACAACACCCATACGGCACACTCGTCACTGGACGTGTGACCCTGGCACTGTAAGGTGCAGGGCGCACCTGCCAGTAGCCAGTTCCACATGTTGTCTCACTGTGTACGTCTGGTCATTCTGCATGCATGTGGGCCCGAGCCATACCACATTACATTGTGCTGTGTACAGCGTGCGCAACCTTGCCACCTCAGGCAGTGGGGTGGACCTGGGACATGTAGCTGTGTGGTACCCCCCTGCATGCGTGATGGGGTGGTCCGGCGTATGGCAGTACGGCGTAGGGGTGTGTTAATTCCACACGTGGCTCTGGGCGTGGTTAAGTTCAGGCCTTGCCATGGGGGTGACTAATGCGTGTGTCTCAGGTGTTGTGTCGGCGCCACCCGTCACGCAATGTACAATGTTGCTATGTAGCATGCCCCCGGAGTACGGGCTGGGCAGAGGGGTAAATGAGGGTGTGCAAGCCCGCTTGGGGTCAGGGATCAGACATGCCAACTGTTGTGTGTGTGGCTATTTCCGCAGCATCAGCCAAAGGTCTACCCTCAACCACATGGTGAGTTCAGCCAGGCATGGTCTCTACATCTGTGTCCGCCCTGCCCTTACCATGGGCCGACACACACGTGTCCGTCCACCTTCAACGCACAACATCACAGTGTCGTCAGGCTTGTGGAAATGTGCAGACAGGCATGACAATGGTGTGCCGTAGGAGTACAAGTGATGCAACCGCGCTGCACACACTGGTGAATGTTCTCGTGGGGAGGGTGGAGCAGCTGTGAGGCTACGTCATACACATTGATGCCGCTCATTTGCAACAAGCAGTACATGTCCTGCAGTAATCAGTCACACATATCATGCACCAATGGACCAGTGAGCATGCCAACACATCATGCAGAACCAACTTCTGACTCATGTCTCTCTGCACTGTCACAGGTGACCAAGGGTATGCACTCTGCGCTTGGATGATGACACCCTCCGAGCCCCAAACACACAGGCCCAGAGGCAGTACAATGTGGCCCACAGACGCACCAGGGGCATCGTGGAACGCACATTTGGCGTGTTGAAGTCACGTTTCAGGTGCCTGGACATCACAGGTGGGAGGCTCCTGTACAGCCCAGACGTCGTGTGCAAGATGATCATTGCATGTTGTGTGTTGCACAACATATGTGTACGCAGCAGAGCCCCATGGATACCAGTGCCAGATGCACCTGACGATGGTGATGAGGATGAGGCAGATGGACCACACCCCACTGCAGCCGCAGCAGGGATAGCCCGTAGGGACACCATCATTGGCAATTTCTTCACATGAGCATGTCACATTGTGACTGTCCTTGGCAATCATGGGACAGTACTAATTGACCACAGGCACGGCATGTGCAAATAAATGCATTCTGAGTACACATTCCCTGGGTGCATGTCACTCATCTGTTCTGGGACATCACTCAGACAAGTGTGTGTGCGACATGTGTTGCTGCAAGTTTTATGATTTGTTCATGGATGGTGGGTGTGTCACCTCTGTGCAGGGTGGTTGTTTGGGTGTCACGTATTCGGACTGCCAGTTCTGTGTGTCGCAGTTAGTGGGTAGACCCCTCCTAGGCGTTTCACGTGTGTCCAGTTTCATTCCATTTTGGCTGCCATTTGTGTCCTACAGATGACAACAGTGCTCCTCTTGGGGTCAGATATGTGCCACCATGATGCAGGGATGCCCCTTGTGACTCAGGTCCCATGACATGGGCAACATGTATGTAGGTGGGAGTCACTGCCCCTACCTTCATCCACGCTTTCATGGTGGATTGGTCATGGTCATGACCCATCTGTGTGCAGGAGGGGTTGCTTGTCCCTCTGCAATGTGGAGGGGGGATGCGAATTCAATGTGTGTTCCATGCATGTTTGGGCATTGGCGTAGTTCACATGCAGGCTGCATGTCAATGTACGTTGTGACTGTGAGGAGGTGCTTGTTTGATGCGGGCCATTGGTCATTTGTTCTACGTCACGGATGTGGGGTTGTGCTCGTACATTGTCATCTCACCTTTTTTTTGCTCTGCTTTTATGGTGCATTTTCCCGCATGACTCGTGGGATTTGTAGGCCTATCGCTGGTTATCGCAGATTTTTCTATCGCTATTGGCGTCATCGCTACTATTTTCACGTTGTGGTTTCACGTTTTTCCAGCATCACATTGGTTTGAACGCGTTCATTTGACGCGTTATCGTGTGACTATCGCATGGTACCACTGTGTTGGGAATAGCACGTTAACACGGCATTGTTTCCCCGCGATGGACTGTGATGTGGAGAGTTGCGTTAAGCTATACTTGCGGTGGTTATCACACGTTCTTGAGAATATGCCCCTTAGTGTTCCCTCTTTGAGGAATGACGTGGACACCCTTGTGGATGAATGCAGCTAAGCTGCCTGCATTGAGAGGCTCACCAGCCATACCATGCACTGTGGGTGGACTGGCAGCATGAGAGTCGTCAGTTAGCTGCAGTGCACAGCCATATCCTTACCTATGCTGCTAACTCAGCAGACTCCATCTGCAGGCTTATTGGTGTGACTGTATTGCTAAATCAGTGATGTGCTATTTTCTTCCAGCCATCCCTGCATCCTGGTTGGTTTACTCTGATAGAATGAATGTTTGTGTTGGTGGAACACTCAGCCTTTGTTGTTTGCAATGTTTGATAGCATACGGAAAAGACCCCTCTTCCCATATAGTGCTCTTCTTCATTTTCACGGGGTCCGCTGCAGAAACACAAATCCATAGTAACTGTTTCTCTCTTCTGCATGGTTAAGGTGATCAGTCACTCACAGGATGACAGCATGCCACATAGTCAACTGGAGCAGCATCAGATATTGAGCTCCTGAGGATCAATATATCTCTGCCTGGGTGAGAACTATTGCTTGTTTGGAAAAAGGGGCAGAGGATGATATATGTTTTTGTGTTCCTACAGTGCTGTACAAGTGTTGTATTTCTATATTGATGGTCAGGTGAAGTTGCTGAATAATAGAGCCTCAATGTGGAGGCTGTGGAGACAGAACAATGGAGGAGACATAGACAGTCAGTGAGTGCTGAAGACTTAGACTTTCTGGGAGATCTATTTTTTGGGAACTGCTACTTAATTTATTTTGTAAATTAAGCACTGTCGAGGGCAACCATGTTGAAAACGTATGTTCTTTTGTGTGAAATTGGTGTTTGTTTCCATTGAAGTTCAATGTTGCTTGAAGGGGGAATCCCCTCAGCTTTCTGCTCGCTTCCTAAAATTCTTTAAAGTCGCTTTCTCAGTTCTCCAGGTAGCTCCGTGGGCTGTGGGTTTTTCAGCCCCCCCCACACACAGAATTCTCAGTGTAGTTCTGACCTCAAGTTACTCAGCTGAAAAGGGGCATTCAGTTCTTTTTTTTTGGATACATTTTTAATCGTTTCGAACCACAAAAACAAGGCCAAAAACACCATGGAGTGAACGCGCACTCAATTTGACAGATACAGTTCCGTGATTAAATAGGACCATTTCACAAGTGATAAAGAGAGTCATCACTACCAGAGCCGTTGAAAGACAGTTCACATTGAACTTTCCAATTCGAATTGCATGTATCTGTAATCACTCTTTTGTTTTCAATTACTTTCCATATTTAGTTTTTCAATTAATTTCCATACGTGGGTGTCTTTTTCCATAAAGTTCTTTTTATTAAGTATCCATTTCCATCACCCTTAAAACAGACCCTGCCAACGCATATCATTCCTTATAGGGACTTTATCAGTGCCTAAACAAAAACATGTTTAATGTGCAGTGGTCTGTACACACAAAACGGCGTGCTGTACCATACTGTGCATTTTTAAACGAAGTAATGAAGTTCACGTTCAGTATTCAGCCCCTTCTCTACAGACCGCAATCTCGCTATCCATATGGCCTCAGTTTGTCTTAATAACAATTCCCAATCTCCTCCCCAATAGCGAGATTGCGGTCTGTAGAGAAGGGGCTGAATACTGAACAGGAACTTAAGTACTTATTTTAAAAATGCACAGTATGGTATAGCACGCCGTTTTGTGTGTACAGAACACTGCGCACTAACAGTAAGGAGGATAAGGAGCTAAATGACTAACGTTGAGTTTTGAAACTTTATAGGTAAGCTACTACAGGGCATTTTGTGCTAGCATAAAGATATGAGGTGGGGACAGGGCTTGATATAAAGGCCAAAGATAATGCTAATGGGAAACAGACATTAAAAATATAACGGACAAGGTATGATTCAGAGGTATACCTCATATGAATAGGACAGGGGATAGTCTTAAGCTAACAACAAGAAACCCGTTATAAGATGGCCGTCACTCTAAGGTGTATCGAGACAGCTATTACAAGACGGCGGCCACTTATATGTATCATAAGAAACCCGCTATAAGATGGCGGCCACTCTTGAGTATTTTAAGATAGCCATCATATTATTAGGATGGCAATGGACATGTATCATAAGAAGGGGTCCGGCAATTATAAAATCATCGGACTGAGGTAAACGCTCGGTTTCTGAAAGGAAGGCAGCGATAGGGTAGAGCTTCAAGATACTTGAATGAGATTATGGTGAACAAATACGTTAGGAAGAACTTTTAAGATGGCTGCCATTGAAAAATGGATTGGCAGTCGGTAATCAGGGTAGTCTTAGGTTAATAACAAGAAATCCATTACAAAATGGCGACAACTCTTGAGGTTCTCAAAATAGCCATTACAAGATGACACCCACGTATATGTATCGGAAGCATGGGTTCCGGCATTTATAAAATACAGCAAATATATAAACGCCCAGTATAGGCTTGAGATGCACGCTCGGTTTATGAAACGAAAGGAACAAAAAAGTGGGGCATCAGGATACTTGAATGTGATTATGGAGGATGAATACAGTAGGAAGAACTTTCAAGATGGCTGCCATAGAATAATGGATTGGCAGTCGAGACTCGGACAGGGAACAGCTGAAAATGGTTACTGAAATTGGAGGATTATTTAAGAGGTGGGATGAGTGCACCTAAGACAGATCGATCAGATAGGACTAAGACAAACACGCTGAAAGGCTGCTCGAAAGGTAAGAGACCTTGGGAGATATGTGAGGTAACCCATGGGGAGGGACAAAGTTCAGAAGGAGGAATATGGGGTCTGAAGGGACTGTATATGATGATGCTGATTTAATTTAATGATATGTTGGAGAAATGATTCGGGATATGAGAGAAGGGGCTTGTATAGGTTGGAAGTTAAACAAAGAATGGCTTGCTAACACTGCATAAAACAAGTTAGAAAGAAACAAAGAGAAACATAATTTAATAAACAAGAGGAAGAGATGGAAAGGCTTTAGGCATATTGACACATGAAACTGTTTTCTTGTCAATAGGAGCCCAGACATTTAAACAGGAAATGAATGGAAAAGAAGAATTTTGAGAAGGAGGATAAATCAAATTGTAAGTAAAGTAGTGATCTTCCTCTATGCGCATTTGACGAGTACTAGAGGTGTTAGTTCGGAAGTACATACTTGGTAACTGCAATCACTCTTTAAAAAGTTGGTGTCTTTTGGTTTAAGGAATACACGGAATAATTTAATTTTTGGGGATGGTGTGTATATATTAGTCTGTATACCTGACAGCGGTTGGTACGTAAATTTTGGTTGATACAGTCCTTGAAATGAAACTGGTTCATGTTAGATTAAAAATTTCACACAAAAAAAGTTTGAAAAATTTAGAAAATAGCACATCATGTATTATACTGAAGCACTTTATTCTTTCATATGCACTGTGCAGTCCTGCCCCCAGCGACTCATGGTAAAGAAGGTAAGAGGATCTTAGCCCTCTCACCTAGCAAGCTGGCCGGTATTTTAACAGGTGGGCACTTATAGCACTTTATAAATTTACCCTCTAGCACTTTAAACCCTCACTTCTAGTATCACTTTAATCTGATGCACTTTAAATATGCATGTTAACCAGTTTATAAGCCGGCTACTCTTGTAGGTGCATGCCTCCTCGCACTAGTCGTATCTATTTGAGCCATCTTCTATCTAATGGGGGGCTTACCTGACTAACTTATATGATTTACATGCTTTGCCCTTTAAATCTGTATTCCAAGTAGAGCACTAACTTGTTGCATCTGCAGTTGCACCTCTCTCTGTACAGGTTGCACTTAGTTAAGCTATTTACCTCCAACAGGGGACCCACTTG
The DNA here is from genome assembly GCA_963921515.1 of Calotriton arnoldi. Lineage (NCBI taxonomy): Eukaryota > Metazoa > Chordata > Amphibia > Caudata > Salamandridae > Calotriton > Calotriton arnoldi. The sequence goes on along the minus strand of CAWUFW010008201.1, from coordinate 772,912 downwards.
TACAACTTATATGGTCTGTATGTTTACACCTTTATCAATGCATTCATTTTAGTGTTTACCAATACTAAAGTTTTACTGCATGTCTAATTCATCTTTGGTATTAACTTTGACTCTTTTTAACAAATTCACCTTTAGTGGATGCACTTTTATTATTATTAGGGAAAGCTCTTAAAATAATCAAGATGGTTTTAGTATTCGCCGTCGCTCTTTCATCTAAATGTTTATTCTGTGACCGCACTGGTGTAATGTTCTTTAGGTACACCCCAATGCATCAGCTATGCCATTTTCTGATCTTGTATGCCGATGGTCAATACAATAATCTATAAGCCTATATATATTATTACTTCGATCTCCACAGCACTTAAGTGATGATGGGCTATAGTAAAATTTTTAAAAGTGCGTGTATTTTACTATCACAGTGGTTTGCTTTGAGTGTAATGATTTGTAATAATTGTACAATTGCTCAATGAAATCAAAATCTAAATCCATTGAAAACACAGAGAGATCATTGCAATAATTCTAGGATTATAGCTTCTATTAAATTCACAAAAGCAAATTACTATCTTCACTGCACCAAAACTGAATGCATACATGCATAAAATCAACAGCATCTGTGAAATTTGCTATTTTACTTATATGCAACCCTGACTATAATGTTTCTTGAGTTGAGTCAGAGGTATTGTAGGTGCACATTGCACTACGGTTTCCCACAAATGGATACAGCAAGAAGTGTGCCTGCTAGTAAACTCCTTCTGTGTTAGCAAAGTTGACTGTTGTGAGAAATCAGGGCTGTTTGCCGTGTCCCCCCACTTTTTGCCCCCATTTTGACTACAGGTGCTGGTTTTCTGACTCTGCTTGTACCCTGGGCTCTGCTAACCAGACCCAGGGCCTATACTCTGATTAAAAGTACATGGTAATTAGGTATGATTACAGTTGGTAGGCTGCTTTTAAAGTTGAATTATATGCAAATTCCACTTTGGAATTAAAGTAGTTAATTACCTTACTTTTACATGTAAGTAACCCCTAAGGTCTCCCCTAAGTGCCCTAGGCGTAGGGTGCCTTATACCTATAAGCTTGGACATTATAAAAGATGATTTATATGCCCCGGTGAGGGAAAGCTACCAATTTGGTTTTTCCCCGTTGTAATGCATTGGCTCTATAGTCTAACATAGGAATACTTTAATAAAGAATAACTATTGATAGAAAGGAGCTAAACATATAAATCAAGGACTTAAAAGAATAGTTATGAGAAATCCAACAACTTTTCTGTAAGCCAAAATCGAGACTTCAAGCTGCCCTCTCCTGATTGACCAGCCTCTGCCAGGCTGAGCCAAGCTGTCTCAATGAGGTGTGAAGTGGCCTGCTAGAGAGACAAAGGATTTCCTGTGGGAGGAAAACTGAAACTACAGCAGCAGAAGAAGACAGGATGGGGTGGAGTAGCCAGACTGGTCTTCAAAGAGGGAATGACACTTTAGGACAGCACAGGCTCACCCCCACATCCTGTACCCCAATTACACAGGAGACACTGTAATTAGATTAGTGAAGGGACTGGAAGGGGAGTGATAGATAATCTTAACCACCCCAGTGGGTTGGCTTTGACACATCTAACTCTTCAGGAGGGCTTTCTCCACTTTGGATTTTGGAAGAATAGTGCTTTCTGGAACAAGAATATGCCACTATTTGGAGGAAGTGGTCATACAACTGGGTGCCCCCCTGCTTGATGCCCAGGAACACTGAATAAATATGGAAGGGCTGCATGGCAACTCAGATCTATGCCTGGAATATTCATGAGAAGAAGGACTGCCCTGCTGGAATCTTTGGTCTGCACCCCAAGAGGACTGCACTTATAAGACTGCACCTGCTGCACACTTTGGAACAGCAGCCCTAAGGACATTGCTTGCTTAAAAGGATTATGGAGGTATTCCCTGAAAGCAACAGGTACAAAAGAGCTACAAGAGATCCCTGCCTGAAACTATGAGAAGAAGAATGACTACCCTTCTGGAACAATGGCCTGCACCCAAAGGATTGCACTCATAAGGATTTCACCTGCTGCACACTTGTAACTACAGCCATAATGGTGTTGACTTGCTTCAGAAAGCAGAAGGAGTGGACTCCCTGGAAGTAACAGGGTAAAAGAGCACGCCTGCACCATCGCCACCAAGAAGTCCCCAGTCTGGAGTGTGTCCAGTGGATGGTTAAGGATTTGGTCAGGTGCATTGTGGGAATTGTAGTCCCAACATCCCAAGGACCATCTCAGAGATTCTAGACCCTTGGATTTGTGTTTTGAACACTTTGAACCTACAAGAGGAACTTCAGGAAAATGTCCCAGAAGTTTGGAGCAACTTTTGTAAAAAGCTCCATAAGTTGACCAGGTGCATTGCTGGAGTTGTAGTCCCAGACCCCAAGAGGCAAACCAGAGTATCTGAACCCTTGTCTGGTGCTGTGGACCACTTCCCTGCATAAAAAAACACTTTTGGAAGTAAGTGTAAAGAACTCTTGAATTTATCCTGGTCCAGCATGACTTTTTTTTTAACGCTTTTAGTGCTATTTGCTTCTTAGCGCTAGTTTTACTTTTATTCTTTAAACATTCATATCTTCGGTTCACTGAATTGGATTTATGTTGTTTTGGTGTCTATTTGCTCATAAAAATATAACCTATTTGCATAAATTGGTGTTGGATTTTTATTGTGTATTGTGTCTTACTTATTTAATATATAGATATTTTGAAATGCTTTACACACCTGTCTCCTACGTTAAGCCTGCCAGTTCGTTGCCAGCTATTAAGGGTTGAGCAAGGGATTAGTTTATTGAGGCCCTAACAGAACCTTTTTTATTGTGATTGTAGCATTATAACTAGTGGTAAGTCCCTACTTTTCCCTCCTAATAATCCACTTTCCAACAACTGTGGATAAGCATTTCCTTTGCCAGGATTGCAGTCCCAAGCACTCAATTGCTCTTTTGCACCATGAGCCCTGGGACACATAATCAATATTTACCTCTAAACAGAAGTGAGACGCGTTTCAAAATATTCATATACAAGGGTTCTTAATGGCCCCTCCAAATGGATTTTTTTACTGGTGATACTGTTGGTGAAGTGTGGAAACTTGTTGACAGGTGCAGTCTTGTTTCTCCAGTCATGTGGCTTTAAAGCAATAGGCACAAGCCAGCTGTTCTACTATTCAGGAGTACTAGCTGACTGGAAGCTACGCGTAGAGCGCCTTCACTAATAGTCAGGCTCTCGCCCAGTCCACAGGTCCCAATTATAAATCAGGACCTTCGAGTCTTGACGCACATTTTAGCTATCAAAAATACAAAGTGCTTCCATGAACACGACCTTGGATTTTAGTTTACCCTTTCTTCATAGCAGGTTTGTTGAATAAATTCTAAATTTTTCTTAATTGTGCACACAGATCTCATGCCAGTGCAGCCCTATGTTAGCCAATATAGATATTTGTCTTATGTGAGTATTTGCTGACTCCCCGTGACACGTTTCTCACAGTGACTTTACTAAATATGTCCTTCTTCTGGCCCATGGGTAATGACGCTATTATCCAGTGAAGTTGAACAAAAGGAAATTATTTTTTTCAATTAATTAGCCATGAGTGATTGCCTTCAATTTTTGACAGGAATAGCAACATAACATCAATAACTGAAGAAAATGGACACATCATCATTCAGAATGAGAAAAAAATCTTTTTAAGAAAATAGTGATGTGTTAACAAATTTTAAAACATATTTTCAATGAACAGTAGAAAAAATAAAGAAAACGGGTAAGCAGAATTTTGGAACAAAATACGTTGTTTGTTATCTCTTGGTCAAAAAAGGCTAAAAGGGGAGGAGTGAGGCACAGTTAGAGACTGGGGGGAATTCCATAAACAGAAATGATTCCTATCACATTTGCTCAGTCGTTAGTGTTTTAAGATAATTCTTTGAAAAACAATTTATGGCTGAATTTCCAGATTATCAGGATTTAACAGGCCGTCTAATTTTAAATCTTCAATACAGAGGCATTAGCTTTTAAGACTGTACTCGGGTATTTTGACTTTATTGAAATTCATCTTTATCAGTTAATTGCAGCCATACATGTAATTAAAAACAACATTCGAGTTACATTAAAATAAGGATGAAACACAATTTAAAAAAAGTGTTAATAAATCCTGAACAGTAGATAGATGATTTGCTTTATATAAACTTTTACATAAAACACAAGAATTAAAAGACATCAGAAAATCATGAGTGCTAAAAATTCAAATTCTTTTGCACTCTAATGGCACAGCATAAAAAAATTGGCCTGAGACAGACATTCTTATTGGACAACAGTTGAAAGCAAAGCAAGGCAGGCCTACATTGAGTAAAATTCAGTGTTTAAAGGAGAGGCACCAAAAAACGTTTCCGGTAGTATGATTCAACTTTCAAAACAAGACAGAATGCAAAGTGGACTGAAGAGAAACAAGTCATAAGGACATGCTGGCAACTGATTCCAAGCAGCCCAACCAATAGGAAAACTTAAAAACACAATGCACAGATCCCAGCTGGGAATCAATAAAAATCTGTGTTGATCATTGATTACCCAAAATAGATTCAGCTCAATAAAGGTGACAATCTTCAAGAAAAGGTATGCAGGAACAGTCTGCTTGGTGAGTTCAGTGTTCTGCTGGAGATCCTGCCAAGAGGGTAAAAAAACAAATCTTACCCAGGCCTAATCTGTTTTCACAATACATTGGAGTTGGAAAGCCAGTCTGGTGTTCCAGGTCCATGGCTCATTAATTAAATATATTTGATCCACCAAATCTGGAGGGTGCCTTCTAAGGGTAACAGTCAGAAATTTCTGATCTATTAAATTGTCCCTCACATTTAATGAAAACATTGATCCATATGAGTAAGGCACACATTTTAGGTACATCTTCCAGGTAGTCATACTAAGTTCCTTGTGGTGAATATAGATAGAACAATTAAGCGGTGGTGAGAGCATTTGTCTACAGAACCTATTCCCTATTCTTTTTTTGGGGGGCGTGCCCGCACATTGCCAATTTCTGGCAATCGGCACACACCCTATTGGCTACAGTTACAGCGCTAACAACACTCATCTCATGGGAAGCTACAGCGCTGCGTATTTTTCCATGGAGGAAAAGTTTTAAGGTGCGGATACGCTTTGCTAATGTAGCCCTTATTTTAGCTAAGCGCACACTAAATATGCATTGGCGTGCTCAATAGCCCCCAACCTCTCTCCAATGGTGTCGAGCTTTGCTCCGTTGCAGTGAAGCAGAAAGTACTGCGCTGCATTGTGACGAACCACGAAGAATAAGAAAGCGTCTCATAGCTGCAGCCTGGGACACCATGCTAATACAATTCAAAGAGCATATAGCAGAGTACCCCTCTATCATCCCACATCAGTCTACTCCTCCTGTGTCCTCCTCTGATAGGGAATAACAAGACACAAGGTGGATCTGGGCCAACACTAGGATCTGGCCTCACACTACTTACTCACGGCCACCTAACTGGCATCCCCTCTATTCCCTCATTTGTCTAATCATGTTTTTCGCTTGTATATTACTCTTTCATTCCCCCCTTCCAAGTTGGACTTCCACAAGACGAACCAAACTAGTTAATACCAAATGTTTTCTTTTCTTATTTTAAAGATGCTGAATGAATCTCTCATAATGTATGCAATGCAAAAAAGCTGTTGGAATGTAATACTACATTGAATATTTTTTAAAAACCTAATACAAATAATTGAGCTTGAAGGTTAGCCACTTCAGAACAGCCCCAGATCCCCACTCCATAACTGGCAATGGAGACACATATGCTTTTATAGATCTCAAGCATACATTTCACCGGTTTGGACTCAAGTTTAAAAGTGACATTGAAAATAGCCCCCATAGATCTGACAACCTACTTACTACCTCTGAGTTGTCAGTAGATGGTGCCAATGGCCAGTACAGTTAAAAGGACTCCCAGGGTACAGAAAATGTGTACTGTGTTAATTACTGTATCCCTATCCTTTATTCTAAACTGTCCAGATTTTGTAGTTTTTGGCCAAGTCATCATAGTAAAAGTTTTAAAGAGGTTGGTACTTGATTCTAATTTGTCCATAAATGAATCCAACAAATTATTCCAACATTGCTTTTAACCATTAGCGGAACAACCCAAAAGAGCAATATCGTCCTCATTGACCATGGCTGGGATGGGACTGGCTATCACTTAGCCCAGTTTTTTTCAATTGATTGAAATACAAGTTACATTTTTTTAAAAAGGCGTCCGAATGCATCCCTGTCAGCCACCTCTCTCCAGATTAAAAGAATCCATGCATTCACTTCTGAATCCATATCTCTCCCTGGCAGAAAGATTCAAATGGAAGATTCAAAGCCCTATTGAGTCTTATAGCAAGCAGGAGGGACCATAATTTTGACCTGCTTAGTAAACTGAATGCTGAGCACAGGTATATGGAGGAGAAATGCATAGACCTTTGTTTAGAAATGGTACAGTAATTATTCAGCAGATAAACTTTGAGACATTGCTCAATGGTACCCACTCAGACCTTAAACAAAACTATGGGGCCGATTCCGATTCGGGCCGGAAATCTCTCCGACCGAGCCGGACCCGGAGAGATTACCGACCGAATCGGACCCATGCAGCCCGACCGAACGAGTACGATGCGCACGTATGCCATCGGACTCGATTCGGTCGGACTCCCATTGAAGTCAATGGGAGCCTGTCGTACAACGCGTACGCGGGCTCCCATTGACTCAATGGGTGCGAGGCGGACAAGGGCGCCCCCTACAGCGTGTATGTGGCGAAGCGACTCGTGCCGTACACGCACAGGTAGGGGGAACCCATGGGTCCCCCCTGTGTGCGACTCGCGCGGCTACGCGTACAGGGGGGTCCGACACGGACCCCCAAAGTACGGCTCTGACTGCTCTTTGGAGCCGGAGTGCGCGGCTCGGTCGGACTGCTCGCGGCGCGCATCGTACTTACCCGGCCGGGGAACGTCTCCATTGCGCGGTGCGAGTCGAGTCAGAGCGAGTCGGTCGGTGTGGTTAGACCCGGGAACGAGTCGGTCGGAGCGGTCGGGACGCCCGGACGAGTCGGTCGGCGATTTCGCATCGTACTCGCTCGCCCGGACGTGCGTACGAATCGGTCGGGAAATAGGGCTCCGAATCGGATCCGGTTAAGCCGAATCAGATTCGGAGCCCTACCGGCCGAGATCGGAATCGGCCCCTATGTCTCTGAAATGAGGTTATTAACATTTGCCCGAGAAACAAGTCTTTTTAATAGAATTCTACCGGCCACCCTAACAATAAAGATATTAGGTAATGGTGGCTTGGAGCACCTTTGTTTCCTGTTTTAAATATGGGGACTATAATGGAGTGAGACCCATCAAAAAGACCATTTGGAAATCTGAATAACCATTAAAATGACTCCTTCCAATAGTTATAATCTAATCAGAAGATTATTAAACCAGCTCACAATGGTGGGAAATGGTACTTAAAGATAAGGATCAATATAGAGTGGAATCATTACTTCTCTTAAGGGATAGGGCCAGCTGTATATCTTTAAATTGTGGTTTGATGGAAGAGATAAAATACAAGATCAATGCTTTGATTGAGGGTACTCTGAATATAAAAGGGATCTAAAAGAAAGTCACTAATTATTAATTGAGAAAAACCTGCATTTACCTCTGTTCCATTGTTGTTTCAAATTCAGGATGTAGCACACCAAAAAGGCCAGAGGAGGTTTAACGACCTGCAGGGGGCAACTTCCCTCGTAACAAATATGGCAACACAAATAAGCCACCCTGGGTTGGGCTAGTAACAACGGAGTGCAAGGGGGTCCCTTTTTAAAGGACGAATTCCCTCACCCACCCGCGAGTGGCATGCTTCATCATCGGGAATCTCATCGCACTGCGAAACTGGTCGCAGTGTGGGCTACAACCCCCTCACTGAGAGGGAGGAGCTCAGGGATGTTTTTGTTTGTGATGGTAAGGAGGTATACTAAAACCTTCAGATGAGCTGGGCGAGGAGGGAGTGTGTGAAGAGAGTGACAGTGCAAATAAAACTGCCTCCCTGGTGTGATAAAGATTACTTTTAATAGGGCACCCAGGGGTCAGGATTTAAAACTATGAATGTGGGCCATGGCAGGAAAATTCAACTTAACATGGTCTAAAAGAGGTCAATTGGTCGACATGTTTCAGCCTCAATGCCCTCCGCAGAGGTGCCGTGGGTTTCTTCAGGACCAGGTGAAATATGAGACAGTGTAAGTGTGTAAGTCTTGCCAAAATCCAGGTGTGGTGGTGGGAGAAAGGATACAACCAACTAATGGGTTGGTGTATCAATCGAAGGATACTGCTGTTCAGCGTCGTCCCTGTAAAGAGACAAGTGTTGTAAACAAAGATTTAGTACATGTATCTACATGCACTCCTTAGAAATTGTGCCATATGTAATTGTAATGTTGTAACACTATGGTGTGGCAATATATAATGACAAACAGATCATCATTTAGGTGCTTACCCGTATTGTCAGGAGCGCAAATGCCTAACTCACCCTCAGCACATGCACTCGAGGTGGCTTCCAAAACCTAAGTAAAAAAAGGGGGGATCAGAGAAGGGGGAGTAGACTATGATGTACAGTCTTGCAAAAACACAAATCAAACAGTTGACGTCAAATGTTGAAGGTGGGTTACTGGTGTCCGTAGTAGAAGTGTTTAACTAAGTATCAGTCACGACAAGATGGGGTTAAATGGCTAGTATGTGAACTGCGCACAACCACAAAGTAAGGTCCAAGTTATTGACCATGACAATAGTAATCAGGAACATCGATAACTTACAATGTGGTCAGATCTACTGAAAGTATGGGTATGCCCAAGGACAAGGAGTGGTATAATGTCTAGTAACATGGACTCTCCCACAGGAAGAGCGAAGAGACATTTAATAACACTAAGTTGAAAAATTACAGAGATTATACACATGTCCCCAGGTAAAACATGATACGTGGGTACTCAGCATCCAATGATAAAATGGAATTGGAGAATCGGCGGAAGGGTGCCCAAAAAGCATCTCCGCCCATTAACAAAAGCATCTCCGCCCATTAGCAAAAGCATCGAGGGAATGGCTAGGCAGTGCGCCTTAAACCAGGGGGTAAAGAGGACGCGGCCGGTGCTGCAGATAATTGGCCGACCCCAGAACTCACACGGGCTAGGGTGGATGTCGGACCCCCTTGGAGACAAGGGGGGGGGGAAAGGAGACACAGCAAAGGGCGGTTAAACCCCCAGACCAGAGGAGGGCCAAGTGCTGCTCGGGGGAGAATAGGACCCCTAGGGGGTGCAAAAACCTGAATAGAATGCGGCCGCTCAGCTGATAACTGGCCACACCCAGAGCTCACACGGGTGGGCCGCCATAGGCTAGGGTGGAGAAGAGGACAGAGGAAGGACACAGCATGGGGCGGTAAAGCCCTACGATCGGTAAAAGAGGGGGCCTGGCCAAGTGGCGGTCTAGCGCCTTAAGGGGGGGACGTACCTTCAAAGGAGGTCCTCGTAACCAGTCTGTGCAATGGGTGCAGGGAGGAGAACATCAGGGAAAATGTGTGGATATCACATATGGGAGGCGTGTAGCTCCACCTCCCGGAAGTGGAGGTAGAGAGAGTCTGAGCCAAGCTCAGTGAGTAAAGGAAACAGATGAAGGGCTCCAAGCGCGACCGAAAGTAGTGCAAACTTGGCAGCCATCTGAGCATGGTGTATGAAAGTCCATGGTGGAGGAACCAAAGTGAAACCTACCACCTGCGGAAGTGGTCCTAAGTTGGGGATCTGAGGGGGGCCCATGTAGAGCGCATTAACACAGAATGGCTAGTAATTATGGAAGGACAACCAGGTAGCTGGTATCACAAAGGGATGCTGGAACCAGGTCCTGTTAGGGGATCATCGTGATCACCTGGGAAGCAGAGTGCAAAAAAATGACAGCAGGTTCCTGTGGAGGTAGACGGGGTGAATGCCAAATAGCATAAAGTCAACATCGCCCCGTGTGGGGTGTTCAGAAGTACTGGTAGCTAGTGTGAAACTAGATACATTGAGCCGATCAAGTGTGTGTGAGGTTAAACCAAGGAATCTCATCATTAAGGCCCTTTTGTATCGGTGTGCAGTCTGAAAACCCATTGTTGTTCCTTTCTGAATAGGAACTGAGTTATGTTGGCGATGGGCTGGGTGATGTTGGGTTTGTTTTACACGATCCATTTGAAATCGGTAGCGTCATGTCTTGCCTCAAGGAAATGTGTGGTCAGCCTGCTAATCTGCTTTCTGCAGCGTACCATGCTCTTGTGTTTGAGCATACATGTTTTAACCTTTCTTGTGATCATCCCCACATATCGGAGACCACAGGGGCAGGTAATGGGATAGATTAGGCCCTCTGAGTTGCAGCTGGTGTGTTGTCTCAACTCCCAGGGGCGACCAGTGCCTATGTCTATGGAGTTTGTGTGCGCAGTCAGTACAGAAACACTGCAGCTCCCACAGGGGAAGTGCCATTTGATTGGTGGGAGGTTCCAGAGTGTGTTTTGCTGGTGCAACTGTTTCGTCTGTGGTCTAGTGTGAACTAGCTGGTCCCTGAGGTTGACGCTACGTTTAAAGGCGAACATTTGTTTGGTCAAGTTGCAGGTTCCTTTATTCAGGATACTCCAGTCTAATTCAGGATGACCATAAGTGTCTGACATTGGTTTGGCTTAAAAATTCTGTCAAATGTTGCAATTTCTTTATGAGAAATCTTAACCTCAATATGCCAAATTGTCTGTGACATCTGACATACTTATCATCTCCACCGTGCTAAATAATGACTATGTTGGGTTTGCTTGACAAGGAGTAACTCTGTACCAGTATACCACAGCAAGGTATTGTCGACATTGTTTAAATTGCATAACAATCTTCCATGTAATGTCATTATACCCCTGTTACATTTCAAGTGCCTTGGGTTGATTTTTTTTCTTTCTTTTTTTTAGTTTAAAGGAAGTTTATTTGTTACAAACATGAGATATAATGCAATAATAAAGAAATACACTTATGCATAAAATAAAATAGGAGGGGAAGGGAGAAAGAAGTAAAGAAGGAAGAAAAAAGAAAAAAGAGGGAAGGAGAAGAAACATCCATTTTATGTGTAACATACAAAAAAGCAACAACTTATGTATAAAAATTCCTACATATATTGAAATATTTTATGACCGTAATATAAAATCTACGTAAAACAATAGTAAGTGTAAATTCAAGGGGGTTTGGGTACTTCTTCAATGCAGGGATTATGTGCTGATAGTTTTTTAGCTGAAGCATTTAAGAATTCAGTAACAGGTATCCAAAGAGTCTCTCTTTTAATAGCAAGCGAAATTGGGTGAACATAAACTCTATCTAATCTATGATTATAGCAAACACTATACCACCATGCTTGAAAAGACACTGCAGAGGCGTCTTTCCATGATTTGGTGATTTGTTGAAATGCAACAGCTATGAGCAAATCAATAATATAAAAAGAAGGGGACCAAACTTCAGAGACGCTACCCAGGAAAATATGTGAAAAGGAAAAAGGAATATGGGAGTGACAAATAACGTTAATCTACCGCCAGACTAGGGTCCAGAAAGTACATATTGCTGGACAATCAAAAAGCATATGTTTTAGATCTGCTAATGGAGAATTACATGACCAAAAGGAAGAGGAGTTGTTAGGGTCAATTTTATGTAGTTTGGCTGGAGTGATGAGGAGTCTGTTATCAATAAAAAATAAAGTCTGAGTAGTATTAGCTGCTCTAGAAGATCTCCTCACTTTAGCCCAGATTTTATTCCACATTGGAATAGGGAAAGATTCACCCAAATCAGATTCCCAACTGCACTCTACATCCGATTTATTAGGAGAAATAGGAATATCCATAAATTTTTTGTATATTAGAGAAGCCGAAGGAGAGTTACTTATAAATGATGTGGTAATAGGAGCTAAGGAAGGAGGAGTATGAGAGGTGGAGAAAGAATTGTAAGAGGCCTGGGCCACTGTTGTGAAAGATATATATTTAGAATGAAATGAGGAAGGAAGGGAGAATTGAGCTTGCAATATCGAGAAAGGTATACAAATGCCATCTTGAAAACGTTGATGGGTCCATTTGAGACCATAGGATAACCACTCTTTCCAGAAAATGTATTTATTGTGGAGTTTAATATGTTTATTATACCAAATTGGTGAATTCAAAAATTGCGCACGTTCATCTAGAGCAGATGAGAAAAGTGGTTGAAAAGTTTTCCGAGCATTTTTAAGAATAGGGAAGAGAGAATGATAATGGTATATGAGAAAGAGAAACAAATTCTTCGAAGGGATTAAAAAAGGTTCTCTCAATGTCTACTCACAATGGGGAAAGATGAGAATCAGTCACATTCTCGGACAACAAGAAGGAGGAATGCCTAAGAAAAAATGAGGTATGATAAGAGTAAAAATCTGGAAAATTAACACCACCCATGTGTTTAGGCTGTTTAAGTTTGCTAAGAGACATCCTAGGAGGTTTATTATGCCACAAAAATTTTGAAAGAATGCTATATATAGTTTTATTAAAAGATTTAGGGGTATTAATGGGAATATTTGATAGATAGAACAATATCACTGGAACCAGCATTATTTTTATAGAATCTAATCTACCCCACCAGGATAAAAATAAAGGGTGCCAACTTGAAGTAGAAGAACGTAAAGATATTTGCAATTCTTTTAGGTTTAGAGCGACAGTATCTTTAATAGAGGAAGTAAACCATATTCCAAGATATTTTATTTTAATTGGGTTCCAATGAAAAGAAGAAGCTAAGAAGTCAGCATGAAAACAGAGCTTGTTCAGAGGAAGGATCTCACATTTGTCAGCGTTGAGTTTATAACCTGAAACAAGGGCAAAGTCAGTTACTTCCGATAAAAAAGCTGGTAATGAGGATTGTGGATTGGAAATAAATAATAAAATGTCATCCGAATATGCTGAGAGTTTCAACTGATTAACTCCGTAAGAGAAGCCAGTAATGCTTGTGTTCGACCTAATTTTCATTAAAAAAGGTTTTCCTTAGTAAGGGATAAATAAAAGTGGAGACAAAGGACAACCCTGTCGAACTCCTCGGAGAAGGGGAAAAGAGGGGGATACAAGACCATTAGCTAAAATAAATGATCTGGGAGAGGAATAAAGTAAAGAAACATAATTAATAAATTTTGGGCCGAAACCAAACCAAGCAAGGGTTGAAAAAATGAAAGACCAACTGACCCTATCAAAGGCTGTTTCGGCGTCTAATGAGATTGCTGCTAACAATTTTTTATACAATTTAGATTTACTTAGAACATTAAAAAACAATCTAGTATTATCCGATAAATGGCGCCCTTTGATGAATCCACATTGTTCCCTTCCAATTAACTGAGGTAAAAAAGAGTCTAAACGAAGGGCAAGGATTTTTGCAAAGATTTTATAATCTAAATTGATTAAAGAAATGGGCCTGTAATTCTTACAGAGTGTGTGGTCTTTGTTTTATTTTGGGAGCAGGCAAATCAACGCTTCTTGAAAAGAACCTTCCGATTTTCGAGTAGAAATAAAATATGTGAATAATTGATATAATTTGGGAAGAAGGAATGAGGAGAAATGTGAATAGAATTCAATGGTAAACCCATCAGGGCCAGGAGATTTTCCTTTCTTAATAGCTTGAATAGCAGTAAGAATATCAGTAGTTTGGATATCCTCCTCCAAAGAGGAAAAATCTACATTAGGGGATGAAGGTGGAGGAATAGAGGATAGATAACGAGTAATATCAACCTGCTGAGAAGGAGACTCTGGTGTATAAAGCTGTTGATAAAAATTCTAAAAGAATATCTTCGTTTTTGTGGACAGTAGTGTTAGTTGAAGTTAAAATAGATTCAATCTTGTTGCGTTCTTTTTTGATTTTGAGATAATTGGCAAGAAGGTTGCCAGCCTTATTTTGCGCGCTATGATATTTAGCACTAGACTTAAGTAAGTATAAATTGGCAGATTCAGTGGAGAGTTTATTAAAAGTAAACTTGGCTTTGATAAGTTGAGTCAAATCAGAAGGGGAATTTGTGAAGTAATAAGAGTGCTCTAATTGCTTAATACGTGAAGTAAGCAAATTCATGGTTTGGGCGGATGTTCTCCTCTTTTGAGCTACGAAAGAAATAATGAAATCTCTAGAAGCAGCTTTGAAGGTGTCCCAGATAAGAGAAGGAGAGGTATGAGGAGATTCATTTTCTAAAAAGAAAGTGTCTGCAAATTTCTGAAATGCAGGTGCAAAGTTAGGGTCTAATAAAAGGGCATTATTAAATCTCCATCTCCTAGTTCCTTCAATGGGAGGGAGTAAATCTAAAGCTAAGGTTATAGGAGCATGGTCTGAAATTAATATAGACCCTATGTCTGAATGGGTAATATGTTGAGTAAGGGCCTTTGAAATAAATAAATAATCTATACGGGATTGTGAGGAGTGAACGGGTGAAAAAAATGAATACTCTTGGAGAGTGGGGTGACATAGCCTCCAAGAATCAACAAGGGATCTTTTGGTTATAGTAGACTGAAACTGAGTGTGCATGGAAGAGGGGATACATTTAGACTTGGAGCATCTATCTAAGAAGGGGTCCATAACCATATTACAATCACCTCCCAATATTAAGTAATCATCAGTGCATAACATCAATTTAGATAGAATCTGAGGCCAAAAGAGTTTATCTGGAGTGGTGGGTACATATATATTAAAAATAGTTAGAGGAATTTTATTAACAAGCAACGAAACCAAAACCCATCTGCCTTCAGAATCAGCATCTTGATGTAGGAGTTGAATATCTAAACGTTTATGACAAAGGATAGCTACTCCATTGCGTTTGCCTGAACCCGGAGATGCATAAACATGACTCACCCATTGACGTTGAAGTTTGGCAATTTCCTTACTTGTTACATGAATTTCTTGTAGTAAAACTATGTCACCTTTTAATCCAGCAATATGTGATAAAACCCGATGACGTTTGATGGGGGAACCCAAACCTCTAACATTCCAGGATATAACTTTTAACGACATTTATACAAGCAAGAACTTTGAAGAAAATTTACTATGAAGTGCAAATAGTAAAATGTAATAACACATCATAAATAACGCGTCCAATAGGAAGAGCCCAAGAAGAAAAGCAATATGCAGAGAAAGGTACAAAGTTGGAAGGAATATCATAGTGAAACAAAAAATGAATAATAGTGAGAAGAGAAGAAAAAGACCAGTGAATAAAATAGTGAGAAAGAAATGGATGAGAGGAAAAATGTAGAATCTGTATGAGAAGAAATGAAAACAGAAGAAAGAGAGGTAAGGAGAAAGGAAGAGCATAACAGAGAACAAAAAGACCATACAAGTCAAACAACTGATAGTGATGAAAAAGAACAAAAAGACGTACCACAAACAGACAATGAGTGTGGGGTTGATGGAGCCACATAAGGAAGACAGTACGCCGAGCGGGAGACTTCAGGATGAAGACGGCAAGGGGGAGACACCATCCAGGCGAATAGAGGGTACATAAATCGGGGGGACCACAAAACTGCACCTGATAGAGAAGAAAAAGAGTTTGTTAGCAGACGATAAAACAGTACTACAATAAACTACAACAAGGGAAATGGGATCACATAGCAGAGGACCACAATACCGCACCTGACATTAGAAAAGAAAAGGATTATAAGAGATACAATAAATGACAATAAAACATATCAATATAGATAAGAAAAAACAGAGCCATAACAAACAACAAGAGAATAATTAAATCAACGATGAACGTGGGATTTCCATATTTTCTTCCTTGCAGGTATCCAAGAAATGTTGCAGGCGAGCCGGATCTTCATAGGCAGTAGTCTTATTGTTATAAGTCACCTTCATAAGGCAAGGATGAAACAAACCATATCTAGCATTCAAAGTGCGAAGAGCAGGTCTCATGTCCCCAAAAAATTTCCGTCGATCTGCTGTCGCTTTGGCATAGTCCTGAGCGAAAAAGAGGTTGGAACCGTGCCAGGAGATCTTTCCTTTGAGTCTGGCAGCTTTCAGAACCTTAAGCAAGTCGGTGTACTCCAAAAAGTATAAAATGACGCCTCTTGGTTTGGTTGAGGAAGATGTTGATCTTGGGTTTTGCCCCAAGCGATGAGCTCTTTGAATGTTCAATTTAGGAGACTCGGGGAAAACCAAGAAGATTCGGGAGAAATGTTTGAAAAAAGGAAAGAGGGTCCGACCCTTCAAGACCCTGCGCAAGGGCAAAAATGCGCAAATTATTACGCCTATTGCGGTTTTCCAAATTTTCCACTTGCTGTTTGAGGTGTGAAATTTCCAGATGCATGGACGGAACTTGGCTGGAAATAACTTGAACAGAGTCAATTCGTTGTTCCAGGTGAACCACTTTTTGTTCCGTAAGTGACCATTTATCCTCAAGGTTTTGGAGATGGATATTTGTTTCCACCATGTAGGGTTTGAGAGGGGAAACAACCTTTACCACGCATGCATTACATCGAATGCCATTAGATCGCGGTTTTTACAACGCAAGTCGTTACAACGACTTGCGCTGGAGGGCGCTATAGGACAAGGAATAGTTTAATTTACTATCCAACACCTTCCCTACTGTACGTAGGCTGGAGTTGGAATAGTAAATTAAACTACTCCTAAGTCCAGCGCCCTCCTACGAAAGTCGTTGTAACGACTTGCGTTGTAAAAAGCGCGATCTAATGGCATGCGATGTGAATGCATGCGTTGTATCGTCATACAATCGTTTGAGAGCATGTATTTCTTCAAGCAGTAACTCCATAGAGATTGATGTTGAAGAGTTAGAAGGTGAAGGTGGATCCTTTTTGACGCGCTTACCAGAGGCAGAAGATGAAGCAGAGGGAATTTTAGAACATTGTTTAGTAGTATTGCGAGGCATATTAGGCGCCGCACCATCATCAGGAGAATGACCAGGGTCTAAGACTTCCATATTATCCTGTAAAATGCTGAAAGGGTTATAGTGCTCCAATGAAATACAGTCAGGAGAATTAGCACTACTACGAGTAGGGCGCGTCTTTGCCATAAAATATACACTGGTTAAAGCAGTTTCAGCAAATAAATAATATAAAATAGTCCACACTGCCTGGAAACGCTCAAAAGACCAAGAAAGTGCTCCTGTGGGCAAACCTCCCTCAAAAAAGCTTCACGTTTTGTGGCAGAGAAGTAAAATCACATCTTGGAAAAAATTACGTCTTGAAAGAATCAATTTAAAACATGACAGCCCCCAGAAGTTATGAGGAGCATTAAACAATGCAGAATTTGCCAAAATATGTAGGCGACATGAGGAGAAGTGAGAGACCGGGCGGCAGAAATTGCGAAAAAACAAAATGGCGGCTGCGCGAAACGAAGCGCGGCCGACCGAGAGGAGAAAAAGTCCGATAGCGCTCACCCCGGTCTCTTTTATGCAGCTCAAAGGGGACTGCAGGACTTCATTGACGATTGCCTGCGGATGCGGGGTCCAAATAGCAGGAAACACTGCCCGGAGGAGATCCGACCGCTCACCCCGTCACGGAGCTCCACACAGAGGCGGCCATCTTCGCTGGCCCCCGAAGCCACACCCCCCGCCTTGGATTGATTTAGCATTGGAAAAAACACCTTTTTCCTAGCATATAGGAAGCACTTTAATGGGTGCAACAGTTGCACCCTATCTAGCAAATCTCGATGAGGATCAGTATTAGACCATGCATTTTATTTAAGAACCACTATTTAACACACAAAATCTGCATGTGGAAATTGTCTATTTTATGATACATACATTTCTTCATCTTTAATTGACTAATGGTACTCACATTCGAGATTCATGTGTGTCCATAACATTAATATTCATATTTTCTTGGACTTTGAAATGTATTACATTGGTGGCATACTGAAAAAAGGATCCACACAAAGCACACAAAAAGAACAGATTAGTACTCCTTGTTAGAAGTCACAAACTGCCATTGAGGAAACATTGTGAATATTTGTTGGTTTGGTAAATTTGACTATTTTCCATCTGTAATATATGTAAATGAGTGTTTTAACATAAAGTACACATATGCAGTCAACTAATAGAAAATTGTGTTCAAGGTAAACCCTCAATGTAGTAAATTGGGGTTTTTTGTTGAGGACGGTGTGAACTCTTCTCAAACAACAACCATAATCCTTATCAGGGTGAACCAAAAAAGTCACTAAATTAGCCTGTGCTTAACCCTCTGGTAGCTTGACACAAAAGCAGTCAGGCTTAACCTTAGAGGCACTTTGTTAAGTATTTATTCAGCACACAAACAGTAATAAAGTGAAGACTCCCACACCAATTAAGAAAAATAGAGTAAAATAAAAAAATATATATCTGACACTAAAACAGCAAATATTCAATCCGTAGAACCGAGTTATGATTTCTTCAAACGTTTTAGTAAAAACTAGGCCCTAAAAGATCAAAGTGGCAACTGCGTACATCTGGCCGTGCGAGACCAGTGCAAATCCAAAAGTAGAGCTGGCCTCAGCGCAGTGCAGTTTGGATAGACAAGGTGGATTGGGCCTGGTCTCCCTTTACCTTCGAATTAGAATTTTCAAGAAAAATGTCTAAGAAGGTAAAGTTCAGCTGGGCAAGGCAGCCGGCAGTGTCCAAGGAGGAGGCATTGTCATCAGGGAGCCACTGGACGGAGTAGTGGTGAAGATTTCTACATTTGGACTTAATCTCTCTTTTGGAAGTCGAAATTCTCCTGTGGCAGGAAGCTGCAGGCTGTGATGGACAAGGGCACCAGGAGGCCAGATACCTTTCCAAAGAAAAGCCACTGAACAGGATTTGCTGCTGCTGAGAGAACGTTGCAAGAGCGGCCGCAAATTCAGGCTGACTGGTGATACACCATGGGCAGATCGGCAAGCAAGTAGGTCCCAGTCTCCACTCGGTTTTCAGAGCACTTTTTGGCTGAAATCTTTCTAAGTCCCAAGGTTTGGATTTTGGGATATCTGGGCACCTTCAGCACATTTCTTCCAAGGGTCCAGGACTCGTTAAGCATTGCTTGTGGAATAGGACTCACTTCAGGCAGGGTCAAGGTGTCAATTAAAAGGTGTTGGAGCTTTTTGTGTCCCTGTATCTCAGAACAAAGGTCCAGCCAACTTGGCCTTGGAGTCACTCTGATATTCCTGGTTTGAAGCAACAAGGCAAGCTTCAAGCGCCACAGCATTCCCCTGAGGGTACAAGACAGGCTTCAAGCAGAAGGCCAGTCATCTGGTAGTAGCAGGGCAGTCTCCTGAAGAACAAAGCATTCCTCAAGCAGCATGGCAGTCTTCTAAAACACAATGCAGGCCTTCTGAGTGTCCTCCGCTCGTCCAAGAGTGAACTGAAGAGTGGATCTGTGAATCCTATTTTTATAAAACACACAAAAGATGATCATAGGATGCTTGCAATAAGTGTAACCACTGGCTGTTTCTTGGGGTGGCATACCGACCCATCGTTCTTTTTGCCCACTATGTCACCTCAGATTAGACCCCGTCATATGCAAATCAGCCTTGACCTTGCTCCAATAGGAACAGTTCAGCCAGAACTGCCAAGCCAAGTCCTCTCTGAACCAGAACACAAACAACCCAAAACTTGTTTCACCCTGACTGGGGCTCTTCAGTTGGGTGTAGCTTGATTGCAGTAGCACAGTAAGCAAGAGACATACGTCTGGCATACCCCGGGCCACTTAGCTTGTCACATAAAAAAACCACAAAAGATTATGGGAGGATGTTTGCAATAAGTCTAACCACTGGCAATCGCTCAGGGTATCATTCCAACCCATCATTCTTTTGCCCACCATGCCACCTCATATTATACCCAGCCATATGCCAAACAGTCTTGACCCTGCCCCGATAGGAACAGCTCAGCCCAAACTACCAAGTTAGGTCCTCTCTGAACTGGAACACAAGCAAACTAAGATTGGTTTTGCCTTGCTTGGAGCTCTTAAGTCAGATGTAGCTTGATTCCAGTCACTCAGTGAGCAAGGGACCCACATCTGGGCATACCCTTGTCCTCTAGGGGCGCCACATAAAACACACAAAAGATGGGAGGATGCTTACATTAAGTCTAACCACAAGCAATCGCTCAGGGTATAATTCCAAGCCATAATTCCTTTTAATACCATGCCACCTCAGATTAGACCCAGCCATATGCAAAGCAGTCTTGACCCTAATCCAGTAGGAACAGGCCAGCCCAAACTGCCAAGCGAGGTCCTCTGTGAACCTGAACACGAACATCCCAAGACCGATTGTTTCTTGATTGTGGTTCTGCAATTGAGTGTAGTTTGATTCCAGTGGCACAGTGAGCACGGGGCCCATGTATTTTTGCACCAGGTGCCAGGTTTGAAGTGGATGAAATTATTGGAGTTATTCCCCCACAGATGGTTCTGGAATTTCCTTCCTCCTTGCCCAGGCTTTAAGAGGTCTAAGAGGTCAAAAGGCTAGTGTGAAGTTCTTTGCGAGTGTGCTGAAGCAGCTCCTTTGAAATGTAAGTGGGGCAAGGAACAGCTCCACTCTTCCCATCCTAGTCCCCCTTTGTCTCACTGTATGGGAGGAATAGACAAAGGATGGATGCCATGTTAATCACAGTCAAGTGACCGACACAGGATGCAGACACCAAATGGTTAGGACAAGAAAAATTAGCCTTTCTAAAAGTGGCATTTTCAGAATTGCGACTTAAAATTCGACTTTACCATTAAAGATGATTTTAAATTAGAATACATTAGAGACTAAACATGACATTTCTGCCAATTCCCAAACAAACATTATTACTTATTAATGGTAATAAGGTAACCCAATGTATTCCTATAGTAGAGGTATGCCTTGCAGTAGTGAAAAAATGAATTTAAGAGTTTTTTTTTTACCACCAAGACATGTAACATTTGAAAGTACATATCCAACTTTTTAAATAAATTGCACCCTGCCCAAAGGGCTGTTCGGGGCCTACCTTAAGGCTGATTCATATCCATCAAAAAGGAATGTTTAGGTTTGTCAAAGGGGTTATTATGCCAAGTGGAACTGGCAGTTTAAAACTGCATACAGGCTGCAAGCCTGAGATGTTGTGAAGGGCTACCTAAGTGGGTGGCAAAGTAAGTGCTACAGGCATACTAGTAGCATTCAATTTGGAGGCCCGCACACATGTAGTATCACTTTTCAAGGGACTTATAAATGTGGCCATTGTGTGGAAGCCAATGCTACCATGGTTTAGGGAGTGAGCACAAGCACTTTAGCACAGGTTAGCACTGGTAAAGTGCAGAGAGTCCTAAGGCTAACACAATAAAATCAGAAAAATAGGAAGGGTGAAGCCAAAAGGTTTGTGGGAAAATCAGCCTAAGGCTGGCAGGTCTATCAGGTATGACTACAAGGAAGATATGCATATAATAACTGGTGAACAAGAGCAGTGTTTGAAATGAAAAACTAACCATAAATAGGCCACACATTATTAAAAAAAGTAGCCATCATGCTAATCAGATGGATTAGATAATCTCTGCACAGGTTATTGAAACCAATAATAAACATTGGCTACAACGAAAAGCAAAACCATATTTACTACCTGAGAAGTCATCTGAATGGGCACAGATTGCAGGTTTGGTTACAAGACATATTACCAACTGTGTAATTAAACAATGATATTTCATTGGGTACATTATTTAGCCATAAATAGAGTTATTAGGTTACCCCGCATAACGAATACCCTGCAGCTGGAAGCTGGATATCTATTCTACACTGATATATGCATGCATATGATTTCATTCAAGCTATTTTATGTACCAATACACAAATCTTACAGAGATGCACTCATTAGGTGGACAAAGTTGGATAGAGAAATACATGGTCGTATGTTTTTTAAAGAAAGGTTACCCAAATAGTCATGATATGACACACAGCTTTAGGCTGGGACAATATGCAGATTGACATTACCTTATTGAGCAGGTATGTTTACATTCAAATGAAATAACCGTACCTCATTGCATCCCTTTCATATGAATTCTGAGTTTCCATTTAATAAAATTTTAAGCATTAGAAGGAACCAGCTGTTGTCTGATTTTGCCATATTAATCCACATGGCAGAGTTCGCCTACTGAGTCATAACTCTTGCATGAAGGGTAAGCATCTGTTCTACTACTGCATTTATTACCCATAATGTTTGTAGTAGTTACTTAGATTACCAAGCTTAACCACAGCATATTCTGTATATTCAAATCCATTAAAAGAAAAGCCCATCATGAAAAGGCCCCTGGGTCTGTATCAGGAATTTGTGTACTCACACAGGGCATAGTTGTAAGCCTGTTTAAATGCCATTGCACTGTCAAAATCATAAACCTTTAACTCAGAAGTTGTCTAAATTAATGCATGATCTGTAGACAGCACAACTTGGAACAAAGAGAGGCAAAGCCTACTCATGGTTTGTGGGCTGTGCTGTCTTTAGCTCTTACAGAAACTCAAAGAAAGCCTAGGTGAAATGCCTGCCATTTTGACATTGCAGTAACATAAAAACAGGCATGCCACTGTGATCTCCACAAGTGCACATCATCCTGATACTACCTCAGGGGACGTATAATGATGGGATTTTCTGATTCAGAGCTGAGTGCCTTTTTTATGTGCGTGCAGGATGTAATGTGAATTCATTTAACCTGAAATTTCTCAGTTATTGCTAGTAAGAAACTTGGGGGCATATTATCAAGAAACGGCGTTAAAATTATCGCTGCTTTAGCGGCAGAAAACTGCAGCTAAAGCGGCGATAATGGGCTTGATAATATGCCCTTGAGAATTCCAATTGAAGCCCATGTTCTGGTGTCAACATGGGCTTCTATTGGAATTCTCCACTGCATATTATCAAGCCCATTATCGCCGCTTTAGCAGCAGTTTTCTGCCGCTAAAGCGGCGATAATTTTAACGCCGTTCTTGATAATATGCCCCTTGGTTATTAGTCCAGAGGGGTGGAAACCCAACTCAAATTATTAACACAATCTTGTCAGAGTGAGCCACAAAAGTCACTAAATTAAAATGTGCTTAACCATCTGGTAGCTTGGCACAAAGCAGTCAGGCTTAATACAGAAGCAATGTGTAAAATACCTATTCAGCGCTCAACTGCAATAAAGTGAAAGCACAACACAAACAAAATCCCAAACCAGTTTATAAAAATAGAGTAAATCTCGGGGGCCTGGCTTGGCCCCGATGTAGGTGGAAGCGATCCACGGAGCTCCGGCCCGACATCCCCCATCCGCCATAATCCTGAGCCCCAGACTCAGTAATCATGGGCGGACTGGGTGGTGAAAACACCCCGGAGAGTGGATAGCCACCCAGAAGGGAGATACCTGCCGTGGTTCAGAGAAAAAAGGAGCAGAAAGGAGTCGAGCCCCAGGAGGCAACACGCAAGATGGTGGCCATGGCGCAGCGCAGATGAGATCGGGGTGATCGCGACCGGAGGAAGCAGTAAATAGACCCATGTGCGAAGCGCTCGTAAGGCGGAGAGACCGGGAGTGGCCGCTTGGATCCCTGGAGGGTGTCTCCGGCAAGCGGAGCAAGCGCTGTACTGAAGGCAGGCGAGGACATGCTGTCGGCTGCCGAGAGGAGTATAAGGCGTGCGAGTGGGACGACGGGCGAGGCAGCGGGTCTGAGCTGCCTGACTGCTCAAAGCGGAGACCCGAGGAAACCTGCCTGACCCCGCTGCCGAGTAGACCGCAACAGAAAAGAGGCCTGAGGAGGTAGGAGACAATGGGGGGCGCGACTGCCCCGGTGCCAACGGGAGGTGCTGCGAGGCGGGAGCGGACCGGCGGTGCATCTAGCTGTCCCTCTGAGACTGGCGGAGGCCGCGGGCAGCTGTATTGAGCACCGGAGAGATTCCCCCCTCACCCCCCACCCCCTAGTACAGATCTATGGCAAATTGAAGAGCTAGAAGGTGCTGTAGAGGAGGCAACAGGGAAACCAAGGCCAGAGAGGCTGAATTTATTATACAGGCACCAGGGAAGTCGAACAGTAATAAAGAAGGGGGAAGGAGGCCGTAGGGCAGCGCGGACTGCATATAGACCTACAGTGGAAGCGCTGGGAATATAAACAGGATGGAGAAGATAAACAGCTGCAGGGCCTAAAAATCACTACCCCTGAGTGGTGCGACAGAAATTCTGCGAAGGAGGTGGATGCCCGTGAACAGCACGATTGACCACAGACAGATTGGTGGTTAGAAGTGAAAGCCCACAGCTAGGGAGGGCCTGAGTAGCTGCGCAGAGAACTGCCCGTTGTGAGTATTTACAGCTGCTCTAGCTGCGACGGGAAACCTTACCTGGATAGGAGATAGCAGTCCATCAGGAGGGATGGGGAAAGTTCCGAAGCGTAGAGCGCTCAGTGCCCTCAGCATAGAGGGGGGCAGCACCCAGACAGATGATGACGAGGAAAGCCGGGACACGAGCACGGGGGCAATCCCCACAAAGCCAACTCTGTCAGATATCATGCAAGCTATCACAGCCTCCAGGGAAGCGCTAGAAACTAAAATTGATGCAATAGGCACGGACTTGAACCTATTGAAGGACGACCACCGCAAGCTGAAAGAAAGAGTAGGGCTCACAGAAAAGGCACTTACAGATCTACCCACAATGGTGGTGGACCTGCAAAAATCTATCAGGAGCATTGAAGCCAAGGTGCGGACTTGGAAGCAGAGGACAGTGAGGGGAGGTCCCGCAGAAACAACCTACGCATAGTAGGAGTGCCTGAAAGAGAAGAGGAGAGCGATATGGTCCAGTTCCTGGAGGCCTGGCTTAAAACGGAGGTAGCGCCGGAGGGACTTTCGCCTTTCTACGCCCTGGAGAGGGCACACAGAGTCCAGGCCAGAGCTCCTAAGCCAGGGGCCCCCCCACGTCAAATAGTGGCGAGGCTCCTACACTTTAGGGACCTGGACCATGTATTACATCAAGCCGGCCAGAAGAGAGACCTACAAATAGGCAACAGCAGAGTGTCGATATTCCCTGACTTCACTAGAGAAGTGCAGAGACAGAGAGCTTCCTTCCAGGCAGTCAAGAGGAAACTTCGACAGTTACAAGTCCCATATGCCTTGATGTTCCCAGCTCGGCTGAGAGTGTCCGATCAAGACAGGGCGTTGTTTTCCCATACTCCGCAAGAAGCCTGGGAGTGGTTGGACACTAGACCACCACAAGGACAGCAGGGATCTTCACCAGGTTTGACGTCAACTCAGAAGGATAAGACCCAGAGCACGACACGAGCACCTTCCCCAGTAGAAGCCAGAGTTGAAAGGCATAAGGCACTCCGGGCAGTGGTGGACCTCAACTTGGGGGGCTCTAGTCCTGGATCGAGCAGAAGTGGCCAGGAGGTGGACCAATCCGATGGCTCACTTGTAACGAGTGCAAATGAGGATTCCAAGACGGAGCTCCCAAAGATAACCCCCAAGTCAGTAGATGACATTGTCTAATGTGTGCAACGACCCCAGGAGAGGTATGAACAGTGCCAGATTAGGACCTGTAGCACGTAGCATCGGGTGAGACGGTGAGCAGATCGACGAAGGAGCAGAATTAGACTGATACATATTGGGTAACTGGGGCTGAAAATATGAACATAATGTTGCGAGATGGGTGGATGGCAGAGATTCCGAAACTGATGGGCCCGAAATACAACCCTTAAGCTAAGAAGATTTTCGTTTTTGTGTTCTTTGTTTGGATGGGATCGGGGCTACCTAAACCTGTCCTGGGGAGGGGGAGTTGGGATGTTTGTTTGAAATGGGTGTTTGTTTCGGGACCCAGGTGTGTCAGGGATGGGGGGAGAATTGTAGTTAGGACAAGTTCGATCCAATGGCGTCCCCATAGACCTTCGGCTTATCTCGTGGAATGTGCGGGGGATGCATTCCATTTTGAGAAGGCATAAAATACACGCATATTTAATAAGGAGAGAGCCCCAACTCGCTATGTTGCAGTAGACACATATAATGGCAAAAGAAGGAGCTGCACTACAGCGCAGATGGAGAGGGCAAGTGTTCTATACGAATTATTCAGCATTTGCCGGGGGGGTCCTGGTGTGGGTGAGAGCGGGGGGTCCCGTTCCATTGCACTAATCAAATATTAGATCCTGATGGGAGATATGTAATACTGATGGGTAAATTGAATGGAAGGGATGTGACGATCGGTAGCATTTACGGACCAAATACAGATCAGGTTTCGTACCTGTCCCACCTCTCTAGGGCTTTGGCACCGACTCTGATGGGCTCGGTGATATTGGGAGGAAACTACAATTGCATTACAGACGTGACCCTGGATAGGTCTCATCCGCCCCTACCGGACTCGCCCATGCGTAGAATAGCAGAAGCGCGCAGGCATTGGCAACAACAGGGGGGGCTGATTGACCCTTGGAGGGCGCAACATCCAGAAGAGAGGGATTACTCCTTCTTCTCGTCCCTACACGAACTGCATGTTAGGCTAGATTCTATCTTGTGCTCCCCGGATGTTCATGCATGTGTTCAGGTGAGTGAATATCTGGCGAGGACGATCTCGGACCATAACCCTTTGCTGGTGGGGTTGCTCTGGGCCAGGGATAGGCCAAAAATTCCGACCTGGCATCTAAAACCTGAGACATTGGAGGACCAGGTCTTCCAGGCCACCATACGTACAGCCATAGAGCAGTATTTTGAGGAGAATACGGGTACGGCCAAGAGCAGATTGATAGAATGGGAGGCCTTCAAGGCAACAATATGCGGAAGATGCATTTCTGAGGCAGTGGGGGTAAGGAGGGTACTCCTGAGAGGCACTATAGAGGCAGAACAGAGGCTCCAGGATTTAGAAAAAGAGAGGCCAGAGCGGAGAGACAAACAGGAGGATCTATTAGCGGCTAGAGAAACAGTAGCTGAGCAGGTGGAATGATTACGCTGCTTTGATTATAGGAACTATATGACGAGGGCTCATGCTGTGAGAGACAAGACTGGGTCGCTGTTAGCCTGGTTAGCTAATCCAGCCAGGCGAGGGTCAGTCATCCTTGAGATGAGGGGAGATAATGGGGAGACCTGGCACAGGCAGCAAGATATCAATGATATCTTTATGGGATACTATACAGAATTATATAAAAGCAGGATATCCCCCACGGACGAGGAAGTTGACGAGTTCCTGGGAGATATAGATCTACCGATAATTGAGGAGGATGACGCGGAGGCCCTGGGGAAAGTTATAGATACAGAAGAAGTGAAGCGAGCTATTACATCCATGGCCAGGAACAGGACTCCAGGGACGGATGGACTCCCAGTGAAGTTTTATTTCACGTTTACTGACCTGTTGGCTCCTCATCTGGTGGTCATATATAATCAGGCGAAGCAGGAAGGAAGGTTACCCGGTTCCACAAGGGAATCTGTGATTATTCCGCTGCTAAAACCTGGCAAGCCCCCATCTGATAGGGCGGCATACAGACCACTGTCTATGCTTAACTTAGACTATAAAATTTTGAGCAAAATTTTAACTACGCGCCTTCTTCCGCATATGTTTGACCTCATACACCAAGATCAAGCAGACTTTATACCATCCAGGAACACAGCACTGAACATCAGACGACTGATACAAATCCTGGAGGGCGACTCTTACTGTAAAGAGGAAGCGGTGGTAGTTGCAGTAGATATAGAGAAGGCCTTTGACAGCCTTGAATGGCCCTATTTGTTCTGAGTGATGAGGCGGTTTGGGCTGGGATCTGACTTTGTGACTTGGACAGCATTATTGTATGCGGACTCTACAGCAAGAGTAAGAACGGGCAAGCTTGTATCGGATAGTTATCGGGTGGAGAGAGGGACACCCCAGGGATGCCCGCTATTGCCACTGCTATTTGCTCTGGCTATGGAACCGCTAGCGGCGAGAGCTAGACAAGGGCACTTCTATCGGGGATTGGAGGTCGCTGGTTGCACACATCATATTGCACTATATGCCAATGATCTGCTCTTGCTCCTGGGCAATGTGAATGAGGAATTGCAAGGAGCTAAAGACCTGCTTGCATCATTGGAAAAAGTGGCAGGCCTTAAAGTGAACTGGATGAAGTCATGCCTTTTCCCTGCTAAGGAGGGCAGAGAGGGACCTTCCGAGGTAGAAGGGATTTAGTGGGAAAATAGATCTTTGTCTTACTTGGGAACTCAGATATACCATGATCAAGGGGACCTCTTGGAGGGCAATGTGGTTAGAGCGCTAAGAGGGGTGAAGACCAGCTTCGAATTTTGGGGGACCCTTCCTCTATCTGTGGCAGGCAGAGAAGCATTTTTGAAGATGGTGACATCACCGAGACTCCTATATTTCTTTGGAGTACTTCTGGTGTGGATCCCGGCGGGGATGCTTAAGCCATTGCAGAGCCAGATAACGGAATTCTTATGGGGAGCAGGTAGGCGTAGAGTGGCCCTCTCAACGCTGACGAGACCTAGAGCAATGGGGGGTATGGCTGTCCCGGACTTCGAATATTATTACATAGCGGCCCAGTTACAATGGCTCACGAAATGGGTAGCGAGTCGGATGCGGGAAACAGCGCAGCAGGGGGGCATGACACCCAGCATGGAACTCCTCTCCCGAGTAGTATCGAGACTTCCCATATGGGAGCGCGAATTGTCTATTGAGCTAAAAGTGGCGCGCAGATGTTGGAATAGAAGTCTACAAAGGGTAGGGACCGGGCATCCATATGCCCCTGAGATTCCGCTAACCATATGTCAAATGCTTCCACATGGGGGGGACTGAAGACGATTAGAAGATTGGAAGGATGTAGGAGTGACCACAGTGGGAGATCTATACGAGGAGGGAGGCTTAATTAGTTTCCAGGTCCTTCAAGAAAGATATGACATTCCTGGGGGAGATTTCCTGTTACATACTGCCCTCAAAGCAGCAATACGTAAGCACTGGGGAGGGGGGATTGCAGAACCCACCATGTTGGAGAGTTGTCAGTATGTAGTGACCTCAGCAGGAATATACAAAGCTGTTACATGCCTCTATGGGAGACTTCGGCGTGAGAATCTTCCTGCCCTGAACAAAATACACCAGAAGTGGGCAGAGGATTTGGGGGAGCCGAATCCCGAGAAAGCTTGGGGAGAGCTAGTGGAGAGGGCGAATAAGAGCACGAGAAATGCTAGATTTCAGTTAGTACACTTTTATGTTTTACATAGAGCATACCTCACGCCGAGCTGTATTAATCAGTATTTCCATATACAAACGGCTGCATGCCCACGCTGCAAGGCAGAGGGAGCAGAGTTCATTCATATGTTCTGGACTTGCCCAGAACTGAGTGAGTTCTGGAGAGGAGTAACTACGCTACTAGCAGAGATGACAGAAAAGGAGGTAGCAACAACACTGGGTCACTGCTTATTGCATTGGTTCCCACACACCTCCAAAAATAAAGTGACAAGTAAATTCCAAGACTTGGGCTTGGTGTTGGCAAAGAGGAAAATCACCAGCCACTGGAAATCGCAGCGGGCCCTAATATACACAGATGGAGGAAAGAATTCATGAAATGGGCAGAATGTGAGGGGGCGGTCAGACTGAGAACGGCGAAGCAGAATGGCAGTGAAAAAACACTAGAGGCAGCGAGAGCATGGATGGCACTGGTAGACCTGTTAAAGAACCCTGAGATCGAGGCCGAAGAGGTCCCACAGGGGGAGGCCCAGAGGGAGGTAGCGGAAACCCACACTCCCTGACATTGCAATCTTGAGCCAGGAAGGAGCCGATGGGGAGGTAGGGACCCCTCTCCCTTCTACGATCATAGGAGTACAGATATACCATGACAGAAGGGGGGATCCTGAGCATCCTTTGTAATCAGAGAACATAGGGAGACTACAATACATGACACACCTGGGGGGTGGATAGGGGAGATGGGGGGAGTTTGTTAGGTTATATGAGACGTTTTGGTGAGTTGCAATAGGACCTTTGACAAGATGACTGTGATAAAAACTGTACTGCAAGAAGGGTAGGATGGGATATTGAGGGAGTAGTGAGGTAGAGGTACCTATCCTAGTAAAAGTGATCTCACGAGCACTCAATGTCAAATTTATAGTAGATAATGATATTGTTAATGGAGAAGTGTGAATTTCTGAGCATTATGACCCAACTGTAATGGGACTTGTACGAAACTGTTGATTTCAATGACGAAATGCTTAATAAAATTTGTTTAAAACAAAAAAAATATATAGAATAAATCTGAATAAATAAAATGACACCAAAATGAAAAACTTCCAATCAGTAGAACCATAGAAATTAGTTTTTAATGTTTTAGGGGAAAATAGCGCCAAAATGCACGAGGGCTACTCACAGTTATCTGGTCATGCTGAACTGCAGGAAAGTCACAAGTTTAGGCCGACCACAATGGAGTACAGGTCAGATGCAGGAACCAGGTTAGTCCTGCTGAAGAGTTACCTTCTGAAGTCTGATTGAAGAGTGCTGCTCGCGTGGGTGGGAGCCACGAGGAGGGGGCTGCTGGTATGAGGAGCAGATCAAGCATTGCTGTCGGTTGTGGCTGTAGAGTGAAAAGGTAGTTATTACTGGAGCTTCGCATTGGTGATTGTCGTGGACTGTCACTGTCAGCGTGAAGTGCAGGTCTCGCATTACCGGTCATTACAGACAGTCACTGTTGGCGTAAAGAGCAGGTCCCAAAGGAGCTTCGCATTGGTGGTCATCGCAGGCAGTCAATTCTTGGCTTGCACAGGTCACTTTGTGGTGACAAGGAGCCCAAAACGTCTGTAACTTACCCTTTTCTTCAGGAGCAGTTCACACTGATGCCAGCCAAGATTCCAAGATCTGGGGGCCACCACTTAGGGATCAGGATTCACTCCAGAAGAGGTCAGCAGCAGGACTCAGGTAGGTCCAGGAAGGTCCAGAGGTTGCTGGTCAGCTGAGTGGTTGCAGGGAGTCCCCTGGAAGCTTGATGTGTCTCCGTAGTTCACACAGGAGGTCAGTTAACTGACCCTTGAAGTCACTCTATTTAGTGTGGGATCAAGGTAAACAGATTCAATCTTCCTTTTTCAGTCATCAGGGCAGTCCCTCTTCCTTTGAGAGCAGGACAGTCCTTTTTCTGAATCTTCCACAGGTCCAGGAATATTCTGAAGAAAGGTTCTGAAGTTTCCATTTTTAGGTCTGGCATTAGCCAAGACCTTTTGTTTGACAAAAAACTATCTTTAAAAAAATGCATATATCTATATGAATACAAAGAAGGGCTTTCACACAGCCCTCTTCATCCACTGATCTACTCATCAGTCATTCACATTTTGTTTCCACCCACACCAGTATACAGCATAGGGCAAAGGGTCAGCTCACTTCAGCCACTGGTTCTCTGCCACTCTGAATGACAGCATTTTGCTTGTGCACATTGTACACATCTGCCAAAAGGTAGAACTCTAGTGCTGCTTGCAGTAATACATAAATACATCTGAGGAGTGTCCCTATGTCTTCTGACAGTGATAACATCAGAATATATGTGGATCCATAGAAAACAAGTCCAAACAGCACTCCTGCAGATCAGTGTTGTATATTTTCTGACCCAACCATCTTTTGCAAATTAGTGCCTACTAATATTTCCACCCGTCCCAACTCGGGCATCAGTTGCCTCATTTATTTGTTTCACAGAATTGTTTCCGGTGTTTGAGGCAGAGCGACATTGGGAGCGCAATCTTGAGCCGAGCACCATCTGCACCGTACATGGCATTTAAGATGCATGCGGTCTCAAGCAACACCATCGCTTGGGTTTCTATGGCTCTCATGTGTGCTTGGGACCTAACTGCAGGCAGTCCCTTCTTTCCGTGCCTTCAGACAGTGTTGTGTAAGGACCTCATCCCCAGGCTACTTTCTTCTTCCTTCTGTGTGAGTGTGCCCCTGTAATCCGTGTGTGATTTGAAGTTGCGGCCAGCATGGCTTGCGGGTGAGGGGGTGGGCGTGTGGGGTTGCGGGGGGGGGTCGCAATTGCAGAAGGGAGCATAATTAAAAATAAATAAATAAATAACTTACCTTGCCGCTGGGTCCCACGTCTGTGCTCCAGCTCTCCTGCCTCTGACTTCAGGAACAGGAAGCAGGCAGCCAGGCTCCCTCCCCTAAGCCAATCACAAAGCTTCAATGCTCCATTGTGATTGGTCTGGGTGCCGTGACACAGCGCTCAGCCAAGGTCTGGAGGGGTGGGCATGTTCTCTATGCAGGCTGTAATGCAGCCTGCATGGAGAACGGGTAAAGTGCGCACGACTGGGTTGGGCGGCCAGAGAGGGCGACCAAATCGTCATTGCGCACTGGGCAAACCACACCTCCCCTGCCCTGCTCCGAGAGCAGAGCAGCCCCGCCCACCCGCCCTCCGGCACAGCAGCACAAACATAAAATGATAATAACTTTATCATTTTATGTTTTTGCTTCTCGCACTGCTTGAAAGCAGTGGGGCGACGCTCCTCCGCCATAGCAGAGGACCAGCCACTGGTGATTTGTGAAGTAGCTCGATAGTTGTTAGGCTGTTATTGTTTTCCTTCGGGCACTTCCTCGGTTCCGACATCTTTCTTCGAATGTTTGCAGTAACATTATGGAAGAGCAATCAGAAAGTGAAAACTTTTTCTTTCTTTTTGTTTGCTTGTTTGAATGCACATTTTTTGACTAACAACTGCAGCTTTCAAAGAGTTTTTCTTTGTTCTGTATTGTGTTCCTTTTCTTTCCAATACCTGCAGGAATGAACAGAAGCACATATAAATTCATATGTCCGTTCTGACAGATTCATTCTTTTTGACATTGCATATTTATCACGCAGTCCCCCACTGCCACAGTGTGCTACCGCCGTAGTTGCATGGTTGTTTCACCGAGGGAGGCAGCCGAGCACATGCAAAGGAGTAGATGGCATCATATTGCCACCTCCAAAGAGGGCTTTCAGTATCCGCAGGAGCGCGTGATTTGTGAGTGACACATATGTTTTCTCTACCAGCTGCCTTCTATGTCCAGCTTTGAAAATTCAGGGGCATATTATCAAGGGCTTTATCGCCGCTTTAGCTGCACTTTTTGCTGCTAAAGCAGCGATAATTTTATCGCCCTATTAGCAAGCTGTCGCTAACAGGCGTTAGCGACAGCTTTCAGGTGTTAGAGGCCGCGTTTACCATCGCCTTGCATGTCAGCGATAATTATCGCTAATGACATGCAAGGAAGGCGTTCCCTACTAAAAGCGACTGGAAACCGTCGCTAACTCCACTACCCCCTATTAGCAAGGCAGGCAAAGCGATAAAATAATTCGCGCTAAGCGCGTTTATCGCTATATTTTATCTCCTGCTAGTGAGGATGACTTACCTGTTTAAAGTATAGGAGGTGGATTCTAATGCTGAATCCACCATAGCGATAATGCGAGAATATCGCTGCTTTTCCAGCGATATTCTCACATTTTGCCGCTATCGCTGGAAATATTATCGCTATGGAGATAAACCTTGTTAATAGGGTGTTATCTCAGCGATATTTTCCAGCGATAGGCGGCGTTAACCAAAGTCGCGCTAAGCGCGGTTAGCGATAAATATCGCTATTCCTTGCTAATATGCCCCATAATTCCTCAAACTCGAATAATCTCGCCAGACAGTAATTATACTAAGTAATGCTGCAGTAAAATTTTAGGGGCATATTAGCAAGACCCACGTTAAAATTATCGCCGTTTTAGCGGCAGGAAACTGCCGCTAAAGCGGCGATAATGGACTTGCTAATATGCGTTATGGAATTCCAATAGAAGCCCAGGTTAGATGTGCAGGACATCTAACCTGGGCTTCTATTGGAATTCCATAACGCATATTAGCAAGCCCATTATCGCCGTTTTAGCGGCAGTTTCCTGCCGCTAAAATGGCGATAATTTTAACGTGGGTCTTGCTAATATGCCCCTTAGTTTTAGGAATCCACTAATTAGGTCAAGCACCCTAAACGATGTGACACCACTGGTAATAGTAGTGATGGGCATGCAGGGCCGGACTGGACTATAGGGCAATCAGGCAGTGCCCGAAGTCAGTGACTGGGCTGATTTTTTAGGCTGTTTGAGGGCCTATTTTATGGTCTGGTGGTCTGTTTCTACAGTTGATTTCCCAGTTATTAAAACAAACATTGCCTGCAGCGAGTTCAAATCCACGCAGTCTTCCATACTTTGCAAAACATCAATACAGTGTTTTTTTTCAGCTTTCCAATTCATTAATGAAGGCTACTTTTATTTTGGTTACGGGGCCTATTTTCCGTCTCAGTCAGACTCTGTGGGTGTGCTACAGCAAAAGTTGTACATGTTCCACACAGGTTCATATTTGAATCTGTGTTTCTGCCTATCGCTCAGAATAGTCAAAACAATTGTATTTTAGCACTGAAATGCTATTATTTTGAAATGGCATGTTCAATTCTATTGACAGACATCAAGAATAATGTCCGGTGGTACAATTGTTACAGTGTCATTGATCTTTTTTGTGAAACCGAATTTGTTTTGTATGATTGAAAGGCATCTATAGGTACACTGGATAACTAATTTGCAACAACAAAGCCAACCCAATGTTTTTTTAAACTATCATGTATGGTTTCTGTTCTGCAATGAAGATAGTTATGATAGCCCTAATAAGCCGCATTTGAACCACTCTATAGTACCTGCTGTTCATTGTGCTATTAACTTTATCGGAGGACCATCCGAACGAACTCAGCAGGGATGCAAGCTAGTTAAGCTTGTAAACCTTCCTTTAAACAACTGATATCAGACTCACTTCTTCACTTCAGATAATTTTTTCTCATTTTGTTTGCTCATCTTATGTATTTAGTAAAGATCAATGCCTGTGAGCCACTGTCAACCTTTGTGTGACAGGATAAGCCATTCAGAGGGCGCTATGCAATAGGCCGTTGTTGCTTTTTCACTGAGTAAAAGTTACATTTAGAAACAGTTTATTATGTTAATCTGATCCTGAGAGGGGGCTCTGTCCTTTCCCTGCTCTTGTTAGACATGACTCGTGTATGCAGCGGTGATCCCCTTAAAATGTTTTTGATTTAAAAAAAAAAAAAAAAACTATTACAGGATGCCTGCCTTTTTGTCTGTGCTCATCTTAGAATGTTTCTTGTTATACTTTAGCATTAGTAGACCATTCCAAGGTACCCAACTTGTTGCTTTCTTCGAATGACAAGCTGATGATAAACTATGCTAAAGGAATCAAGTATTGGCAAAGCTCATAGCTCTGTAGTCAAAGCCAGACTTATTGGCATTGCCGATGCTTATTATACCTGGTGCCAGCCTTTTTTGAGGGCGAATTCCCTGACCTACCACCAAAAATGGTTCTGGTCAGTTCTTCCCCTTCCCTTGGTTCCAAACTGTCCAGGGTGATGAAGGCAAGGGCAGGCCTGGTGTCAGGTTCCTTTGTGTGGTGCCGGCAGGGCCCTCTGAAGTGTAATCAAGGCAGTGCACAACTCCCCAGCCATCCTATCAGGAAGACCCTTTCCCTTCACTCTTAGGCATCTGTCTAGAAGCAAGACACAACCTGCAACTGCAGAGCTATTCTCAGTTATGTGACCCAGGACACCGGCGGACAGGCACATTTGGCTTAGGGAAAAACATGCCAATTTTCTGAAAGGGCCAATTTCAGAATTGTAACTTGGAATCCAATTTTACCATTAAAAAGAATTTTAAATTACAATTCTTTTGAATGCAAACATAATTTATCTATCTGTTCCCAATCTGGAGTTACCACCTATTAAGTATGACATGGTAACTCAGTGTAAGTCTGTGGGAGAGATAGACCTTACAACAGTGAAGAACAGCTTTAGGAGTTTTTCACTGTCAGGATATGTAAAATTTAAACACAAGTGTCCTCTTTTATAAATTCCACGCACCCTGCCCTACGAGCCTTTGGGACCTACCTTAGGGATGAATTATATGTATTAAAATGGAAGGGTTAGGCATGGCAAAATGTTTACTTTGCCAGGTCGAAATGGAGGTTTAAAACTGCTCTACAGGCTACAGTGCTAGGCCTAAGACATGTTTTGCAGTGCTACTTTCTTGAGTGGCAAAATGAGTGCTACTTCCTACTAGTAGCATTTAATTTACAAGACCTGGGTACTAGTAGTACCATTTACTTGGAGCTTACAAGTATGTCCTGCAAGGGGTACATCATGAGCCAGGCCCAGTATGAAGGCACAGTAGCACTGATGGACCACCAACAAACAGGTTACCCCTGGCACATGGACTTTAGTCTCACTATCCAGGAGATCATTCTCCCAGTGCATGAGGTGATAACCAGAGGTGTTTCCATTTGCCCAGGCCTAGACCTGTCAATGTAGGCCCTCCAGAGTAGGGCACTCCTTCTGCACTTGGCAGAACTCTGCCCGGGAGGTGCCTCCTTGAGCTTGCCAACCAGCTAGCCCAGGTAGGTTTCCCAGGTCAGCAATGTTTTCCCCTGTTGGTTCCATGGTGTCACCCTCAGGATCAGCTTCCTCCCAGACTGTGGGAACTTCTGTATCAGGTTTACCTCATCCCCTATCCAAAGGGCTTGGGTTATAGTTCCAGGCTCCATTTTCTTTGGACTCTCCTCTTGGGCTGCTATGGAGCAGCATGTGATCAGGCACACCCACTCAAGCAACCTTAACATCTCCAAGTGGCACATAAACTCCCCCTCCTTACAGATGGTGTGCTCCATGTCATTTCCAAGCAGACAATCCACAGGCATAACTCGACTCACAGCTACCCTTAAGGAACCTGGGACCATCCCCAATCAAAGAGAACCAGAGCCATGAGGTAGTGACTTTCCTGGTTGTCAGCTGTCACAAACTGGTGGACTTCATTAGGTATTGCCTGCTCTGAGGACACCAGATGACACAACAGTAGTTATGCTGGCTCCTGTGTCTCTCTGAGCCTCCAAACTTGGCCAATCGGTAGTGAAGCACTATCTATACTGTTTCATACTGCTAGGCATGTGAGCCTTTGTTACCATCTCTCAGTCACCCTGGGACACTAGGTTGACCTCTGCACCACCCCCCCCCCCAAATTAACTGGGGCAACCTTCTCCCCAAGCACTACAATCACCATCCCTGGGGTCTGCCCACCAGTGGGCGGCTGCTTCCTTTTATGAACAGTTGAGGTTCCTTTTTGCATGCCTATACCTGTAGCACTCCTGTCACTTAGGTGAAAAGTGACCTCAGGGCTTCTTCCCATAAGAACCACCTTGCTTTTGGTCAGGATGGGACTTTGAATCCTTCACCTGAGAATTATTTTGGGAGCAATTAAAGAACTTTTAAGTTTATCCCTGTCTTCTCCCTCTTTCTTTGGGTGGGGACCCTGTTCACACTTTTGGTGACCCCCCCAAGGTACCTTCTTGGACCCTCTGGTGCTGATCCAGGGGTCTGCCTTCTTTGCAAGCTCCTTGGGTGTAATAAACGTGATATCTATCAGGTGTTGGTGCAACTCTGTAAAGTAATCTCTTTGAAAGTCAAGTTTTGTGACCCCCTTCTTCAAGTTTAGCCCTCTCTCCTTGCAGAGCTTCCTCAACTCTGCCAGCTAGAGGCTATCAATGCTGCCAAGCTCCAGCACTATTTTCTCAAGAAAGTATCACAGGTGGGCCAATTGTGAGGAAGGAATAACATTTGGAAAAGGAAATAAATATGGCTAATCAAGGAGATTCTAAAAAATAAATACATTCTGAGGTCACATTATTATTAGAGATTTTTAGTTTCACACAAATCACTGAGTGGCACTTCACAAACACAAGTACTGGATCGCACCACTGAACACCAATGTAAGAAATTGAGTTATTCGAGAGGGATGGAAGCCCCACTCAAATAATAAACACAGTCCTTGTCAGGGTGAACCACAAAAGGCACTAAATTTGCCTGTGCTTAACCCACTAGTAGGTTGGCACAAAGCAGACAAACTTAACTTAGAGGCAAAATGTAAAGTATATATGCATCACTCAAACAGAAATAAAGTAAAAACATAACACAAGAAAAATCTTTTAATAAATAAAATGGCACACAGAACAACAGAAATCCAAACAGTAGAACCAAAGATATGAGTTTTTAAAGCACCAAAAAAGTCCAAAGAGCCATTTGCGGTTACATGGTTGTGTTAGACTAGGGAAAAGTCAAAAGTTCAGGCCAACCACGATGTGGTGCAAGTCAGATACAGGGACCATGTTAGGTAGGCTGAAAGGTTAACTTCTCAAGTCTGCACGAAGGATGTCATTTGTGTGGGTGAGAGCTGTAAGGGGGATGTTGGAGCGCAAGTAGCAGGTTGAGCGTTGCAGATGGTTGTTACTGTAGTGCAAAGAGCCGGTTGTTGCTTGGGCTTTGTGTTGGCGACCGTTGTGGGCTATCTCTGATGGGGCAAAGTTCAGGTCTAGCATTGCCAGTCAGTGCAGACTGTCTCTGTCGGTGCGAAGAGCAGATCCAGCTAGAGCTTTGTTTTGGCTGTAGCCGCGGGTGGTTGATTCTCATCCTAAAAAGGACACTTTGCTTTGGCAAGGAGCCCAGAGCTTCTGGAACTTTGACTTTTCTCAAGGAGGAGTTCACACCACTGTCAGCCAAGGAAGCAGGACTTGGGGGGCACCTCTTAGGAATCAGGATTCGCTCCAGCAGAGGCCAGCTGTTTGTGTCAGCTGTAGATAATGATAT
This sequence comes from Calotriton arnoldi, assembly GCA_963921515.1. Classification (NCBI taxonomy): domain Eukaryota; kingdom Metazoa; phylum Chordata; class Amphibia; order Caudata; family Salamandridae; genus Calotriton; species Calotriton arnoldi. Next base: position 734,342 of record CAWUFW010008201.1, on the reverse strand, counting down.
CAACTACCCTCTAAGATTACACGATTGCATGACCGCCCTAAGCAATTGGATGAGTAGACACTGCTTAAAACTGAACTTGAGTAAAACAGAGGTTATTCTGTTTGGCAATATCTCCCCAGCATGGTCTCCTGCCTGGTGGCTGGACAGTTTGGGCTCACCCCTCACTCCGGTGACTAAAGCTAAAAATCTTGGATTTATCATGGATTATAAACTCAGATATGAGGCCCAGGTGTCAAAAGTAGTATCTTCCTCATTTTTCACCATCAGAACCTTGAGGAAAATGTTTCCTTTTGTTCCCAGAAATACCAAAAAGACTGTTGTTTCCTCACTGATTTTATCAAGGCTGGATTATTGTAATGGCTTATATATGAATCTCCAGGTTAAACTACTTGGTAAGCTCCAGGCGGTGCAGAATGCAGGAGCCAGATTGACTTCGGACATCCCTAAATACCAGTCGATATCCACAGGCATTCGGGAGCTTCACTGGCTCCCGGTGCAACAACGGATTAAATTCAAGGCACTCTGTGTGGCCCATAAAGCCTTGCACATTGAAGGACCAAAATTTCTTTGGAAGGCTTTTAACTGACATTTACCAAGTAGACTTCTACGATCACCCAATGCAAAATTGATTACCACCATAGGAATCAGGAAAGTGAACTGGAGAGGAAGGAGTTTCATTAACAGCACAGCTAGGCTGTGGAACTCTATCCCACTGTATCTCAGGACCATACCCACCCTTCTCGCTTTCAGAAGAGAACTTAAGACCTGGCTGTTTAGGAATCAGTAATACTCCAGCTTAGTAGCTCTTGTCTCCGCAAGCGCCAAGACACCTATGGGTAGACGTGCACTAAAAAAGTTTATATAACATATCAAAGGAGGTCAACCATCTGACCTTGGAGTCATTTTGGGAACCTGGTATCAAAGCAAACAGGTCCAATTTTCATCCTTCTTTAGTCAGGAGGGCAGTCGCTGCTCTTCAGAAAGCAGGGCAGCCCTTCTCTGAATTGGTGCCAGTCTTTGTGTGGGAGGATTTCCTGACCTAACCAGAAACCTGGCTCTAGTCAGTTCTACCCCTTCCCCTGGACTTGGTTCCAAACTGTCTAGGGTGGCTAAGGCATGGGCAGGACTGGTGTCAGGTTCTTTTGTGAGTGGTGCCGGCAGGGCCCTTTGCAGTGTAATCAGGGTAGGGCACAACACCTCCGCAGCCATTCTTTCAGGAAGACCATTCACAGTCATGTGACCCAGGACACTGGCAGAAAGGCACAGTAGGTCTAGGCATATAAATGTAAACTTTAAAAATGTAAAAGACACACAAATGATGGACGGAATGCGGAACAAATCAAACATTCACCCCCAGTCAAGAGATATGGGTAAAATCTATTGTTTTTTTGCTCACCATGCCACCCCTGTCTAGACAGGGGTGGCATGTCAGTCTTGATCCTGCGCCTCATGGGAACAGTCCAGCCCGAACTGCCAAGTCAGGTCCTCCCTGGACCAGAAACAAGCATTCCGCATTCCGTCCTTCTTTAACTTTCTAAATGTGGCATTTTCAAAATTGTAACTTAAAATCCAACTTTACCATTAAAGAGGATTTTAAATTACAATTTATTTGAGTGCAAACATCATCTCTCTACTGTTCCCAATCTGGAGCTATCACCTATTAAATGTAATAAGGCAACCCAGTGTTAGTCTTTAGGAGAGGCAGGCCTTACAACAGTGAAACACGCCTTTAGGTGTTTTTCACTCTCAGGACATGTCACATTTAAACCCACATGTCCTAATTTTAAAATGTCACGCACCCTGGCCAATGAGCCTTTGGCGCCTCTCTTAGGGGTGACTTATAAGTATTAAAAAGGAGGAGTTAGGCCTGGCGAAAGGTGTACTTTGACAGGCTGAAATTGCAGTTTAAAACTGCACTACAGGCTGCAGTGGCAGGCCTGAGACATGTCTTGCAGTGTTACTTTAGTGGGTGGCACAAAGAGTGCTGCTGTCCACTAGTAGCATTCAATTTACAATCCCTGGGTACAGGTAATACCAATCACTAGGGACTTGCAAGTAAATTAAATGTGCAAATTAGGTATAGGCTAATTTTACCATGTTTTCAGAAGAGAGCACAAGCACTCTAGCAGTGGTCAGCAAGGAAAGTGCACAGAGTCCTACTGCCAACAAAAATGAGATCAGCAAAGTAAGGGGGTGTAGGCAAAATGTTTGGATGCATACCATGTCACAGATGTTCTGGTCCAACAGTGCTGTATTTTCAGACAGCACAGCTCAGAAACAATGCTTACTCACTGTTTCCATGCTGTACCATCTAAACATAAAGAACTTGCTTAGAGAAATATTGGGTTAAATGAATTTACTAAAACAGGTGCTAAGCTGTGCGCTGCACCAGAAAAGCCTTTCATGTAGCGGCCCCAGCTGTCCCAGCATTGTAAAAATAAGTTACACAACATTTATAGTTGTCATTTACAGCACCTAAAAAAGGCAGAGGTCTACTCCGCAGCGCTATATTCAAAACAAGCTATTATTTTGTGTTGCTGCTCTGTGCATTAGACTCTGTTGAACATCGTCATGCCAGGTGTTAATTACTAAGAAAATTGATAGCATTATGAACGCAAATACCGGGAATTGGACAAAATCCAACCATAAACATCCAGGGGGATTTGTTCTCCAGCAATAGCTGGAGCCTGCAATATTGTGGCAGCAAAGGGCCATGGACTTGGAGTATATGGGAGAGCAATCAGCAGGCTTTCATTCAGTGAGATGGAGGAGCCTGTCAGAGACACAAACAACTAATCAGTAGCCAGCGCTGATTGATGCCCTAGCCTCCATTCAAATCTATCATAGTGACCAACTAATGTCTACCGTTTACCCAGTGGATGGATAAACTAGATGTAATGTATAGCTTCTAAGCAAATAGATCATTAATTCCTGCTAGATGTGTGACTGGACTAAATTTTAAATCTTCTTAACAGCAACCTTTCCCAACACTTAAAGAAAAAAAAGTTCTGCTGCGGTGGACTGGGCAATAATTTTTTTTTTTTTACAAGTTACACGTTTGCTGCGCTGGGTTTTATTTCAAACTACACCTCCGACTTGTCACTTGCCATTAAATCTATGGGAGAATTTATTAACATGTTAATTAAAATGGCCGCACAAGATAAGGAGTTATTTACTGGTTGAGGCAGATGATTGCATTTTGCATTCCTCCCTGATGGTAAACTTTGTACCGACTTTACATTTCTTTCCTAACGTTACACGCAATTTTTAAATGTAGACATTGTGGTGATTGGATTTGTATTAGTGGTTCGCTCGTTATTAATTGCAGGGCGTGACACAGAATTGCTTCTTAATGGTTTGCAAAATCCATATTTCGCAGCAATCAACATTCATTGAGTGACTCTTGGCAAGTGAATTTGTCAAATAATAATTTAGAGCACAATTAAGGGGTACATCAAGGTCTTCTTTGAAGTAAATTACAATGGTTTCAAAAGGACAGGGTAAGCAGCCTGTGAGGGTTATTATATACAGGAAGGCTTAGGATAAGGATAATAGACTTTAGTGAAGGGCAGCAGTTCAGGAACCTAACTTCTTAGCTGCATATCTCTAACTTTATAAGTGATAAATTATAAGAAATGTATGGAAAATCAAGTTCATTTCATTTTTAGTTTTTTTTAAAATTCAGACAATAGTTTTTTCGTGGATTCATGGCTTAATTTAGCTGGTAATAACATATAATGAGAGTGTGTGGTAGTGAATAGATGTTGACCTGATATATTATGTTGATGTCAGTAGGGGGAACTACCAACTGTAATCAAATGATGTCACTGAATTATCAAAGGCTTCAAAGTTCGTTCTAATCTCTCATTTGCTGTCTTTTGCCTTCCAGCGGATGACCTGCTTCCCTCAAATGCTCTTTCAGGCATATGCTGATTGAGTGCATCATTGTGGGAAGTCCACAAATAGTCCCATCACTGCCATTTTGTGTGTGGGGCTGTCTACCCAAGGCTACCATTTTGTTGTCAGTTAGATAAAAAAATCCAGCTCACATTTTTGTGAGACTTCAAACGCAATAGCTGTCATTTAGTGTTGAGCTGCATGATCAAAGGACATCACCATGTTGAGATAGAACACAACCAAAGTAACGCTACCAATCAATAAGGGAAAAAACTAACAGACGAGGCTGCCCTCAACCCCAAGGCTGATACTTTTATTCCAACAACAGCAGAGAACCCCATTTTGTTATGGCCTACACCAATACCGAAAGACAGCATTTTGTATGAAACCACATTCCATCCTGAGACAGTTGATTTGGGGACGTCCCATCAAATCAAAACTGCACACTTTTTGAGGAGTTAAAATCCATTTTGTCCTCTTGGGAAAAAAGCCAGTAGGTTTCTTTATCCATTTTTAGGTCTGGCCTTGTGACTCCTTTGCTCTCTCACCAGCCTCATGTTTTCTGAAAAACAATGCATAATGATACATAATCATACTTACAGTAAAGGGGCTTTGGGTCAGCCCACTTAAGTCTTTGTCATTCACCGTTAGATCAGATAACAGAACAGCATACATAAAATGGCACAATCGGTCAGACCTCTTCAGCTATTGGCTTTCTTGCCCCAGTGACTCACGGTGGGGTCAGCCCCCTGGATAATCATTCAATGTGTGGTCTGTCAGGTACTTCAAGTGACATCAATTTGCTGTCGTAAGGTTTAGGTTGCTGTGTGGTGTCACTATCTATAACATCACAGGGAATATGGGTCATTAGTGTCCTGTTTATTGATGAATTGTTCAACACTTACCTGTTAACTTATGTACGAAGTACTATGTTCTGGACCTTGGAACAATCTAGCTCAATGTGGTGCTCAGGAACATCATTTAGGGCCTGATTTAGATCTTGGTGGGACTCCCTTCGTCCCTTCATGACGGAGTTTACAAGTACTCTGTCAAGTTGATAGATTCCCGCCCGCCGTATTTAGATGTGGGCTGGCAGATTCTCCATATGTGTTGACAAGGTGTTTTCCATCGCCTAAGCGGCTCAACGCTGTAGACGAGGTGGACTTCTCTGCTGGCTAACTTTACTCCGTCGCTGTCAGGGTGGTTGCATTGCGCCGAGCCTATTTAGATTTCACAGTTGTACTGGCACTGTCCTGGTGCCTGATTGCCAAAGGAGGGATTCCGTTGCGGGACACGTTCAATATTGTACTATTCCTGGGGCTTTTGGATGGATGCTAGCATCACACACCTGATGTGTTTTGGCCAATTGTTTGCACCTGCATGCCACACTATAAAACAAACTCCATTTCAAACCATGATCCTTTGCCATTCCACTGCAGCACAACATTGTTCCTGAGCACTTTTTCAGTTAAGTCAGGTTGTATTTTTGCTTTCCCTGTTTCTTGTTTATTTTTATTTTTTATTTTTTTATTTATTATCTTGTGGGTTATTACAATCATTTAAGTTTATCATTTCATAATGGCAGCTAGTAGAAATCCATGTTTTACTGAGGGAGAATTGTCAGTCATGGGGGATGAAATTATAAGAGTAGAGCCACAATTGTTTGGAGCCCAAGTCCAAAATACAACTATAGCTCAGAAAAGGCAAATGTGGCCCAAATAGTTGACAGAGGTAATGCTGCAGCAAACAACCTGTGCACACACAAGGAAATAAGGAAGAGGTGGAATGACCTGTGGGGGAGAGTGCATCACCTGGCCTCCAAGCATCACCGGGAGGCCCCGAGGACTGGTGGTGGTTCTCTCAGCCTCCCCTTAAACCTTTTCCCTAGGTCTTGCAGATCCTACATCCTGAAGGCTTGACAGGAATCCCTGTTGGAGTGGAGACTGGTAAGTTATAATTTTAAATGTGTCACTAAGCCTAAATGCAGTCTTTGCTTTTAATTTAGCGGTTCCTAATGTGTTTTGGACCTTTTCCAAACATATAAACCCATACATAAATGTATTTTTTTCAATTCCTTTTAGGAGTTTTGCAGCAATATTGTGGTTTCTCCAGTTTTACTAATAGTTAAAATGTGTTGTCAATATGTGTGTTTTTCTTCATATTTCATTTTTTGTTTTTGCCTTGTTTCTCTGTTTGTTAGAATCTATTTAGTTGTACTTAAGATTACAGGTTTCAATCTCCATTTAATTTCACATGAAGTTATGGTGCATATAAGTGTTTTTTCACCTAATAACATATTTCATATATGTGTCTCATATTGTAAAATATCTGTTCATTTTCACCTCATATTTCAATTTTGCAATTGTTGTTAATGTGTAATTGAAATGACTACAACTACCAAGATGCCTTGTTTTCGTTATGTGAAAATAAAATTGCAATGTTATTATGGTCATTCTCTTTTTACTCTCATATTTTTACATATGTTAAAGTGTTATATATTTATCAATCTCTATTTAATGCTATGTTTCAAAATGTAATTTTTTGTTAAATTTTTTATGTTGTCATGTTATTTTATTGAATTGATGTTATTTGTTTCACAACTCAAAGTAGGTTATCTAAAAAATGTAAATGCGCATTATGTTGTTTGCTGTATATAACTTGTTTTGATAATAAATGTGTGTTGCAATCAGTAGCGGCTCCTCGAGGGAGTGCTGCGGGGCGGTGGGGCGTAGTAAACTCCGGAATTGAGCCGAACGAAGTTGAGTACAGAAATAAATAAATAAAACGAATTACATTGTGCGCTGCATCGCCGATTTGGCGTTGCAGTGTGCGCAATGTAATTCGTCTTGTTTATTTATTTCTTTACTCAACTTTGTTCGGCCCAATTCCGGAGTTTACTACCCCCCACCCTGCCCCTCCCCCGCACCGCCCCACTGCCCCGCAGCACTCCCTTGAGGAGCCGCTACTGGTTGCAATGTTTATATGATGACTAATGCTATTTATCCTACTAAATTTTTCAATATTCAGATTTTTACCCTGCTAGGCCTTGGAATGGCTTATTTTGCATTTCACCTCTCTACTGCGTTGTGTCGAATGTTTGCTAAATTTTACCTATACTTTCAAATTTTTTGTCCATTTGAGGACATAGTTTTACCTGCCTTTTAGAAGTAGTTTTGTGTGCAATATATACAATTTTTGTAATGTATTACAATACAACTGGAAGGTATATTCATTATATTAATTCACTTTTTCATTTTAGGTTGCTTAATTTTTTGCTTCCAAATTATTTTATGTATAATCCAGATTGTTAACATATTTGTATTGTTATTTATAATAGGTCCAACACGTGGACAACCATCTGCCACTACGACTGAGGAAACCTCCACTCCAGACCATTAACAAGCCTTTAGTGAGGAAACCACTCCTGCAAGTCTGGATGATGAGGAGCAGGCTGGTACATCTGGTCTGCCTGGGCATATAGCTACAGTGAGTCTCACCATGCCCACACCTACAACTCCCACCCTAGCAGTTACCACAACTCAGTCTCTGGATACCTCCACTTCCTGTGCCCAAAGAAACATCACCCCAATCTTGTGCACCCCAATCCTGGCTGCTGTTGATCCAACACCACCACCTCCAGTCCAGCCAGAAACCAGTGGGGCGGGCCACACTAGGTCAAGAGCACACAGTGGGGGGAAGGGGTCATGGCAGGGAATCTGTGGGCCCGCAAAGTGAGGCCACTGGGTTCATTGTCACCCAGGCCACCATCAACCAGGTCTTGGGATCTCTTAATCAGTCCCAAGACATGATGGATCAGGTCCTTGCAGAGCTCCGAGAGATGAAGCAATTGAAGAGGGAGCACAATGTTAAGATGGAAAATCTAAACTCAAATTTGGGCTCCCTGACTGGGGTGCTGTATGATTGTTTTACCCATATGTGCAGGGCTTTTCCAGCAACATCTTGCCCTTTCTGTGGTCCAACAACATCTGGGCCTACTACATCTGCCTCAGCCGCAGAAAGTGAGGCCCTTCCACAAGAGAAAATACATGCACCCACCTCAGACCCTGCAACTGTTGATCCATCAGTCCCCCTCAGGAGTGGACGTTCATCTGGACCACCGGGAGAAGATGGCAAGAACTCTACCAGCAAGAAGCGCAGAACCTAATCTCCTCCAGTGTGTGACTACCATTCACTCTGTGGGTATTTTGTGGATACGCTTACCTATTTGATGGCAGTTTTGTGTTGTACATTGGCTTTCAAACAATTTGTGATCTCCAGTAATAGTAGATACTTTATTCAACTCTATCGAGCAATAAAGGTTTGCATCACATACAATACAGTACAAAGTTAAAAAAACATATTTAAAAGTCATAAAAGTCATAAAATGGCAGCAATCAAATAAAGTCAGTCAAATCAATATTTACTTCAAATCCGTAATGCACTTAAAATGAAGTTTAACACAGCATAAATGACATATATGCTTCCCAGGTGATGTAGATAAGCGAGAGCCAAATCATGGGACCTCATTTCAGATGCTTTTAAAACTGGGTGAAGAAACTGCCTTCTCTGTGAGGTATAGAGAGTGCAGAATAAGATAAAGTGCTTGGTGCTTTGATGTACAGAGCCATTACAGGGGCAAAAAGGAAGTGAGGAAAACCAAGTGCCTTGAACAGAAAAAGGCACCAGGAAGTGTATAGATTTAAGATGAAACTGGTCAGCAAGAATGTATGCCTCGCATTTAGGATTGTCTCCAGAAGAAGTGTTGGCTGTAAACTTGCATATAAAAGTGATCAGGGGGGCTGTACTGCCTCAACACGTCTGTTCACCAAACGAGCAGATTGGATATTCTTATAGAAAAGCTCTTTAACGGTACATGGTGAACGGCTGGCAAGACCACCCAGGTCAGAAAAATATTCTGGGATACCCAACTTTGTAAAGCTAAGTTTAATGAACTTAAGCCATGGGATATCTAGGGAATTGTCCAGGGTTAGGCAGTCAGCCAGTCACAACTGTTCTACAGAAGTGGGCCTCTGGGCTTTTCCATACTCTGAGCCAAAGTAACAGGGGCTGTAATTTAATTTGGCTTCTAAAAAACCAAGCCTAACTTCTTCATTGCCGATGGATGCAGAGGTAGATTGCGGCACTGCCAGCAGCCTTCTCAGGAATTTATTTTCAATTGTTTGAAGAGAGTGAATGTTGACAAAGCCCGAATGCCAGCACCAAAGGAAGAAATAGATAAGCACTTACTCTTAAAAACACAGAGTAGTTATTTCACTGGCTTGTGCCCCAACTTTGTGGAAAATCTAAAAACAGCTTTAATTGATCTTTGGAATTGTAAGGGTCTGGTATTCAATAAAACCTTCCAACTAAAATCAGCATCAATAGGCAGCCCTAAATATGAAAAACAAGGGTTTTTGGTGATTTCTGCGCCACCAACCATACATTTTTGGGTTTTAGCTAGTCTTGGACCACATTTCAATATAAACGATTTTGTTCTATTTGTCCTAAGTCCCAAATTATTCGTAAAACTGTTAAAAACATCCAGTAGGGACTGGAGGCCATTGTCTGCTCTCGCTATAGGGACAGCGTCATCTACGTATAGTAATATGGGAACTTGATACAAATTAATCTTTGAAATGTCTTTCCCTATGCTGCATAGATAGTCCTCAAGGCCATTGATATATAATAAGAAAATAAAAGGGGCCAATGCTAAACCTTGTCTTACCTCGGCTATAGAGAAACTCTTCTGTCACATCCCCTCCTCTACTATACTGGACTTTGGCTGTGGTATGCGCATAGAGCCTTTGGAGAAGAGTTATAATTGCATAATCAATCCCTAGTTGCGCCATAATTGAGCATATTTTGAGTTGGTCCCCGATGTCAAAGGCACATGTTAAGTCGATGAATGCTAAATGGACACAACCTTTTTTGGCCTTTGTGTTGTTTTATACAATAAGGGATCAGTTCAAGGACTGTTCAGTAGTTCCTAGACCAGGACGGAACTCAAACTGGTCACCCAGGGTCTCTAATGCCCAGTTTTCCAGTTTAGCCAGGATTTTCACTTTACAGTCTAACAAAAAAACTGGGCTAGAGCAGTAAGGCTGATTCTTTTCTCCCTTTTTAAAAATGGGGACAATGACAGCCTGCTGTCATGTCTTAACTAGAGGGCCTATGACTGAGGATCTTATAACATTAGTGTTTAATGGGTCCCAAAATTGTGGGAGGGATATATATAGATCACATGGGATTCTGTCTGGTCCTGGTGCTTTATCTGAGGGACTGCTTTCTGTGGCTAGAACAACATCCGAGACCTCAATTGAACTACTGAGGGTTGAGACAGCATTCGAATCACAGGGGGCTTCAACTCCCAGTACCATGTTGGCAGTCTGATCATCTGGGCCAAAGATTTTCGAAAAATATTCCTCCCAGTCTTTGGCTGATATAACCGTCTCCACTTTTGGCATTTCGTCTCCCAACAGATTAGGACAATTAACAACCTGCCAAAAGGCTTGAGTGTCTTTTAGGGCACTTGCCTTCCTAAGATCCTCCCAGGCTCTCTCCCTTATTTCAGTCTTTCTTGCACTAATCACTCCTTTATAAGCTTTCCTGGCCATCGCTACCCCTGCCTGGTCTCGTGATTGTTTGCCGAGGGCAAGTTTGAGAGATTTACAGGCTTGAGTACAGGCAGTGTTAAACCATCTGGGGCTATTACTAGACTTTGTGACATCTTTAGTTAATTTTGCAGCAATGTAGCTATTTAAGGAGGAGTAAGCCTGTATAACACCTGTGGAATTGGCATCATTCTGCAGAAGCATGGCAACTTGGGCTTGATTTATTATTAAAAGGTCTTTAAAGAAACCGTCTTTGTCGATTTTCTCCCACTTAATATTCAGGCCCTTATTTTTAAAGTAATAGTTTCATTCACCATGCTTGACTTTTAAATTTTTTGATTGGTTTTTGTTCCCACCCTGTTTAAGTTTATTTATTTTTGTTGATTAAAATCCCCCAAAAAGAATTCAAACACTGGTGTTGTATTTGTTATTTCCATATGTTCTCTTTTTTTGATTCCATCATACATTTTACAAAGTTAAAATGAAATAGATTGCTTATTCATAAATAAATTCCATGTAGGTAATGTTTTTCACTATTTTTATTAATTTACAAAAAAGAACAAAAACCACAAATCAAAAACTAGTATTTGTATAAATTTGATGAAAGATGTGTTTTACATATTTTCTAATACATTAGGGGCCAGATGTACGACGAATTTTTGCATGCGCAAATGGGTTTTAGACCCATTTGCGCATGCAAAAAACCTATGGCCAAAGTACTAACCCTATTTTGCGAGTCGCTAATTAAATAGCGACTCGCAAAATAGGGTTAACGACCCGCTATTAGGAAGGGGCGTTCCAACGGCGTCCCTTCCTATTAGCGAGTCTGAACCCTATGTAAAAATGCTTTGCGACCGCAATTGCGGTTGCAAAACACTCGCAGTTTACCACCCTCTTGAAGAGGGTGGTAAGCCATTCACAAACGGGTAGGGGTCCCCAGGGGACCCCTTCCCCTTTGTGAATCTGTGCGCAGACATTTTTTCAGAGCAGGCAGTGGTCCCAGGGACCACTAACTGCCATTAAAAAATGAATTTTGTTTTTTGAATTTTTTCTATTTTAAATGCATCCCGTTTTCCTTTAAGGTAACCGGGCTGCATGCAACAACAAAAAACCTGCTTTATTTAAAAGCAGTCCCAGACATGGAGGTCTGCTGACTCCAGCAGGCCACCATCCATGGGAGTGCCAGCCATTCTGAATGGGGTCGCAAATTACGACAGCCTCATTAATATGCATGAGGCATGCAATTTGCGACCCCATTGGGAATCGCAAACAGTGTCTCAGACACTGTTGTACATTGGCAATTGCAACTGGCAAATTGTGACTCGCAATTTGGCGCAATTTGCGAGTCGCAATTGCCAATGGTCGTACATCTGGCCCTAGATCCCATACATAATCCAAAAACTACAATATTTTCATTTACAGTTACCGACCTTGACACCATGGAAGAATGAGATATGATTAAAAAAAATAGGCAAACTCTTATTGATTTATGTCATCAGCTGGATCCAGATCTTCGGCCTCACAATAGGAATCCACATCAATAACACCAATAGTCAAAATAATGGCAGTACTCCCTTTTGCGTCCGCAGGATCATTCCAGTACACTGTTGCAGCATTTGGTGGAATGCCACTACCAACTTTAAGTGGTGTGCTACAAGAAATTCTTTCTTCAATGATGAGACACATCAACAGCTTCGGACATTTAACACAAAATGTGCATTTTGACTATGTCTGTACGAAGAAGCCACAGTGGTGGTTGGTAATTCGTGCAGTTGGATCTCTCCTCTTGGAGCGTCAAGTAAAGCAGGTAGTAGTTGGGTTAACCACCAGCAAGTCTTGGAACCTGCAAGCATTGTGGTTGAGGAAATCTTCTTCCAGAGGACCAGCGAAATGGCATATAAAGCTGAGCCTCACTGAGGGTCGGAACTTTGGTTCCCAGAAGCCACCTGCCCAGTGCCTTTGAGCTGCCATGCTGGACGGTTCAGTGGACAGCACTTCAAGGTCATAAATTTAGCGGATTGTGCCTGCCGACTGCAGGGGACTATTTCCTTAAGCCCAAGGGAGTTCTTGTGAAGTCTGGAGTTTGCAGAGGGCTTCGCGTTCCTTTTGGAACCAGCCTCTTCCTTTGGGCGAGTCGCAATGCAGCGGGTGCAGGGTGGCCACAGGTGCAGAGCTTAGCACCTCGCTTTGTGGAGTCTAGGCCTGGATGTAAAATTCTGCTCTGCTCGCAGAGTTTGCGGAATTCGGGAGCTCCACGTTCTGTGGAGGATGTTGAGTTCCCGATTAACTTCACACTCCGCCTCGTAGCTAAATTTGCTTTCTGTTAGCGTGCACGAGAAGTGTTTTGGCATGCACTGGCAAGCTCCACGAGTCTTTCGGAGCTCTCACGGGTGCTGGCGAGAATTGCCGGCCTCCTGCGAGCACCAGGGAGACTTGCTGACCACCCACAAGCACTTGTGAGACTTGCCAGCCGCTAGCGTGGCTTTAGGCCGAGCCGACAACATCTGGCACCTTTTTTCTGATGATCCAAGCGCAAGAGAGCGCCAGTGACCGTGGCTGCATCCTCAAGCAGATTTTCTCCTCGAGAAGCCGCTAAATCTACTCAAAAAGACATATTCGAGTTTATTTTCTCCTCCAACTGTTCAAGTTGTTTTTAGTGTGAGGAGCCCTTTTTTTCATTTTTCTTTTTTTCCAACAAGAAGGAAGTGTCCCAGAGACTCCAAATTCCCGGTCCTGTCCAGCAGGCTCCTCTCAGTGCTTTGTCTATCACCTGGTGTCTTTTTGATTGGATTTGGAGCAGGAAGGATCACTCTTTTTGTCTGCTGGATATATACCATTGAACCTAAGAACTTTATTTTTGTGATATCACAAGTATGTTCAAAACTATTGTTTAAGGGTGTTGATTGTTTGATAGAGGGCATGCACCATGATTTATTTGTACTTTTCGATTTTTTAAATGTATTCTGGACGGTGGCCTGCAGTTTCAATAGGGGCCTAGTAGTTATTTTTCTGCATTTAATTTTTCCTCTTTTGTAAAGGAAAAATATTGCACAGTTCAGTGCATTTTCGCCATGTTTTTCAAATAGATTTGCAGTATTCATTTAATTCACTAAGTGGCCTACTCTGCCAATGGGCCTTCCAGCCAGTAGTCACAGTACTAGTTATGATTGCATGAAACAACTGTTTTTGTGGCGTTTGTTGAACTGAAACATCATTTAGGCCATGGATGGCATTGGATTAAATTACAAAATATGTTTTATTTTGGTATTTCTAGTTTTATTTTCCAAAAAGTGTATAAGTGGGGAAAATATTTATTTGATGCCTTTGGAGGATGTGTGTTGTTGTAAAATTTTACAGCCCAGTTAATTTTCATTTTTGGCATTGCTGAATTATTGCTGTTTTCTCCTGTGTTGCCATGCCTCCGTTGTCTGGGCAGTGTGTGAGTGTGTTTGCCATAGGCCACCATTTGTCTTTGTTCCCATTGCCATATGGCCAGGGGTCAATTTTTAAACTCAGTGTCCATAGGCCTGCATGCGTTATTTGTTTTCCATGCCTCCTTGCTTGCTGTTTGACCCTCTGGCGGCGGACATTTTGTGTAGCCAGCCAGTGTGCTTTTGCCATAGGCCTGCATATGTTTTTTGTTGTGGCCATGCCTCCTTACTGGTTGCTGTTGTTGACCATGTGGCTGGCGGCCATTTTGTGTAGCCACTACCAGCCAGTTTGCTTTTGCCATAGATCTGCATGTTTTCTTTGTTGTGGTCATGCCTCTTTGCTGGTTGCTGTTGTTTGATCATGTGATCGGCATCGATTTTGTGCAGCCACCCTTTTTTTCTAGGTTTCAAAGAGTGATTGATAGGACAGGGCTATACCTTTTTGTATTTGTTCATTTTTTTTAACTTTTCCCTGATAGTTTAATATTTTGTTTGAGGATCATTGTGTAATATTTGTATATTTATTAACAGTCTTATATTACATGCTTTTTGCACTTTTCACCTGCACCCCCTTGCCCCCAATGGGTTTCTCATAGTCCCCTACTACATCAGCAATAAATTATTGTTATTTTTTGAATTTTTTGTTATTTTAATTTTCATGTTTTTATTTTAAATTTCTTATTTTATTTATTTTTTATTTACGTATTTTTTTATAATTTAAAAAAAGTTTTTGCACCATCCATCCACCACCTACCAGCCATAGGCGCACAGCGGCACAAAATCATTCCTTTTTTAATGATTATTCAATTTTCCCCTGGACCTTGTACCTGTCTTAGGTACTCAGCACACACTAGCATTCATTTTCCCCTGGACACCTGCCTGCCATGGGTGCACAACACACACCAGCATTAATTTTTTAAGGATTATTCCATTTTATCCTGGACACCCTGCCTGCCATGGGTGCACAACACACACCAGCATTCATTTTTTAAGGATTATTCCATTTCCCCCTGCACCTCCCTGACTGCCACAGGTTTCTCCCTTAGATGCATGCATTGCACACAAAGCAAACAGTTAAGTTGTTATCCTGATTAAGAATGAAATATTATGTTCTTGTGGTGTGGTTTGACGTTGAAATGCACTGTTGTTATTTATTTAGAATAAAATGATAACTTCAGGAACCACGCTAAATTACATTGTCTGAACTAATTCAAACTGCAACACTGCCACGTTTCACTAAATGTTTTTCTTGCTCGTTTGCTTTAAGGTGCACAAGAGACATCACCCACAGTACTGCCAGACAGTTATGTGAGTCTTTCAGTCTCTTGCGCTAGTGCATCTAAGTGCGGGGAGGAGAAGAAGCAGATTTCTGCCACAGGCCTGTCGATCAGAACCTTTTTTGGCAAACCTGTGCCTGACGCATTGGACTCCGGGGGCAAGCTGGGAGCAGCACTCCTGCATCAACAGCACCACCCCAACCTAAGCCCAAGCTGATGTCTCTCAATGAAGCACCCACCGCAATCATGTTGACGCCGATGAGCAGTGACATTGAATTGGATTTATCTCTTTCTCAAAGTAGTACCCAATCATTTCCTCAAAGTGGACAACAGCTGCAGTCAGCAATGGATCCTACTGAAGTAGGAGCAGAACAGGAGGTTGAGCTTCCTGCTGAGCAAGAACCTCCTCTTTTACAACCATTGGCTTTCAGATCTCCGGCAAGAAAAAGGAATGGCACTCCACCACCTTCTCCAAGCCCCCTTCTGATTATCTGGAAATTAATTGTTTCCTGGCTGAGTCAAAGAAACACCAGGAGAGGCTCAGGAAAAGGAAAGTTCCTGAAACTTTTCCAATTATGGAAGGGGGTGAGGATGACGACGAGCCACTCATTGTGGAAGCTGGCACAGAGGAGATTGACATTACCCCTCCTATTCAACCTGGTCCAAGGGATGTGGCACCATCACCCCCATCTGCCCCAGCTCCCATATTTGCAATTCACATGCCGAGAACTGCATACACCACTAGCTCTGTAGACATGTGCACTGAAGAGAGCCAATTGTCGACACACCTGCCTACCTCCACTTCTTCGTGCATTGGCACCAGTGGCCCAATGAAAAAGTGGACCTTCCCAATTTGGGACTTCTTTATGGTTAGCAAGCAGGAGGAAAACATTGCAATATGCTCCATCTGTAATTCTAGTGTTCGGCGAGGTAAGTTTGGTATACACTATGGTACTGGAGGCCAAGTAACCCATTTGAAATAACATCAAACACTCCGCTGGGAGGTGTACGTTAATAAACTTTCTGCACGTGGTGGTGCTCTCCCATGAGAGTGGGAGTTGTAGGTGGTGATGAGGAAGAACAGGGTGACATCTTTATGCAAAGCAGTCCTGTCCCCAGCTGTGCCTAATCGTCAGCAACCTTGCAATGGCACAAGAGTCAGATGGAGACAGCATAGCATACAGTAGTGACTGCCTCAAGAAGCGCATTGAGTCTGCCACCACCTGGTCATCTCCAGAAGTAGCCTGCATCAGTGGCACCACCAACAAAACAAATCCAGGCTACTAATGCATGCATGTTTTGGCAGGACGAGTCCTACAACTGCAACCACCCAATGGCACAGTTTTACAATGGCAAGCTGGATAAAATGTTAGCGCTGGACCTGCCCCCTTTTTCTTTTGTGGAAGCAGTGGGGTTTTTAGAGTTTGTGGCAGTCTGCCCAAAATTGAAGGCTCCCAGCAGGACCTACTTTGCCAGAGTGGCTGTTCCAGTGCTCCTTCATGATGTGCTGGAGTTGGTTAGAAAGGCTTTGCAGCAGAGTGCTGTTCATACTATCCACCTGACAACAGACATGTGGACCAGTTGTCAAGCCACTGATTACATATGTATCACTCCACATTGGATCTCTTTTGTGGGGGTTAGGCAACAGCTATCTACAGGTCTCAGCACTGAAGAAACTTTTAAGGGCGTTCGGTGGCATGCAACAGTAGCCATGTTCGCCATGGAGAATTCCCATACAGCTGCAAACTTCATGGAAGACTTTAACAGCATGGTGTTTGAATGGCTGTGACTAAGAGGTCTCAGAATTGGATTCACTGCCACAGATAATGGCAGAAATATATTTAAGGCCATGGCAGATGGTCGCTATTTCTGGGTCTTGTGTTTGGCACATTGCATCAACATCATTGTACAGGACATTCTCAAAAAAGAAGTCCTAGTCAGTAACTTACCGACCATCTACAGAAGAATCTGTAATCATTTCAGTCATTCTTTTAAAGCCCAGAAGCAGTTGAGGATCATTCAGTGTGCTAATAGAGTACCAGATAAAGCTCTCATTCCGGAGCTGCCAACATGTTGGAACTCAAGCTTTTACATGTTACAATGTCTGTTTGAGCAGTGCAAACCGTTCAATGAGTATGTCATGCAAAGAGGAGGGAATGTAACTAAAAGCATGACCATTGAAATGGACAAATGGTAACTACTCAAATGCCTGACAGAGACACTATTTCCTTTTGAGGTGTTCATACGGGAAGTCAGCAAGGAGGACAGTATGATGGGCCAAGCTATCCTGTTGTTGTATCTTGGTGACAACTTTTTGTAGAGGAGTCTCTATCAAAATCTAAAAATGTTACTGTAATAACGGCAGCACATAGAGTGGAAAGGATAGAGAGGTGTTATACCTCAGGTGCTGTAAAAACTACCTCTGAGTGTATCACCCAGATTTAATGTGTGAACACTAGTCATCTAATAACCTGCTGGGGTATTGGTAATATAGAGTTTTGTATATATATATTTTTTTCTTTTTGTCATATGTACATATATTGTTGTATGTTTTTTGTATTTATGTAATTTGGGAATGATTTATGGTCAAAGATCGGTCCCATGGCATGTACGTGTGTTGAATTAATTTTGATAAAATGTCTGTGTAGAATTATATATTTATGTTAGGGTAATTAACTGTGCCCTACGTTGAAAATAAATAAGATATCAATTCCTCCGTACTCATCTTCTTTGTTTATGTATCTTCTAAAGGAGCAGTTAAAAAATGTGTCTTACAGTTTCACAGCTGGGGGCGATGAATACGGAGATGCATATACCTTGATTCAGAGCTTAATCCTTCACTTGACTGAGAATACAAGGCTGCAAAGAAACATTGTGTCATCCAAAGAGTACATCGGTGCCACAATACTGGATCCACATTACAAAAAAATACTGGCCACTTTCATTCCTTTTTCAGAAGGGGATGTTTCAGAATACAAGGAGTGAATTGTTGAGTGAGCCAGAGTCCTGGAAGAAAACAGCTGTAACATAGATCCCACTCACATAAAGATGACCCAAGAGAGGCCTATGTGGATCAAAACCCCTTGGTGTATTGGTAGGCGAAGATGAGCCAATGGCCACAGCTCTGCAGGCTGGCAATAAAGTATCTGGCCTCTCTGATAGCCAGTGTGTCTGCTGAGCATGTGTTCAGTACAGCTGGTGCAGTCGTCACAGTGAGAAGGACCAGTCTCTCACCTCAAAACATGGAGAGATTGACTATGATGAAAATGAACCAACATTTGATACCACTGAATTACACTATTCCTGAAACACCACAGGAGGAAGATGAGGGGATTGGTCAGACTCAGATCTGAGTGTGTTAGCCGACCAACTTCTGGGTGAACCACCTAACTTTGAGGATGAACTCTACTTCCCTGACTGAGTAGGCCACCATAGACCTTTTATTGCTGAATTGCCTGCAAAAACAAAAAGAAACAAATTATATAGCTAGGGGAACATTATATTATATATTTTGTTTGTTTATATGCGACTGATGTTTGCAGTCCCATCATTCTAGGCACATATATGGCTGGATTGGAGGTGGATCACTGTACAGTGAAGAAGCCCCCCCATTTCCTTGAAGGATATTGGAGACACAGTGCCTGTCTCCATCCTGTGCCTATCCTTTTTCATCCCCTAACAGGATTGCCCCAGAACATTTGACTCACAAACACTGCCCCAATGTGTGTTGCATGCCTCAAAGAGGATTGACAATTGTGTACCACTGTGCTTGGTTTGGAACAAGTATATTTTGCACCAATGAGTGATTGTGAGTGATGAATGATTCATGTGGTGGCAGACAGTGAGGAAGGGTGTCCAACTATAATTTGTAAGCTTGATTGTGATGATTTGCAAATGTTTGTGGCATTATGGGTGAACATTTTTCCTAATAGAGATTGGCCCGCCCTCTTTCACACTTAGCGAGATTTGCTTGCTGGGTCTGCTCTGTTTTTTTTTTTGTTCTGGTAACTGGTTCACAAATTAATCTTCAAAGACCTTTCTAGACCATTTAATAAAAAGCACAAATCTGCACACAAAAATAGTCAGTGTTTCTCTTCTTGTTCATCAATACCAGTACACTACAAGTCGATCTCTCTCATTTGGGTCGGGAGTCGGAACAGAGTTGGACAGATTTGTTGTTACTCAGACTCAAGAGGCTAATGGAAGGACTCAGGGTGGGACTACCTCAACAACAGCCAGAAGAAGGAAGTTATCAACTTCAGGAAAACCAACATGATGATGACTCTAAGAGGCCTACTCAGCTCTGTGGACTGGTGAGAGATGCGTTAATTTGAGAAATGCAATGCTGCTGAGTGTGTGTGCTGGCTCAAATTTGAAACTCCTTTATTATGTGGTCCGGTCAGGTGGGAGGGCCTGTTGTTGTAAGTAACTGGAGACAGACGTGCGATGTCATCACATTAGCACACACTTGGCTAAATGTTATGATGACAGTTGTGAGATTTATCAGCCCGGTACATGCAGCCACTTGTCTGTGATTGGTTGTAATTTTCTCTCACTTCTCAGCCAGTCGATTCCACATGAGTCATAAAATATTGATTGCAGCAGGCTAGGCTCTTGTCCTGCCTCTCTTAGTCTTCTTAGTACACTTAGCTTCTGTTCTGCCCTTCTCCTTGACTCCACAATATCCTTTCTGTTTTACTATCCGCAGGCCTTCTCTTCTCCTGTACAAAAAGATGAAAGCTCCATAACACTGACCTTAATGGACCGCTTCAGCCAGGCACCCAAGATTGACAGTTGGCAATACAATGTCATTTTTCTTTTAAGAATTATTTTTTAGAACTGTGTCGGTTTACCTCACTCCTCTATAATTTGTATACTATTTTTAAAACTTAGATTGTAGAACATTTAGATATCTGGGACTGAAGGCCTGTTTCTGTTTGCAATGCATTTAATTGAACTGTGTCATACTCATTCCTTCATTTCCTTCCACAATGGATTAATGATGTGCTGCTCATCGCCCGATGAATATTGTGTCATTCTCTAGTGTTTGTCATTGTCAAAACTTTCCCCAGATCCCCTTTTCCATCCATTCATCAAACCCTTAACCTTCTTCCCCCGGCCTGTGTGATTTATTGAGGTGTGACTTAATTTACATCATAAATAGATCACACACTTGGTGGACCGGATGTGATGAAAGCGACACAAGCTCACTGTGGGATCTTCTATTACCTGAGCAATAGCCCACATGGCCCCATTTTATTTAGGCCACCCACGTATAAAAGTGATCCATGTTTTAGATATAGAAGAACACCATTCATCCACATCATCATTAAGGCCTTGTGTTGCGTAAACGCATAACCTTGTCCACTCCTGACTCTGACTCAACTCCTCCTGACTCGAAGATTTTGTAAGTTTAGTACTTTAGCTTTAAAAACTAGCTCTCCATTGCTCAGAAGACGTTCCTATTGCTAGTTGTTTTTATATCAGGTCTTCTTTGTTGTGTCTTGGTGGTAGTCGGGTCTCAGTCTTTCTAAAGCTATGATGATGATATAATAATATAAAAACCCACTAAGGACCTGATTACGAGTCTGGCAGTCCTCGGACTGCCAGACTCACAGGGGTGGCAGTCCAGACAACACTGCACCAGCGGTCCAACCATCCTATTTGGACTTCAGCGGTCAGACCGCCATCGCACCGCTGGAGTCCTGTGGCAGTCTGAGGGCCCAAATATGCTTGGTGGTGCCCTGAGGCACTGGCAAACATATTACAACTTTCCTCACTGCCAGCAGTGTCATGGAGGTTCTTCTTCCATGTAACTGCTGGCGGTGAATAAAGAAAGGAGGCCCAACAGGCCCCCTCTTGCCCCTGTGCATGGGGGTGCATGCAGGGGGGCACATGTTGTGCCCCCCTGTATTTCTGCACCCCCAGTTTCTGCACAGGAAGAAATGCATGACATGGTGAATTTCTTCCTGTGCAGGAACATGCACTGGCGGTCCCGTGGCAGTGCTGTTTCAGGCTCACAATGAGCCTTTTAAACAGCATCGCTGTGGGTCCGCCACACCATCCGCCTGCCAGACTACAAAAAACGTGTAATCTGGTGGGCAGGAGCTGACTCTTGACGGTGCCGGGTGCGGCGGTGGTGAGCTACCCGCCCTCACATGACCAAAAGTAGTAATCAGTCCCTAACTGTGTTTTCTTTCAATCTAGTTGCCTGTGATGGATAATATCTTGATTAATCCTACAGTTGGAGTTCACCTAGGTGTGAGTGGGACCTCGCTTGTGATTCCTTCCATTAGCGTGCTTGCCTGCCACTACTACAACCACCATAAGATGACACCTTGGGAAACACTGCAGTAAGAACACTGAGAGAGGTAGCAGCCATTGCTTCATCTATTGAGGTAAGAGATCTATTAAGCATTTTTGTAATAGAGGCAATGGCAATCCCCCAAGTGGTCAATATAGGTCCAGAGGGTATAATGACTGGGGTACTGTATGGTATATACTTTTTTAAACAGGTTTAATAAACAGGCTGCGCTAAAAGGCAGCAGTGCAAAGTAAAGCACCCATTAAAAGGTTTTAGGAATAAATAAAGTAAAATAAATATTTTTTTCCCTTTTTAACAATAAAACCTACCTATTCAACCCACAACTGACCCACCCCTCTCCCCAAACAAATCTTCCCATCCCCAATCAATGTCCAAAATCTCCAACAAAAAGTCCAATAAACAGTCCCGGTCTCTTCTCCCCTAGTAACCAACCTCTCCACCCACAACAAGTCCCTGCCACCCAAAAAATATTTAAAATAGGGCTAAAAAAAGAGGGCACTACACTACATGTGGGCCAGAAGCTGTTTGAAGTACCTGTCGATGCGTGCCTCCATGCATGCCTGTCTCCTTTCAATGCACAGCAGCCTCAGCATGACACAGCGCTGGAAAGTGTGATCTGAGTGCAAGGGGCGGACAGAAGCGGTGTGTGATGGGTAGCTGCCAGCTGCCGGTGGTGATGGCAGTGTTGTTGCCAGGAGGCTGGAGGCTGGAGGCACTGATGGCTGGCTGGGGCCCTGGAAAGCAGCAGAAGCTGCCTCCACCTCCTCATCCTCCTGGGCTCCCAGCTGCTGTAATTCAGCCTGTATGGCCTCCAGCCTCTGCTGCCGCAGCTAGTCTGCTATCTCCTGCCTGGTAGGTTGCCGACCAGCAGGGGTAGCTATATCAAGAAAGAGAAAGAATAAATTGTAAGCAATACTCTGCAAAGCACTTCTTTAAAAGTATATAGTAGCACAGTATCAGTACATTGCTGGTCCCCTAGGGCGATTCGAATTTGATGTGATTTGAGTCACAGCCATTTTTTACCCATGCATGCCTCACATAATGCTGAAACTGGCAGAATACCTAAACACCGGATTAAAAAAACTGTTATTTTTTTTTATTTTGAAAGATTTCCTAGTAAACAAATAAACAGACACTTTTTTTTTTTTAATTGAGAGTTCAATTCACAGTTGTTCATATACAAAATAAAGTGCTTACGTTGTACAGTTTAATTTTGGTTGACACATTCATGCAAACATGGTCCATCCTTAAAACATATTGCTATCAATAATGCCATTAAAAAGCACAAAAAGGCACATCTAAAAAAGGAAAGCCACATAAAGCACAATATTGCACAATTTCCCTTTAACATTCTGTTATATCCTCATAGTGTTATTGTATGCTACCCATCCTAGCTGTCTCCTAGCTGCTCAGCCAGAGTGAGAGATGGTATTGGAATGTTGGTGTGACTGTGATGAATGGAATGCCTGGGTGCCTGTGTGGATGAGTGGTGACAGTTGGAGATGGGCTGAGCAGCAGGCAGACTGCTCCTGGTGGGGCTGGAGTAAGGGCTGGCACAATGGATACACCTGGCTTAAGGACTGTTATGTATATCTACTACCTGCAACCTGGAACAAATAAAGAAAACTGCAAAACTCTTCCTGGCTACCTGTCTTAAGATACAACATATTTTGGCGATGATCTGGACTTGGACTCAAGCGTACTTCAAGATTTAAGAGCTATCTACAAATGGACAAGAGTAACTACATAAACAAAGAGTAACTACATACAACATTACAAGAATCTGTCCACGGTATGGACATGAAGAAACAGAAATCAAAGAAACCACAAAATACAAGGATTCAAGCGACAGAATGGAGTTACAGGCAAGCCAGCCCCACCAATTTCCTTGTCAATGGACGGCCCCACCCACCGTCGCCCTTTCCAACGGACAGCCCCAGCCTGGACAAGCTCCATTGTACTTTTCAAAGTGACATCTGATACAAGTGGACAAGTGGTGTGATCCTCAACACTTCCACATGTGAATTTGGGTAGTGTTCACATCTACATGGATTTTGACTACATGATGCAGTCTGTTGGAATGTATTGAAATAATTTCAAGCATTTTCCATGATTCACGGACGTTTTCAGTGAGGTCATTAATGATTATCCTCTGCTCTGGCAAGCTTCTACGTGTTTTACAACTATGGTGTTATAATGGTTTTTATCACTCGGTTTCACTGCCTGTGGCATGAGGGGACCATCAAGGTAAGATTTTTGCTGTTTTGTTTCAATAATATGACTTGCCTACACAGAGTCTTGGGTAACTGCTTTGCTGCATTCGAAATTTAAAAAAAGTGCTTGCGCACCTTACCATGCTGATGGTGTCACGCGGAGCTGCTGTGGAATCTTTTGTGACGGTCTGTGGTCTTCGCAACTGCTGGCGGCTCTGGGACACTTGCTGGCAGCAACGTGCCTTGAGCCTCCCGGCGAGCGTCAACAGTGCGTGCCGCCATCTTGGGTTTGGCGGCAGCACACAACTTGTTTGGCTTTACCCTATGCCATCCACTGCGTCTAATGCATGTGTGCTGTTTTCACGGTCCGGGTCGCAGCACTTCAGGCAGAAGAGACGTTGCAGTGGAATACGTCTTTATGGGTCTGTAACATTTAAGGAGCTCAATGTTGAGTGATGGCAAGCGGAATTCATGGAAGGACGCAAGATGTAATCTCCGGGTCTACGCTGTTCTTTTTGTAACCATTTTCAATTTTGTTTTTCCTCGATGTTTCTCCTTTCGGCATGTCGGTCTAATCAACACTTGGTAAGCTTTGTTGCCATACATATTTCTGCAAGCTGCAAAGTTAGTGGCGCCACTCTCACTCCAGTCTTCTGGGCAATCGTCTTCGGCTGAGGGAAATATTTTCACATGATCCTCTGTTCAGCAGCTTTCGAGGATGATTTCTTTCAGCACAATTTTCAGCAGTGACACGCACACCAGGTAAGAGTTTAGCATGCCACAGCTCGAGATCGGTGACACGCTCACCTAAGACTGTATACTTTGGATCACATTATCTAGAGGTGAGGCATGGAGCAATCAACAAGACTGTGGTCATTAGGACAGACTCGTTTTGATTTTTCTTTTTGACTCCATTGTTTAACTTGTTACACTCTAGATTACACGAGAAAGGTTACAATTTGTAAAGTATATATCTGTGAATTGCCACATATATTGTTATTCGTGTGGAACTTTTTGGTGATTTTTTATCTTTAGGCTAAAACTGTGCACTTTAGACGTTACTGGATTGAGTACTTTGTGATGCCAAAGTTTTACATGTGTCCACTATGGTTTAACAGGTTTCACATGGGGGCACTGTACCTGTGTGTGTGCCCAGAGTACCACAACTCGGGTGAGAGGTCGCTCATCGGCGTGAGTTATGGGTTTTAAAAATATTACAAGACGTATTCATGAAGTGTTTACATGATTTAAAGTTCATTTCTAGTAAAAATTTTGTGATGCCACAGTTAACGCTTTCTTACACATGGGTGGCACTTCTAACAGAGTGGGTGGTAGTCACATTGTACCCTTACATGAGGGTGGTTCTGGTTTTTCTGGGTCCATTTGTTGGTCTCCCTCTACTTACATTTTGTGTCGTGTTCATTGTGTGTAAGTCGTCATGTGCTGCACATTTGGTATGCACGTTTTGTCGGTTTGTGTGTAAGTCGCCCTGCGCCTCACATGTTGTAGTATTGTGTGTAAGTCGCCCCGCGCATCACTGGTTAGTGTCATGTGTGTAAGTCGCCCTGCACATCACGTGTTGTTCTGTCTAAGTCGCCCTGCGCTTCATGTGTTGTTGTTGTGTGTAAGTCTGTGTTGTTCACCTTGTGCTATACGTGTGTTTTGTCTCTCCCTACTCTGGGTTGGTCTTTTGGGTTCTGTCCCTTATGTGTTGGTTTTACCCTCTTTACCTATTTTGGTTTTGGGTGTTTGTCTTGGGGTGTGGCTCACCCTTCACTATATTTCTGAATTTGTTTATTGGGAAGGATGGGGTTATTGCTTGCCAAAGTTTTATTCATGCTTGCCAATATTTTCCTTTTTTTTCAGTTTACGCAGTGTACTTACCCTTGTGAAGTTGTATTTTGTTTAGCTTTCCTGGGTTTGAACTTTTTCTCATTCTGTATATTTTCTGGTCTTGTTTATAGTTATTCCCATGTTTTTCACACTTTCAGTTTTCTTTTAAAAGGAAGGGGATAATGTTATATCCTCATAGTGTTATTGTATGCTACCCAGCCTAGCTGTCTCCTAGCTGCTCAGCCAGAGTGAGAGATGGTATCGGAATGTTGGTGTGACTGTGATGAATGGAATGCCTGGGTGCCTGTGTGGATGAGTGGTGACAGTTGGAGATGGGCTGAGCAGCAGGCAGGCTGCTCCTGGTGGGGCTGGAGTAAGGGCTGGTGCAATGGATGCACCTGGCTTAAGGACTGTTATGTATATCTACTACCTGCAACCTGGAACAAGTAAAGAAAACTACAAAACTCTTCCTGGCTACCTGTCTTAAGATACAACACATTCCATTTTATCCAATTCGCTGTCTAGCTTCCTATGGGCTTCCAGAGTTTCTCAAATTTTATAAGTGTGCCTGACCTTAGGGCGTAGCGTCTCTCCAGCTCTTTAACTTTGTGCAGTTTGGCCTGCCAGGCATGGAAAGTGGGTACAGTGTTACTTTGCCAATTCTGGAGAATTAATGATCTTGCCTCAAGGGCCAATATAAATAAACATTACTCTTGTGTTTTATTTGTCATTATGTTTGGTGAACACCCCAGAATTGCAATATGCTTGCCAATGGTTAATGCATGTCCTATGGCCGTTCTAAGGTGTTTCTCAATTGCTTCCCATAGTTACTTGATCTTTGGGCAATCCCAAACAATATGGGTCCAGGTACCTCCTCCCTCTTCAGAACAGCGAAAACATCTATCTTCAATCTGAGAGTATATATTGTGGAGAAAGGATGGAGTCCTGTATATTAACCATTTTGTATAGAATTGCATTATCCTGAAATTGGTGCCTCTTATTATTGTGATACAAAAGGGGATGATGGACGGAACGTTTGAGCCAATCAAACACTCACCCCCAGTCAACTGATCTGGGTTTAATCCATCATCATTCTTTAGCTCACTCCACCACCCCAGTTCAGACATGGCCATATGCAAATCAGTCTGACCCTGTGCCTCATGGGAACAGTCCAGCCCGAACTGCCAAGCCATGTCTTCCCTGGACCGGAAACAAGCATCCTAGGACCGGTTTCTGGCATTCCAGCCGTCATCAGCCAGGCTTGCTTGAATCCAGTGGCAAAGTGAGCAAGGGACCCACGTCTGGGCATACCCCCGCCAACTTAGGGCGAACAAAGCGATACAAAAGGGGATGATGGACGGAACGTTTGAGCCAATCAAACACTCACCCCCAGTCAACTGATCTGGGTTTAATCCATCATCATTCTTTAGCTCACTCCACCACCCCAGTTCAGACATGGCCATATGCAAATCAGTCTGACCCTGTGCCTCATGGGAACAGTCCAGCCCGAACTGCCAAGCCATGTCTTCCCTGGACCGGAAACAAGCATCCTAGGACCGGTTTCTGGCATTCCAGCCGTCATCAGCCAGGCTTGCTTGAATCCAGTGGCAAAGTGAGCAAGGGACCCACGTCTGGGCATACCCCCGCCAACTTAGGGCGAACAAAGCGATACAAAAGGGGATGATGGACGGAACGTTTGAGCCAATCAAACACTCACCCCCAGTCAACTGATCTGGGTTTAATCCATCATCATTCTTTAGCTCACTCCACCACCCCAGTTCAGACATGGCCATATGCAAATCAGTCTGACCCTGTGCCTCATGGGAACAGTCCAGCCCGAACTGCCAAGCCATGTCTTCCCTGGACCGGAAACAAGCATCCTAGGACCGGTTTCTGGCATTCCAGCCGTCATCAGCCAGGCTTGCTTGAATCCAGTGGCAAAGTGAGCAAGGGACCCACGTCTGGGCATACCCCCGCCAACTTAGGGCGAACAAAGCGATACAAAAGGGGATGATGGACGGAACGTTTGAGCCAATCAAACACTCACCCCCAGTCAACTGATCTGGGTTTAATCCATCATCATTCTTTAGCTCACTCCACCACCCCAGTTCAGACATGGCCATATGCAAATCAGTCTGACCCTGTGCCTCATGGGAACAATCCCCTTTTGTATATCTTATTATTGTGGCATTACATTTTTTGATTCTATTCCAGACCGTTATTAAGATCTGGAGGTCTTCTTTCTCCTGCCATTTGTCTCGGGCTTTTTCATAGACAGTAGAGGTTTTATTTTCATTAAAAAGTTTCACCCAGCTACTTATTGACTGCTTGTTCGTTGTTTCTAGTAGCGCTTCACTTAGTTCTAATCTTGCTCTTAGTGCTGTTAAATCAATATTTTCTAAAAAGTCCTTGATTTGAATAAACAACCACTTAAGCATATCCATAGAATGAAGCAGCCCATTCTCTATCTCGGGCCATTTTTTCCAGGAATCTGCGTTCAGAAAGTCTCCCACATGTCTGTACCCATTCTCCTCCCATTTCTTTAATACGCCAGAATGCAACAACCTGTCTTCCCCGGCATATAGATCGACCAAATATGTAAAGCCATTTATCCGAGGAATTCCATAATACTTTGACAGTTGGGCTTTTTGTTTTAGAAACCACTGGAAAACCTTGTATCGTACTTTCTTAGGGTTCTTCACCATCCTCATAGGATCTATGATTTTATATTCGTTCAATATTTTCATCATAAAAAAATGATCCATATCTGACGAATTAAAATGGTTATGGAGTCTGTGCTTATTATGTGCAAAATTTGCACGGTAGTATTCCCTCAGGTTTTGGAGAACTAACCATCCCTCCTTGTTTAGGTAGCTTAAAGTGGCTAGTGCTAGTCTTGGTACCTTGTTGGCCCATAGGAAAGATGAGAATAAACCATCTAGTTCTTTGAAAAAGGACGATTGCAGTGCACATGGGATTGCTGAAAATAATAAATTAAATAGTGGTAAAATTGTCATTCGTAGAAGTGCCACCCGGCCTATTATTGAAATTGGAAGTTGATTCCATTTCGCTAATAGACGCTTAACTTTTTGCACTAAAGGGACATAATTTTATGTATATAGCTCATCCACTCTTTCCGACACATAAATCCCTAAATACCTCTTTGGTCTGGAGTTATGTAATAACTGGAAACTTGGTAGTAGTGTCTTACCTGAGCAATTGCATAATCAAATTTATGTCTTAACATTATTTATTTTATAGCCACCCAGTGCTTGACATTCTGAAAAAATCTCCAATATTTCCTTTTGAATGTTCTCCCAAGGTTTGAGAAATAGAACAATATCATCGGCATAAAGTTTTATATTAGTCATGCCTTGTAAAGGTGCAGTTTGTAACGCTTTTTGCCTGATGGCTATTGCCAGGGGCTCTATGAATAAGGCAAAGAGAATTGGAGATAGGGGACACCCCTGCCTTGTACCCCTACTTATTCTACAGCTACCTGCATTTCTGGAATTAATTATTATCTGTACCATTGAGTCCTTATACAGACTTTTCACCACAAAACCACATTGATCTCCGTGAATTATTGATCCCACAATTTTATTAGGCCTATTAGTGAGAAGCTTTGTAAAAAATGTATAATCAGAGTTGAGAAGGCTTATTGGCCTGTAGGAATTAATGTTTTTCCTGTTTTTGTCCTTCTTCAAAATGCTAACTACCACTGCCGTATGAAAGGAGGCTGGAGGTTCACCCCCTCTTAGTATATAGTTAGCAAGAATAAGCAGTTGTGCATTTAAAGTTGGGGTGAACCTTTTATATAATTCTGCTGGCAGTCCATCCTCCCCAGCTGCTTTACAATTAGCCATTGAGCTCACAACTGTTTCTATTTCTTCAATAGAGAATTCTGCTGTTACTATTTCGCTATGTTCTTTGCTCATGGATGGAATTGGTAGTTTGTCTAGGAAGCTTATAATACAGTTAGGCATTATTTGTTGATCTGTCTGATATACTTTTTCATAATGTCCAAAAAAGGCCTCCCCAATCTCCAGGGGACTGGTTATTTGTGCTTTAGAATCCTCATCTATAAGCGATTCGATTCTATTTTGGACCTGTTTCTCCTTTGCCTGCCATGCAAGTAGTCTCTCCATGTATTCGCTCTCCTCATATGTCTTCTGGAGGTAGGCCGTGTAAGCCATGTCCCCTTGTAGATAGTAATATTCCTGCATTTCTAGCTAGCAGCTCCTGTTTTGTTGCTAGGTTTCTAACTTTGGTGTACTTTCTATTTGCTTGCTCCAGCTGAGACTCAAGCTCAGATCTTCTTTCCCTTTTTACCCTTTGTTGGGTCCCACACTATGCTTACCATGGCAGTATTTATGTTGCTAAGCAAAAAACTATCGATTTAATTCGCTACCTCTGTGCACCATTCCTCTCTCTCTAAATTAATTTTATTAAAGTGCCATCTCCTAGGTGCTCTTTCAGGCCATACCCCGGCTACTACCATTTTGACCAGTGCATGGTCTGAAAAGGCATTCGGAATGTAATCATGCATACTCATTTTAAGACCATGTGAGATCAGAAAAAAGTCTATTCTGGAAGCCATATTGTATTTTGCCGAGAAACATGAAAAAGCATGTTTCCCAGGATGCAGGAGGCGCCATGGATCTATTAGGTCTAGGTCCCTTTTGCAGCTAGCCACAGCAATGGCCACCGGTGGCTTGTTTTGTTTTTGGGCTTTAGTGGAAGAATCAACTAGTGGATCCTGAAGGAAGTTGAAGTCGCCACCCATTATGATAAAGGCAGGGATGCTGGTTAGGGCCTGTTTAAGCTGAAGCAAGGGGAGTGGGTTATCTAAAACTGGTGCGTAGATCGCTGCTATGGTGAGATTTGATTGGTTTAATCTCTCATGCACAAAAACCCATCTCCCTCCTGGATCAGCCTGTGTGACTTTAGCTTGGAATGGTAAATGTTTGCCTACGTAGATTCCCACCCCCTTCTGTGCACAGCCAGCATTTGACAAGCAGTAGAAGCCGGCACACTGCTGCAAAATCCTACTTGCACTATTTAAATTCTAAAAATGAGTTTCCTGTAGGAGTATATCGTCCGGGTTGTGGCTTCTGAGCTAGCTTTCTATTGCGTGGGTTTTAGATTTGTTGTTCAGTCCATTGGCATTAAAAGAGAGTACTGTAAGTTCTTCTTTACCTATTACTTGCTGGTAGCTGAATTACAGTGACTTGTGCTGTTACAAACAAATGCTTTAAACACATGACCCCCAACCTCTCAGAAAGTGCTGCGTGCATGCATAGTTTCATGTTTTGAATAAATTCCATCCAGTTAAATACCATAGCAGCTGAGATGCAACTCATAAAGATCTAAAGTGCATCTGAAATTCACAAAGTGATTTGTGCTGTTATAAACAAATACTATAAACATATAGACCCCCAGCCTCTTAGAAAGTGCTGCATGCGTACATAGCTTCATCTTTTGATTAAATTCCATCCAGTTAAATAGCATAGCAGCTGAGCTACAACCCATATAGGTTCAAAGTGCATCTGAAATTTCATAAAGTGACACGAGCATTTTTTAAATAAAGTGACATGTGCCTTCTTATTACCCCCCTCCCTGTGTTGCCTATTCCCTTTTCCATACGCCAACTCAAAATTTGACCTATGTGTCCTAATTTGTTTCATCCCGCAGGGTATTTAAGCACTTATGGTTGAACTCTCTTTTTTTTTTTTTTGCCTCACCCCCACCACCTCTCCCTCTGCTCCCCCTGAAAGACAGAATTACCCACTGTTCCCTCTTCCCCCCACTTGTCGCTGGATGCCATTGTATTGCATCCTTTTGCGCCCTCCAGCTCTCCCCCCACTTGCCCAGTGCTGTTAAGCACTCTTCCTCCCACCCATCAAATGATCGAACCTTTCCGTTGAGACTGGCTATTGGATTGTGCCCCCTTCAAGGATGAGCCTCATTTTTCCCCGCCAGCCAGTTTTGATAACAATAGTTGAGCTTCCTGAATATCTATAAAGACATGAAATTTTCCTTTAGCTAGCACTTTAAGTTTTGACTGATGAACTATTGAGGCCTGAGCCCCCCTTTCCTTAAACGAGTCAATCATCTTGACAAATTATTTTCGTCTCCGTGCTGATGCTGCAGACATATCAGAAAATATCTTAAATTGTGGAATTTCTGGAGTGGAGAAGGATCTCTTCGTAATAGCAGTACTTAATATTCTTTCCTTGACCCTAAAATACGCAAAATTGAGTAGTATGGTCCGTGTTAATTTTGCATTTGATTGTCTCTGCGCTGCGACTCTATGGGCTCTGGTGATCGTAAGGTCCCCTTCTAGCTCCGGCATTACTTTCTTCAGCAGGGAGTCAGCCCATTTAGTCACCAGCGTGCCTTCGCATTCCCACTAGGCGGAGGTTTGAGCCCCTATTATAGTTCTCTAAGTCCTGAAGCTTCAATTCCATCTGGCTCTTGCTTTTATCCAGATCTAGCACATTTTGCTGTACGGCCAACAACTTGTCCTCTAGATCGGAGATGCAGCTCTATTCTTTTTGGCACACTAGACATACTCTCTAATTTCGCTCAGTATGGTTTGCAGCATTTTTTGGATTGATGTTTCTCCGCTCTCCCCTGCTTCCTGAGTTCTTTCTACCAACGTCTTCGGGTTAGTAATTGCATTTCTTTCTTTATTTTCCCATGCGATCCTGGCTGCTGGTTGAGTGGCTTGAGAGGGGGGTGTACCATTAGGGGTGCCTTGAAGAGGATCATTGTTTTCTTGCACGTTTGCTAATCTGGCCTGTTCTCCTATGGGCATGGCTTCATCCACTGGAGCGGGGGCTGTGACTGAGATTGTAGTCTGATGCTTCGGGTATTTCTGGAAGAGAGGGTATTGCCTGGGGGAGATAGGGCTATCATTTGGATCCTGCACCTCCGTGCTCCTATCCTGTTCCATGCTGCTCTTTGTATCCAGCCGTGGATTGGGTGAAAGATTGAGAACATCTTCATCATTCTCCACCGCTGACGTTCTCTCAGCATCTGAGGGATCGTCCAGCTCGGTTTGCTTTTCAATTTCGGCTAGCGCATAAGCCTTTAATTCCATCCTCTGCTGTGCATTTCTCTGGCCTCTTCGTTTCCCTCTAGGAGCTGGTGAGGGGGTAGGCTGATCTGGCATTTCGATGTTATCCTTCTTTACTGTCTTAGACTGCTTTGTGCACATTCTTTTGCCCCCCCCCCCTTTGGTAGAAGAAAAGGCAAGCTGGCAAGTCTAAACTCGAGTGGGGCTGCGAGTAGGGCTACTGAGGACTGCTGAGGATCGTTGAATTTTTACAATCTTACGACAGCACCAGGGTCCACATGGACTCATAAACAGCTTCTCAGATGCTTCAAGCTATTCAGCAAGCATGTTAGCAAGAACTCCCCTCCTTGCTAGTAGCCCTGATATAGACAGCGTAGTATTGTCCCCTAGTACCCTCGTAGCAAAACTCCACCTTATGTTATTGTTATGTTATTATAATTTATAACGCGCATAGCTACTCCATGGAGTGTCCCGGCGCGAGCCTTGAAGTAAGATGTAATGTAAATTAGTTGAACAGAAATGTTTTGAGCTGTTTTTTTAAACGATCATGATCCTGAATGCTATGCAGAGTGAAAGGAAGAGAGTTCCAAGCTGTGGCAGCCCTAAAAGCAAGAGAACTGCCCCCCATTCTTTGGAGGCGAACACAGGGTATCTGGGCAAGAAGCTGGGACGCTGACCTCAGTTGTCTAACTGGGGTATAGAACATGAAATGCTTCCTTAAATAAACTGGGCCAGAAGCGTACAGGGCATGGTGTGCTAAAACCAGGGCTTTGAACTTGACACGTTCGGCGACAGGCAGCCAGTGCAGTGTGCGCAGATGTTGTCTAACGCTGCTTCTAATTGGGATATTAAAAAGAAGCCTAGCCGCAGCATTCTGGACTACCTGCAATTTGCTAAGAATTTAGCCCGGTAAGCCAATGTTTAAAGCATTGGCGTAGTCGACACGTGACAGAATCAGCGCCCGAGTTACCGTCTCCTTGGCTGCCCTGGGAAGAAGCGGGAGAAACTTCCTGAGGGATTTAAGTATCCCAAAGCAGCTCCCGGCGAGCCTCCTAATCTGGGTCGAAAAAGATAAGTTCTCATCAAACCAGACTCCCAAATTCTTGACAGGTTGACCTGAAGAAGGTGGCAGGGGATAATTGGGTGGCCAGAATGTTTCTCTAAACCGGGGAGGGAAATTCCCATAGAGGAGGATTTCCGATTTGTCTTCATTGCATTTTAGCTGAGCCACAGAAAGCCAATGAAAGACAGCTGTCAAACAGTTTTTCGCCTCTAGAGTAGAATACTCAGATTTGCCCCAAGTGAACAAAAGCTGGGTATCATAGGCGTACGCCACAATCTTGGTTCCGAGGTCCTCCGCCAGCCGGACCAGAGGAGTGACGTAAATGTTGAAAAGAAGGGGGCTCAAGGAAGACCCTTGCGTCACTCCGGTGGTCACCAACTGAGGCGGGGATGCAAACGGAGGGAGCCAAACCTGTTGCGTTCGACCCTCCAAAAAGGGTTTTACTAAATTGTATCGCCTTGAGCCCTTTAATTCTCTGCAATGCGGTCAGTGAACAAGAGCTCAGGCTATAGGTCTCAAGAAGCCACAGGAGCCACCGAAGTCTTAGGGAGGTGCAGGGAGCTGCAGGGGACAAAGTTTTTACTTCAGTGCAAATTGTAATTGAGAGCAGGGCTGGAGTGGCAAGGCTCATGGAAACATAAGGAGCGCAGGGGCCGTAAGAAGCTGCAGGGAGGGAGCTGCCGGGTCTGGTGTGCCACTTGGATTTACTGCAGAGTGTCCTTGCCTTATTAACTTAGTTTACCCCCCATCGCCTGGCTTACTTGCCGCTTGTCGCTCTTCTTGGCTCAGCTGTTACCTCGGGAAGCAGTCCTCACTCGCACTGAGCCACATGCAGCCAAGCGGCCAGCCTCTTTCGAATCTGTGGTGCCGCGTAGATATCAGTCCCAGTCCTCATCTGTTAAGCACGGCTGCTGCCCGAGCTCGCAGCCGCAAACCACAAGCCACGGACCACGTGAGGCTCTGTAATTTCTATACGCGGGCTTCTGTGCCTTCTCGGCCGCCCGGATGACCGCTCATTTCTCTGCATTTCAGTCTCAGCACCGACATCGACGTGGAGCAGTAAGTGGGCGGGGTAGGGGGAGAGCCGGGATGCTAGCGGTTACGTGTGTGGGCCACGCCTGCCGCTCATCGTCAGATCTAAATAAACAGTCACTTTGTGTGGAAAAATAAAAATAAATGACCTCTTATTAATCAGTAAGACATTATACACTATGGAGTACAACTATTCTTGTTGTGCTAAATTAATGGAGGCATGCTAGCAAGTGCGTTGGTAGTCTCTACTTTGCTACTCCTCACTCTGCAGCTGGGGCAGCTGTAATGGACAATCATTTTATCCCAAAGGCCCTGCTCTTCTCCAAGACGCCTTTCCATTTTGCCATGACTCCAAGGCAGATGAATAATAATGATAAAATGTCACACTCATCAGGTATAAAATTCAGATATCCTGTGCCCTAAATAGACGGCGAAAAAATTAAGCACTGCAGTTCAGGGAAAGGATTAAGGAACGGGATATATAGACTGTATTTGACATGTTTGTCACGGACAATCCCATCCACAAAAACTCAAGGCACTTAGTCCCACTTTACTCCCTGGCCTCGCTCTCCAATTTATAAAAACAATTTCTGACAAATTCATTTGCTTGGCAGTATGGAAAGGAAACTAAACGTTTTACCACAGAATATTAGTGAGGTGTCACTGATCATCATCATGTGCCTAGCTTTGGCTTAATCAGTCACTGCAGTTGACAAATGTTGAACAAGAAATATTTGAACAGGCGTCTGTTATGGAAGCCATGTAATATATAAATCACTTGGCCAGAAAAATGTGGTGCATCCCACGAATGGATTTTTAATTTTTTTAGGCAGGCTGGTACAAAACTTAGGAAAGAATAAAGGAGTAAAGTACTAGAACTTGACTGAGTGGGCACCGGTAGGGAAGGGAAACACACTTTGTTTTCCCTTTGCCATGCATTGAAACTTTGTAAATACCACATTAACTGAAGCAGATGCATATTGCACAGTCAGCACTGCAGTGTCAAATTGAATCATGCAGCAATTAGGTCATGGGTGGCAACAGCAAAATGTCATGTGAAGGGATGTGATGGTTGGGATACATATCTGACTTGCTTAACAAATACAGTGACTCAAGGGAGTAGACAGAAATACCCCCCAATTTGAACTAAAGCTTTGATAAAACCATTCCAAACAAGCAAAGTAGGTGTGCACTCCCTTCTCCAGAAGACCTTCCTTGTTTCTTTATTCAAGTAATTATCCATTCATCATTTCGTTGTTCTAGTATTCATCACACTTTGATACCCACCATTTAAGCTTTACATTCTCTCATCCAGTCTTTCACCATTGAACACCATCCATCTATATATTTATCCATCCATTCATTTACCTATCTGCAGCTCTCAACCATCCTTTCACCAACATCCATTTACCCACCCACGCATACTTTCACCCATGTACACTTTCCCCCACCCGAGAAGAATTCCTTTTACCCATCAACCGTTTCACCTACACAGGCAGGGATCCTTTCACCCACATACCCTTTCACCCATCCTTCACCCACCCATGCATCTTATCACCCACCTTTCCATCCTTTCAACGTCACTCACTCACCTTCACTCACCCATGCATCCTTTCACTCATGTAACATTTCACCCATCCTTACTCCTTCCGTCCTTTTTTTCCATTTTCCATCAATCCATCATTTTTAGCGTTCATTATGAGCTTTTGTCTGCTGAGTTGCAGATAGAAGAGACCATTAACTCAACCCTGCTGTATCTGCTAAAGCGGGGTGTTCAAGACGTCCTTGCAGTGAGTATCAGAATACTAGTAATAGTCAATAAGAAAGCAATGTGACTTACCACCGCTCGTTCTTGCCACAGCCAGGACTGCCCCTTCGATCGTCGCCGCATCTGCCCTGCTGGCACTGTCACTGGCCCCGGTACTGGTGGTCTGTGCAGCTAGAAAAAAACATTGCACATTTTAGATGCCAGATATGCTTCCCCTTGTTATTATTTTTTAACAAAATTCAACCACAATACATCACTACAGTTCGGTTGCAGTATCTTCTTCCATCAAAAATATCTCGTTGGGTATTTTGTTTGTTGGCAATGTTTGGAAAGCCAGTTAGCCAAGCCAACCAAATATGTTTCGTAATGGAAGGGCAGAGCTATGGTGACTATTGAGTCAGGTGCACGCAATGAAGGGGACGAATAATCGATCTATGAAGGACATGTGGTCTTGGTTGGAAAATGTAATGGGACCGTCCTCATGCTAGTTTCCAGCCATGCTGCAACGTCATCGAAACTGCTGGTATACTTGTACTGTACACAACGTTGGAGGGACCATAGCCACTCTCTAGTTTTACTGTTTGAGCATGAGCAGGAAAAGGAAAGCCTTCTCAATGACTGTGCACAGAATAAGAATAGCTTAATTGGGCATGGAATTGCAACCTTCGCAGTAGAGTGCATGACCTAAATTCAGTTCTCTTAGTCTTACAGTACTAGTCCACAAGCTAATTAAGAAGAGAGGGAAGCTTAATGACAAAGCAGAAGGAAGGAAGCTACAGACAGACTACTACAATCAGGAGTAAGTCAACTACAGAAACTTGAAATATAGAAAATAAGTAGGATAATGGATGGTTAATCTCATGTAATGTAAATGGTCTTTTAAATATGCTTAAAAGTGGGGCACTGTTAAAATGGCTGGTATCTTTCTCTCCTGAGGTACTATTTCTGCAGGAAACACATTTTAAGTCTGTTACTCCCAAATTGTCATTGCCAAGGAAGTTTTCTCAAGCATATTTTGCTTCAGCCAAGGTCGCAGCTTGGGGAGTAGGTAATTTGTTTGTAAATACGGTGGACTGGGAGTTGAGGAAGGTGATACTGGATGGGGAAGCAAGATGGATCTGGATTGAGGTCAAAGTTGCTGGGGTCCTCCTTAGCCTTTTAAATTATTATGGCTCAGTCTACGATGATATTAAAGCCTTAGTGCAGATCTATGATCTGTTAATAAATGCTCAAGGTTCTATAGTTATGGGAGGGGACTTCAACTTTATACAAGATTTAAGATTAGATACTTCAAATAAGACAAAGCAACAATTGAAACCAAAGACCTCGAATTTGATTAAGATTATGAAGAAGGACCTTGCCGTACGAGATCCATGGCAATCAGATCACCTGGGCCTCTTCCAGTTTACATGTTACTTTGCAAGGTTGAAAACAGCTTCACGCTTGGATTTCTACTTGGTGGATAAGCTCTTACAAAGAGGAGGTAAAGAGATTATTACCAATTCGTTCTCAGACCACTCCCTAGTCATAATAGCAGCAACACCTTGAAGGAAAAATCCCAGATGGCAGCTCGATATATCTCTGCTTATTCTGGACCAAAGTTGGATTGCAGAAATGCATACATTTATACAGCTGTTTTTAAGGATAACATAAATACTGCCCCAAATTTTAGGGTGTGGGAAGCTTTTAAGGCCTCTTTCTGGGGTCAGGTTACCTCTTATAAAGCTAGGCTGCATATAACAGAGTGCACAGAAGATAGAAATTTTACAAAACACTGTAGAACAGGCTAGGAATAAATTTAATTTGGCAATCTCAAGAGACTATGATGATAAGGCATTGAAGCAAGAATTGGCGAGAGCAAAGGACCAATTAAGAAACTTATTTATTCTAGAAGATATTACAAGGAGTAGGGCATATCAACAGAAAATGTACTAAGAAAGCCAGCATATAGGTAAACTTTTAGCATGGCATGTCTACTAAAATGCAGCAGAACAGTCAATTAATTACACAAATAAGAGACCCTATCTCTGCAAACATAGTGGAAGATAAGGATAGGATAGCAGAAATATTTCTTCGACATTTTAAACAAATCTATGCTGAAGTTCAGGTAATTGACCCACAGCATTTAGAAGGCTATTTCAGCACATGCCACCTACCACAAATCACTAGGGATAATAGTATAGCCTTGAATGAGTCCATAGAGCCTGCAGAACTCGCTGAAACACAAAAAGATATGGCTAATGCTAAGGCTAGTGGGAGCGACGGTATTCCTGTGGAAATATATGAGGTGTTTTTTACAGATCTTTGCCGGTTTTTAACACTTCTGTTCAACCAAATCAGGGAGGGGATCCCTATTTCCAAAAGATTTAAGGAAGCAGTGGTGATCAGTATCCTTAAAAAAAATCAAGATCCATGAGACCCTAATTCATATCGCACAATACGTTTACTAAATTCAGATTATAAGCTTTTTATGAAAGTCTGGGCGAATAGGATTGCTCCAAGTGCTCAACAAGTGGTCCATGCTGATCAAACAGGTTTCCTGCCAGACAGATCAATGGCCACCAATACTCTATTTTTGTTGCAGGCTGTTGACTATTTTTCAGTCAACAAGGACAAGGCTGCAATTTTAATGATGGACGCAGAAAAGGCGTTCGACCTTGTCGACTGGCAGGCCCTATTTTATATTTTGGGGAGGTTTGGTTTCCCATCCTAATTGGTAACAATGTTAAAGGAAGTATACAAGGGGGCCAAAGCAAAGATAATTATTGATACAGAGCAGGTGGGTGAGGTTGAGATTAGACAGGGCACCCGTCAGGGATGCCCATTATCCTCACTCCTGTTCTCTCTTTTTATTGAGCCACTTGCAATTAAAATCCATTCTAACACTTCAATCTTAGCCCCTATAAGTGGGATGGCAAAAATTTAACTTTTTGCAGATGATATAATTTTATACCTTAAGGCCGAGTCCACAAACATACACACAGCGCTGGAGGAAATGCAGGCCTTCCCAGACCTAGGTGGGTACTAAGTCATCCAGTCAAAAATAGAGCTGCTTCTGTTTAACGCTACAGACCCAGCTCCCAAAAGTACTGCAGATTTCACCACAACGGCCCATAAGATATCTAGGGTTATATGTAAAAAGTGATTATATGCAATTGTTCCACCTAAACTATGGGAATACCCTCACAAAGGTAAAAAGGTTATTAGAGAGATGGACGCTTCTGCCTCTGTCATTGGTGGGTCAAGTTTCTTTAGTCAAAATGTTAATATTCCCCCTGTTTGTATTTTTGTTTCTGAATCTTCCTCTCAGAGTGCCAAATTCATACTTTAGGGAACCAGGTAAAATTATTTGCCAGTTTATATGGGCAAAAAAACAAGCTCGGGTAAAACTTTCCACCCTCAAATTAGACACAGAGCAAGGGGTCAGCACTAGCACATTTTCCAACATATTAACAGGCGGCTCTGGTTAATCAGTCAATACAATTAGCAGCAATACCATCAAAGTATGATAATTTTCTTTTAAATCATATGCTAAAACAAAGCACAATTAAACTACCTGTTTTTCTTTGAACAATAAAACTGCCTAAGAAAGCGAGATATTAGGTTTTAACGACAATCACGCATCCAATTGTTTTTCAAGGCATATAATGTACTAGTATGCCATGCACTTGCTCTCTCCAAGACTGTCGGTTCTGGGGTCTGCAGCTCTCTAATGGGATCCTGCAGTCCTGGAGTGATCTAGGCTTCCAGAAGCTAGGGGACATTTATAATCTTAACAACTTGATAACATGGGAACTGCTATTGCAGCAATTGGGGATCCAAATACAAGCACTATGGCTAAGTTTTACCCAAATAATCAGTTTCCTCAAAAATAATTATATGATAATTAATGATACAGCGGGAACCATATTAAGATGTATCAATGATAAGGAAGTGGTTGGTATAGGAAACTGGTACTGCCTGCTACATCAAAGTATGAATATTAAATGTGTGGAGGCGTTGCTTCCTAAGATTTTCCA
This sequence comes from Calotriton arnoldi, assembly GCA_963921515.1. Classification (NCBI taxonomy): domain Eukaryota; kingdom Metazoa; phylum Chordata; class Amphibia; order Caudata; family Salamandridae; genus Calotriton; species Calotriton arnoldi. The sequence goes on along the minus strand of CAWUFW010008201.1, from coordinate 693,792 downwards.
AGATACGGGCTGCAGGTTTAATCCTACAGAATGGCAGCTAGTGTGTGAGTTTGGGCACAAAGCCCTAAGAGCGGCCAACTTTAAAAGAATTGCGTTTTTATCTAGATGGTTGGCATATTACACGTCTCATGGTCTTCATAAACTTTCCATCATCTCCAGAAAAATGTTTTCGATGCAAGGCTTATGGAGCGGGTGGATGGGCACATATAATTTTTTCATGCTCTAGCTTGCAGCATTTTTGGGAGGAGGTTTTTAGGAGTATTAGCCACTACATGTCATTACCTATCCTTCCATCAACATCCTTGGTTTTATTTGGATTTTCGCATATGGGGCCCCAGCTATCGAAATATCAGCAGTACTTTATCTGTATTGCAATAGCAGTAGCCAGGTCTTTAGTATTGCAGAACTGGAAGTCATCAAAGGTTCCGTCAGCAGATCAGTGGCTTACTAAGTTGGCCATGACCTACCAGTTTGAGGAGGCATATGCAAAGAGGGTAGGGGTGCTTCGCAGATTTAGGGCTACGTGGGGGGATTACTCGTCCAACTCTCTTTCAATGTAAGATATAGAGTATTAGGTACATTAGATAAAAGTGTTATGTGCTGTAGGGTAAGGCAAATTTTTCTTTTGGTGCAAAATGGCAATGTGCCTTTTAAGAGCTTAGTGCTGGATTTATGCATATTTATTGCAGACAAAAATAATTTTGGTGGCGGGGAACATGGCGGCCGCTAGCTAACTGGCCGCTGGTCTGCTCGCCAGCTGTTTCGGTATTAAGAGGGCCTTCCCTCTCGCGCCCCCCGCTAGCTGCCCTCTGACTGCTCCCGACCATCGGACCTGTGGATTGCTGTTTTCGGCTCCCCCGCAGCGCGGCTCTGAATGGTACTGGTGTCTGACGACGCTCCTCTGCTGAGGGCTCCACGTTGGGAAGGTGCAGCGAGGGAGATGCATCGCGAGGCCGTGCTTCTGTTCCGGGTCAACAGAGGCAGAGCCAGCATCGACTGGGATACACAGGAGACTGCCTGCCACACGAGTCAGCTTGCAGCAGTTTGTGGTGGGGGACAGGTATTTCCCCAGGAGAGGGCAAGCCTAATTTAAAAAAGGATGAGGATGTAAGTGGAAATTTCATATGATGGACTGAGAATGAGACTTTTAGCCACGTTGGGACAGCAGTGATTGCTTCCCCAGGGACCCCGTGTGACAAGCTCGGGGGGCCCCCGCAGATTGCTTTAGCTCGGCAGGAAAGGGGCAGGTTCCTCTGTTTATGGAGAGGGGCGGAAACCCCCAGAACAGAAGCCTTTAACCTATGGGGGGAGTTTGTAGATATACTCTCCGCACTGGGGGGGGGTTTACACCAACACAAGGAATAGTCGGGCTAACACCAACCCCTCTGCCTAGTGAGCTGGCATCTGTGAATATCACAGCTAATACTACTAAGGCTCAGACTAAATCCACTGGACGGACTGGGAGTGAAAAGGAATTAGGTGGGAAGGCAGAGCAAGTTGGGCCCGTCGGAGTGGGCAAGAGCCCCAGGAGCAGGGGCAGGGGAAGGAAGACACCACAATCCAAGGTGAGAATCACCCCTTCACTAAAATCATATTATAAGGTGCTTGCCTCCCCACCCTCTGCCCTGGCCACTGGAGTTACTGCTAGTGAGGGTACAAACTCTACCAGAATGGATCAATGGGTATGGCAAACCCCGGAGGTCCATGTGTCAACATCTCTCCTGCCTCCGTTTCCGGTGGCCTTGGCCCTTATCCCAGTCAATGGAAGCTGCCCCCGAGTGACAATTTTAACATCAAATATGTTTAAAGTTTTGGAGACACACGAAGAGGATGAGCAGGAGGAGTCTCCACATTCAGGCTTGGATACCGGATGCTCTCCCCCAGCAGCCGCTGAGTCTTTGTTGGCTTCTATTCTCTTGGCCTTTAAAGAGGAGATGAAGAGTAGGTTCACGATATCAGTGCAGAATCAAGAAGCATGAAGAAATCTCTGCTAGAACCGATGTCTTGGAGCAAGAAATCCCGAAAATGAAACAGGCCATAGATGCGAACACTGCTAGTGTCAGTCGGCTAGTCAGACGAAATAAGGAGATGAAAGATGACCTAAACACCTTGAAAACCAGTCGCTTAGGAATAATCTGGGGCTTCTTAATGTACCTGAGTCCTTGGAGGGTTCGGATATTAAGGCCTTTGTGATCTCGTTGCTGCAGGGAACGGTTCTCAAAAATAGGCTGGACATCAACCTTACTTCCGAAATCCAACGGGTCCATCAAGACCCCTTTAAGAGGAATCCAGGGAGGCAGAAACCCAGGAAGATATTAATCAACTTCCTTACTTACACAACCAAGGAGGCGTTTTTGACTATGGCCTTAAAAGAAGGCTCTTATACAGCTGGTTCTCTAAAAGATCAGATGTCTGCCATGCCACTGCCCAGAAACAGTGGAAGCTGGGAAAGATGATGGAGGAGCTCAACAAACTTGGTGCCAAAGCTCAGTTAAAATTTCCAGCTTCAATTTGAATAATGTGGACTAACCACATGTATAACTATTGCACTGTCGAAGAAGTTGATGCCCTGAAGTTAGGAAGGGAGCAGGTCCTTAGGGAAAGCGGGAGGGGGGGCTTGGGGTGAGGGTAGGCTCGATGCACAATGCACTACACTTCACCGGTGAGAGAAGACCGTTAGGCTTTATGCCTATCAAGTTTGGGAGGGTTCCCCAGGGTTGGGGGGGAGAAGGGCATGGGGTTGGGGTGGGCGGGGAAAGGGCTGAGGGGCATGGGATGGGGAGCAGTGGGAAAAAAACTAAAAAATAATGTCCTCTATAACACCAGAATGTATGGATTATTTGGATTACAGCGCCGGTTTAATGCAGGGTTGCCATTAAATCATTATGATCAGGGGAGTCAATGAGCTCACATTCTTAACTTGGAATGTTAATGGGCTCAGGTGCAAGCATAGGTAGAAGTTGGTGATTAAATATCTGGAGGAGAGTAAAGCACACATATGTTTGCTCCAGGAAACTAATCTAGAGACAAATGAAAGTCGAGCTTTATTTTCAAAGTATTCCTGGATAGAGGGTTTCACAGTCTCAGAGCAGGTAGTACAATGTAAGGGTGTTGCTATTGTAATAAGAAGGGGCGCAGGATGTGTAATTAAATCCTCCAAAATCGATAAAGCGGGGGGTGGATAATCATAACTTTGGGATGTGGAGGGCCGGAATTAGCTTGTGCCACCTTTTAATGGCCAAATATTGATGACCCTTCCGATCTATCCGACTTAGAATGAAACCTGATGGAAGTAACATCTCCAATAATAATAGGGGGGGACTTTAATGTTTTATTAGACCCAACACAAGATAGATCAAACAGGAAGAGTCATGACCATGCTCCCTGTGTGCACCAGACCTTGAAAAACATGTTACACGATTTGGGGCTCGTAGATGTGTGGAGGTATAGAATAGGAGCCACTCAGGGTTTGACGTTTCATAGTAAAAAGTATGGTCATTTCTCCAGGCTAGATTACCTCTTTGCGGATAGGGCAATCACAGAGGCAATAACGACAATAAACATCCTCCCGAGTTATATCGCAGATCACGCTACGATTAGCATGTCCCTAGTAGGTTATGGTAGAGGGTCTAGGGCAAGATGGACACTAAAGAGGGCCATCTTATGTGATCCTGAGACGAGTGAGGCACTAAAACGGGCTAGTGTGGCTTACATTGGGTCTACCACTCTTGATGTTGTGTGGGATGCCTTTAAGACATATTTAGGAGGGGTTCTGCAAAATCTGGCATATGTTAAGGCCAATGCCAAGAGATTAAGCCTAAAGGGAATCAAGGATAGAGTAGGACCTCTTGAGGCTGCCCTCCTCCGGGTTGGTTTGGGGGTCACAAAGCAAGGCAGCAGGCACAGAGACTCCTAGAAGAGGCAAGGTAAGAATATAGGCTTAAAGTGGATCAAAAGTGCAGAGCGCAGTGGCAAGCCGGATGCATGCAGATTTTTGAGTATGGCAAAAAGGCAGGTGCACTTTTGGCTTGAAATGCTAGAGCAGATAGAGCAAGGAATACTAATAAACAACTGGTTGTGAATGCTAGAGGGGATCTCTCAGATAAATCGGAAGACATGCATGCCTGCCTAGTTTCTCTATTTTCCACACTCTACAAGGACGAGACTCGTCCTAACCAAGACCTCATTCAGACCTGGTTAAGTAAGATACAACTGCCAACCCTAACTATGGAGAGTCGGGAGATACTGGATGTCCCTATAACTAAGGAAGAGATCTGTCTAAGCTTAGTTAATAGTAGGAAGGGTAAGGCTCCAGGCATGGACGCCCTCCCGAATGAAGTATATAGTTTATTAACTGAGGAACTGGTTTCGATCTTGGAAATCCTTTTTAATTCAATATATAGAGAGGGGAGTGGGGGGTCCCATTCCAAGATCTTGGAGAGAGGCCATAATAGTTCTTATATTGAAGCCCTCCAAGGATCCCAGTAGAGCCCACTCTTATAGACAGATCTCCCTGCTGAATGCAAATTATAAAATCTTTATGAGTATTTTAGCGGGGAGACTGGCTAAGCTGGCTCCACAGCTGATACACTCGGATCAGAAGGGCTTCATCCCTAAGAGACAAATACAGGAGCAGACCCAACAACTTATCGGCACAATAGACCTTGCCAATAAACGTCTGCTCCCTTGGCTGTGATTGCTATGGATGCGGCTAAGGCTTTTGACCGAGTGTGCTGGACGTTTCTCTGGGAGGTCATGAGAACAATGGGGTTTGGCCACGGTTTCCTATACACACTCCAATCAATGTATGAGGGTGCATCAGCTAAGATCCTCCTAAATGGTACACTGACTTCTAGCTTTAATATATCAAGAGGGACACAGCAGGGTTGCCCCCTCTCTCCTCTATTGTTTGACATATATATAGAACCTTTGGCACAACTCCTGAGATCAGACACCCAGGTGTTCCCTTTTCAGCTCTCCACCTCATAGCAGTAAGGTCGCGCTTTATGCAGACGACCTGCTGATCCATACAGCAGATCCTGCCACAACAATTCCGAGAGTAGATTGTCATGTTGCGGAATTTGGGGCCCTCTCAGGTCACTCAGTGAATACCTCTAAAACTGAGGTAATGTGCTGGAATGTCAGAGATTGGGGTGGGAGAGTGAGCCCAAACTTTAGATATTTGGTGATTTCAATCGTGGAGGACATAGATAAAATTCCCCAGATTAACTTGCAGAGGGCCATTAGAGAAATAGATTGCCTGCTAGTCTGGTGGAAAAATCTTCCGTTAACCCTTTTTGGGTGTGTTAACCTGATAAAAATGGTGATACTACCCAAACTGACTTACCTTTTTAATGCTATTCCTCTTAAGTTTTCTAAATCAAGCATTGATAAAATTCAGGGGAAGGTTGTCAGTTTTATTTGAGTTATAAGGGAGCCAGGTTGGCCTGCAAAAACTTAGACAAAGGCTCTTTAAGGGAGGATTGGCCTTCCCTGATTTTAATCTATATTGTGCACCGTTTCAATTTAAAAACATTCGGATGCTGTTGTGGAAGCCTGATGATTCCACGTGGGGGAAGTTACTAGGGGAAATGGTGAGAGGGATGAGTGTGGAGGGATTTCTCTATAAGTTTGGTGCTCCCAGATTTTTCAAGAAAGTTCAATTAAAGGTATTGAGCTCCACGCTAAAATTATGGTACAAAATGAGGAGATATTGGGGACTAGGTTACTATTCAGATTTGGCCCCAGTTTGGGACTCCCCGGGTACCCCAACATGCATGAAAGACAGTTTGAGTCTCCCACTCAGGAGGGCGGGCCTCATAACATTGGCAAATTTGAGGACAACTGAGGGGCTATATCCTTGGGAAGTCTTAAAAGCCAAAACCGGAAATACCTTGTCCAAGTTTAAATTTATCCAACTGTCCTCTTGGTTTTTGGCATCAACCCAGGAGATAGGGGGCAACTGGGAGTTAGAGCTTCTTCTTCAGGATACAAGACCAAAAAGCAAGGAGGTTGCTAGGTGGTACGAGAAACTATTGGAGGCTCAGGAGAAGAAGCTATCGCCTCCTCATTTGGTATGGTGTAGGGCCCTCTTGGGGACGGATATCAAATCGACTTGGGACTATTCCCTGAAGCTCTTGTATTCCACCATCAAAGCTGCTAATCTGAAGAGGAATCACTTCTTCACTATTAACTGACTTTATTGGACTCCGTCTAAAATCGCAAAGTTTGCCCCTCACCCCCCTCCTAAGTGTATAAGGTGTGGCCATTTGGGCGCCCAAGATGTTCATATTTTCTTTCAATGCCCCACGTTAAGAGTCTATTGGGGAAATATTGAACTTTCTCTGAAAGATATTTTAGAGGTGGAGATTGTTCTGAGTTCATCGCTAGTCCTTTTTGGAGTGGGTGGATCACAAGCAATCTCCTCAGACGACCGCAGAGAGGTCTGCTCTTCTACCTGATATTAATTGCAAGAAGGGAAATCTGTATGAAATGGAGGGATCCTATACCTCTGAAAGTTGAAGAGTAGATCAGGGCAGGAGTCAGGGGATGGTGGTTAGATCTGGGCACAGAAACGAGCCGCCCTCCGATGATATGGACTGATTTCTCATCTTGGTATTATCCTTTCGGTACCGGCCATACATTCCAATGATTACACCAAGGCACCAACAACGGTGAAGGTCCTGTATGGTGTCAGGACCCTGGGCGAATGCAGTGATTGCTGGGCAGACAGATAGATGGAGCGGTCCCTTGAGAGTTGCAGACGCTCTTGGTGGTATGAGGTTAAAGGGGAAAAAAAAATTGGGGCTACTGCTGCTATGTGGAAGAGGTGCTATATATTTGTAAATTAATGAATTAGATGACTATGTATTTTTTTAGCTGCCCTATACTTGATTATTTATAATGAATGTATGAATTTATTGTAATACCTGTCTTTTTCTCTGGCTCGAAATAAAAAGTTTTTTAAAAAAGATAATGGATGGATAACAAGAATTTAGCAAAGATAGATAGAAGTAGAACTAAGAGGAGTTGGAAAAAAAGAATTAGGAGACAGGGGCGCAGTAAAAAAAAAAAATATATATATATATTATTCTAAATGTGGAGTAGTAAAAATTAGGGAAATAATATAATATTAACAGAAGGACTTACTGGGGCCAGCAGGTCCTTCGGGATCAGCCGCTGGGCTGGTGGTAATGGTGGAGGTGGAAATTCCACCAGCCAAGGCACGGGTGGTGGCACCCCCGTCTCCCTGACGCACCTCGGTGCTGCAAGCCCTCTTCTTGCCTCTGGATGCTGGTGTAAGAAATAAAGGAGATAAAATAAGAAAAATTAGTGGTACAGTTAATAATCTCCCCAAAAATATTTTACCAGGCAAAGGCAAACAAAGTAACATTGTACTTTTATACATCAGATCGTCTATTCTACTACTAGTATTGAGTTGACCTATTCCTAATTTCCTAAACCTAAGCCCTATTCCAAATTTCCCAAAATAAATTTTGGAACTGATAATGCATTGCAACGAATGATCTTTGCTTCTTTCTCAGTTTCAAACCCCTTTGACAGGCGAAATCAGTCTCCCTTTTTTCAGTGCACATATGCATACTACACATCACAGGGAGATTGTTTGGGACTGTATGAGCTACATAAAGAAAGGCACAGAGAACGCTAACTCACTGATATTATTATTATTAATTAACACTTCTTAAGCGCATAGCTACCCTGAGGCATCCCAGCGCCTGCGGCAAAACGGGCGACAGAAGGTGGCTCACCAGTTGGTGTTCTGGAACAGTCAAGTTTTGAGATGCTTCCAGAAGGTGAGGTGGTGGGTCTCTGAGCGCAGATGCAGGGGGAGGGCGTTCCAAAGCTTAGCTCTATTGTAAGAGAAGGAACGACCCCCACTTTGCGTCCTTTGGATTTTAGGGATGACGGCTAGACTTAGGCTCGCAGAGCGAAGGAGTTTCCTGGGATGGTAGAGTGCGATAAGGGACCGGTTAATGAGAGGGCCTTTTCCCATGAGGGTCTTGTAGGCTATGCAGAGGGATTTAAATTTAATCCTCTCCTCGATGGGCAGCCAGTGTAGGGTCTTCAAACAAGGCTTGGCCAACTGCATTCTAGGAAAGCCCAGCAGCAGTCAAGCGGCGCAGTTCTGGGCAACTTGAAGTTTCCTTAAGGTGGGTTTAGGTGCTCCCAGGTACAGGGAGTTGCCATAGTCTAGGTGCGAAAGAACCAAGGCCTGGACCCTGGTTCTCCTAGGCCCCAGAGGGAGTATTACTACTACTACCACTATCTTAGTGACAGTACAGTGCATCCTGCATGAATTCTTAAATAATCAGCCCAAGCAAGTGCCAATGCACACGATTGGGTAACACAGAGCACCTGGCTGGATCACCTAATATTTGTACCATAAATATAACTTACCTCTGAGTGTGAGCCCCGCACTCTCCACGCCCAGCAGGTCCTGCTCCCTGTCCAGGATGTTGGCCCATCTGTGCGTTAGCTGCTGCTGGGTGCGCTGGACCCCAGAGCTCCGCCGCAAACTCTGGTGCACCCTCAGTAGCACCCTCCCCCCACAGCAGCCTACGCTCCCCGAGGCCTTATCCGCTGCCAGGCCTGCTGCTGGCATGGAGAGGAGGTGGCATTGCACATAAAATATTAGAGCAACCACCTCCGAGAAAATGGCACGGGCTGCACCCCTTGGCAGCGCCGATGACCCCAAGGTGTGCTTCTAACAGCTGCCCTGGTGCCACCACTCACTACCTCGCCCTGCTCAGCCATGGCACTGGGGGTCCAAAACAAACAAAAAGAAGAAATAGGAGAAGGAAGGCAGGAAAAAGTAAAGATTTAAAGGTAAAACCAAAAAAAGTAAAAAAAAGTCACGAAAAACACAAACAAAATGGCAAAAATGTAAAATACATAAACACACAAACACACACTGATACAATAGAGGAAAATGAGGGATGAATTAGTCAGATAGGGGAGGATTGAAAAGATTAAGGGTGGATTAGAAACAGGGCCCAGCACAATGCACAGAAAACAGAAAACAAAATTGCCACACCCATGCGAACCGCGTGTGAGAGTGTGCTACGCGTTGCAGAGCGTCAAAAACATAGCTCGAATGGGTGCATTGAGCAGCTCCACCCACTCACGTAATTCCTAGGAATTGATTGAAATTTTCGGGCTACTCCGCCGAATTCCACGTAGTGGAACTCAGCAAGCTCTGCCCAGGCTTAGTGGAGTCCTGCCTTGTTCTGGAAATGGGTCTGTTCTTCATATCACATTGAATTAAAGGTTCTGGTCTCTGGGGTGCCCCTTAAATCCTGGATTTAGGGGGTGTTAGTGGGTGTGAGAACTAGTAGCCAAAGGTCATTTAGTCCTGCGGCAGATCTTCCCCAGTAGTGACCATATCCGGTGGGTGTATGTCACTAAAACTAGTCAGAACCTACCTTGTAGTCTAAATTCAAGATGGCCAAAACTATCCTAGACTGTACACCTCAGCTGCGACAAGTTTAGAGGTGCGGTCAGCCTTGTGGATGTGTACACCTCCTGCATAGCTAATTTCCCGCTTGCCTGTGAAAAACAATGCCTGTGGTAGGGTGACAAGTTCCTTTGTCCCATGGTCCTGGTGACGCCTTTGAGGCTCAAGGCTGTGATGGTCCATTCAATAGCCATCCTGTGTGGACAGAGTTGTCACTTCCTGCACACACAGGTCTTTGTCTCTGATCTCTGGGAGTGGCACACGCTTCTCAGCATGAGGCCAGACTTCTGTCTGGTGGCAAACTCTTGGAAAAGACCACCAAGGCACAAGAACACTGGGTTAACTAGGTGGGCACTGTCTAAAGTGCTACCTAGGTACATTCTGGTTAAACCTCAACACCACCATTGTGTCAGGGGTTAAAAAGCACAGTGTTGGATACCAAAGAAGAAAATCAGCCATTCCATAATGGAGCCTGACATCGGGGATAAGTCCAGTGTCTAGCCCATGTTATCCAATGGAGGGTTGGTCACTTGCGGTAAAATTACATTTAGAATTCTACCACAGGGCAATATATGCTTGTACATATATTCCCACACATGTAATAAAATGCACCCTGTCTCCTGGGCTGAGGGAGGCCTACCTAAGGGGTGACTGACATATATTAAATGCAGTGAGGTGACCCTGTCACACATGGTGTGTGCATGGTCAAACTTGAGCAGGCAAGCTGACATGGCAGACCTGCAGTCTTTGGTTTCATGCAGGTCACTCAGGGTGGCACAATAAGTGCTGCAGCCCAGGTGCCCCTTTTACATCCCTGCTCTGGGTACCACTGGTACAATATAGTAGGGACTTGCAAGGGTGTAAAAGCACTTGCCAATTGGGTGTACCAATTCACATTTACACTTCAACGGAAAGAACTCTGGTGCTGGGGCCTGGTTAGCAAGGCCAAGCACACTTTCAGAGCAATTACCACAACATTCAGCAGCAAAAAGTAGGGGGATGGCCATCCAAAAACGGTACTTTACAGCAATAATGTTTTTGTTACAGCAACAAATTATGGCATCAACATAAAGGTCAACTCATGTCCAGTGCACAAGAAGGGGTCTTAAATTAGCCCGGACGTAAAACTCCGCTCCATTTGCAGAGTTTGCGGAATTCGGCAACTCCGCATTTCGCGGAGTTACCGTTAAACTCCGCATTCCGCAACGAAGCAGAGGTTTTTTTGGTCCGTGTGCTCAAAATGCAATTTTGCGCGTGCGGGAGCGGCTTGCTGGGTGTTCGCAATCACCTACGAGATTTTCAGGGGCGTTCGCAGGCACCACGAGATTTGCTAGCCAGCCGCATGCTCCCGCAAGATTTTACGTTCACTAACAGGTCATTCGGGCGCACCAGCGAATTCCGGCTCACTTTTCTGCTGTACACGATCCCGAACGAGCAAGATCTACCATGGCGGCAATCTGAGGAAGATTCTCTCCTCGAGTAGCATCAAAATCTTCCCAAACTGACGATTTGAAGTTGAAAACCTCCTCGGATTGACATTTGGCAGTGGTTTTATGTGCGAGGCGTCTTTTTTTTTTTTTTTACTTGTTTTTCAACTGGAAGGATTTGCCATAGAGTCTCCAACTTCCTGTTTCTGTCCAGCAGGCTCCTCCCAGTGCTTTGTTCATCTCTGGTTACTTTTCATTTGGATTTGGAGCTGGAAGGATCATTCTTTGTGTCTGCTGCATATCCCATTGGATTTAAGGACTTTGAATTTGAGATTTCACAAGTAAGTTGAAAAACTGGTGTTGTTTGTTTGATTGGGGCCATGCACCTGGATTTATTTGTACTTTTAATCGATTTTTAAAATTTATTGTGGTGGATGGCCTGTTGTTTTAATATGGCCCTAGTGATTTCTTTGCATTTCATTTTTATTCTTTTGTAAAAGAAAAATGTTTTACAGTTTACTACATTTTCTATATTTTTTTTTTAAATATATTTGAAATTTTGATTGAATATGTGGCCTAGTAGTCTGCGAATAGCCCTTCCAGCCAGCAGGCCCATGCTAGTCATGGGTGTATGAAACAACTGTTTCTGTGCTGTTTACAGCATTTAGGCAATGGATGGATTTGGATTTAAATACAAAATGTGCTTTTTTTGTGGGATTTCATGTTTTATTTCATGCAAACAATGTATAAGAGTCAGGACTAGGTGGGGTAATGCCTTTGAAGGATGTGTCTTGTTGTAAACATTTTATTTAGCCCAATCATTTTTGATTTTGACATTGCTGAATTAATTATGTTTTCTCTGTTTTACCATGCCTCCTTTGTCTGGCCAGTGTGTGTGTTTGCCATAGGCCAACATTTGCCTTTGTACCAGATGCCATGTGGCCACTGTCCAGGGGCCATTTTGTATAGTCAGTGCATTGTCCCAGCCTAGGCCTGCATGTGCTATTTGATTATTTTACAGGCCTCCTGCCTCTTGTTTTGACCATGTGGCTGGCGGACATTTTGTATAGGCAGCCAGTGTACTTTTGCCATAGGCCTGCAGGCATTCTTTGTTGTAGGCCTCCAGCTTCTTGTTGTGACCATGTGGCTGGTGGCCATTTTGTGTAGGCAGCCAGTGGGCTTTTGCCATAAGCCTGCATGCGTTCTTTGTTGTAGGCCTCCAGCTTCTTGTTGTGACCATGTGGCTGGCGGCCTTTTTGTGTAGGCAGCCAGTGTGCTTTTGCCATAGGCCTGCATGCGTTCTTTGTTGTAGTCCTCCAGCTTCTTGTTGTGACCATGTGGCTCACAGCCATTTTGTGTAGGCAGCAAGTGAGCTTTTGCCATAGGCCGGCATGCAGTCTTTGTTGTAGGCCTCCAGCTTCTTGTTGTGACCATGTGGCTGGTGGCCATTTTGTGGATCCAGCCAGTGTGCTTTCCCTATAGGCCTGCATGTCTTCTCCTTGTTCCCAATGAATGCCTTCCTGTTCAGTGTTGTTGAAGACAATGTGGCACTGGTTGGCAGCCATTTTGTGCGTCCAAACAAATTCCGCCCTTTCTGCCATTGGCTGCATGGATGGTTGAGCAATGAGATAGCTGTTTAATAATAACTTATTATTATATCTTTGAGGATAATTTCACTTATGTTAAGTTACATTTTTCCAATTTAAAAAAAAATTAATTTGTAAATTATTTGTTCGATATTTTTACATTTTTTTGTATGATTAAAAAACAAATTCTTTGTTTATACCATTTCCCACTACATCTTGCTTCAATCAAATCAACCCCATGTCTGCTATAGATGCACAACAGCATTCATTGTCTAGGGATTATTCCTTTCATTGTCATTTGTCAGGTGCACCTCCCTCAGAGTCAGTGCCACATCACACTTGGTCACATGCTGCACATAAAGCAAACAGTTTCATCTACCTCAACCTTTGATACTATCCTACAGTGTATCATGTTGCACCACAAGGAAACACGGCAGGATAGCTGCATTCTCAGTCAGCAATATGCAAGGTACAAGGTGCAGTAAGGAAAGTCGCATATGTATGTAGTTATATCAGTGAGCGGCTATCAGACCTGGAGTCCAGAAACGGAGAGCTGGAGGCAGATCTCGCGGGTGCGCAAGACCAGACGAAGTCCCATGAGTCTAGATTGGTGGACATCCAGTGGAGAATGGAAGACCAGGAAAACCGCCAACGGCGGAATAACTTGCAATTTTTAAGTATTCCTGAGAACAAGGAGGGCACAGATATGTGTGTTTTTATGGTCAACCTACTGAGAAAGGCATTCCCCAAACTGGACATCTGGAACTGGGCCCAGCGCGTCCATCGGGTTCCTCTTTTTTTAAAACAACCAGCTGGACCTGACAAGAAGCCTAGGGCTGTTTTAGTCTATTTTGTTAATCATCTTCTTAGGCAGAACACCTTTGAGAAGGCTAAACCGGAAGCCAAACGCACTGTGGATGACATCTCATTTTTTGCCCGACCTGATTTTTGGCACGTAACTGTCGAGAGGCGCTGGCGACTACAACAGATGATCAATCTGCTTCAGGAGAAGGGGGCTCAGGCCTTTTTGATGAACCCAGCAAAGCTGAAAGTGATCTCTGGTGACCGGACTAGATTTTTTACATCCGAGATTAAAGTACAGGAATTTATGTCTGAATTAAGGGGCTAGGGGAGTTACATCCTGAATAGGGTAACAAGCTAAGAGCCAGTAATTGAAATTAACATCTGAGGTAGGGTGGTGGGGGGGTATGTAACCATGTAGATTTTTCCTTGTGGCTTAGAAAAACTGGTTTGGGATATTAATTAATGAATTGTATGTTGTTAGGTGGTGGGGGCACAAGTTTAGTTTAAATTGTGTTTGCTAAGTGGGGTCTCACTGGTCATGAGGAAGTGCTGCTTCATCTTCTACAGACCGAGCGGTCTGGCAGCTGGCAGCTGGCAGCTTTCATGTGTGGGGGGATTAGGGAGGGGAGGCAGGGGAGACTCAGGGGGATGTCCAGGGCAGAGGGATGCGGGCTGGTGGGGGGGTTTGGAGGGGACAGAATAAAAGGAAAAAAACAGAAAAGAAGAACAAATGTTGAAGATCGGTTAAGGAATGTTAGAGTGGCAATGCTCAAGTGGTTGATCCTCTTATATAACAATGGCTACAATGAGAATTTGCTCTGTAAATGATGGAGGGCTGAATGACAAGACTAAAAGGGCAAAAGTTCATGAGATACTAAAAATTATTAATCTGTCAGCAAGAGACCCACCTCCCATGGAGAGAAAGGGAAACCCTCCAGATTAAGGGGTACGAGATGGCAACTCAGACCTCCATGATAAGCGGGGTAGCTATCCATATCAAACACAACACAGGAGAAGTAAAGCGAGCATTAGCGGATAAGTGAGGACGATGTGCACTAATCTCTTTATCTACCGGACTGACCTTAGGAACCATATATGGGTCTAACCAGGACAATCCCAAAGTATGGGAAGATTCAGAATTGGAGCTAGCTTCATGGCCAGTCCCTCCTATTATATGTGGGGACTTAAATATACACATGGAAGGTGATAACATTGGGTCCCAAAAGTATAGAGGGAGAAAAACTCAAGTCTATAGGGCGTTAACCTCCTTTAAGGATAGTCATGGTTTAGCTGATGTTTGGGCAGCTAAGAACTCTCCTGACCCTGGTTACACTTATTTCTCCAACCCCCACAAAAAGTATGTTCGCTTGGACTACTTTTTGGTTTCCACTAGTATGTTAAACGAGGCTGAGATTAAAAAGCTTCCCAAACTATTCCCGGACCACAACCCTCTACTCTTGGAAATAACAGGACTGGAACAAACGTGAGGCAGAACAACTGGTCTTTTGATAGAAAGCTGCTGACCAATGATGAGTTTATTGCATATATTAGGCGCAGGGCAACAGAATACTTTGATATGAATTGATGCAGTGCCTCACACAAGGTAGTTTGGGATGCCTTTAAATTAGGCCTGGGCATTGAACTCTGCTCCGTTTGCGGAGTTTTCTGCACTCCGCACTCCGCGGAGCCCCCGTAGTGCAAGAAAACCCCGCTTCGCATAGTGCAGCAGAGTTTTTTTCACAGCTCGCGCTCGCGAATGGTAAGTTCGCGAGCGCGAGCTGCCGCTCTGGTAGAATTTCTACCCGAGCGGCAGAAAGACCGGCGCGAACAGCAGTTCGCACTACACTCCGCCACTTGTGGAACTTCGCAGAGTTTTTTTGTAACTCTGCAAAGTTCCGTGTAGCAAAACTACGCGAACTACGCCCAGGCTTACTTTAAAGCAGGACTGAGGGGGGGAGGTCATTAGCTATGTGGGCCAGAGACGGAAGCAGGAGAGGGCTGAGGATAACCTACTGATAGAAAGGCTGGCACACTTAGAGACAGAACATCTAAAGTTGATCAGTAAGGGGGGGGATGAACAAAGTGAGTTTACATTGGAATTAGCTATAACAAAAAGCTAGGATTAACAGCTATTTTATGGAGAAAGTGGCCCAATCCTTTCAAGCACATAACAAAGAGGTGTATGAATACGGGGAGTCAGTGGGAAGGCTGCTGGCCCTTCGCACAAGACAGAAAGCCACAAAAAATAATATTAATAAAATTAAAAAGAGCGATGGGCAATTTGAGACCAAGCCTGCTGAAATTATGGGCGTCTTTGAGAGATTTTATAAAGATCTGTATCAGGCTGATCCTTCCAGCTCTAAGACAGTGGCTTAGGGTGAGAGAAGGGAGAAACTAAAAGGCATTGACGAAGTAGTATACTAGGAGATGGAGGAAGAGCTTGCACTGAAAGGAATTATGGATGCCCTAGGCTCCTTGCCATCAGGGAAGGCGGCCGGCCCAGAAAAAATTCCCCTCAAGCTATATAATCTACTCTAATATGAGCTAGCTCCTATAATGCATGATCTATTTTTAGATGTGCAGCATAATGGGATTCCTGCTCTCTTGTGGCAGGGCATGGATATAATTATTTTTTTTTAAAAGGGGAAGCCACCCAAACTACCTGCCTCTTATTGCCTTATTACTCTGATAAACTCTGATGCTAAATTATATTTGAACATTTTGGCCATCCGGCTAGGGAGGATTATAGCCACTTTAGGCTCACCATGGCAGTATGGCTTTATACGGGCATGGGGACCACAGACCATATTAGGCGAGTTATCTCTCTGTTGGATATAGCTGAGGCTGTGGGGGTAAGATGGCTGTGATCCTCCTAGATGCAGATAAAGCCTTTGACCGGGTCTCGTGGCAATATTTGTGGGGGGTTTTGGGTTCGGCCCCCACCTTATCACCGCTATACGAGCAATGTATTATAAACCCTTTGCCTGGCTACAAATTATGGGTAATAATAGATAATAGAGGTGGCCAGAGGGATGAGGCAGGGCTGTCCCTGCTCACCAATCCTCTTTGCTATGTATATAGACCCACGTATCAATCTGATCTTACAAAATCAAGCAATAAAACCGGTAACCACTAACAGGTGTGATTTCAAGATCTTTGCTTAAGCGGACAATATTGCTATTATCACAGCAGGCACAGAGAATTCAATTATAGAGGTTGAAAGCATGGCAGGGGAATTTGGGAGGGAATCTGGGTACCTCCTGAATAAAGGGGAGGCACACATAATCTGCTCTAGAAGCATTAATTTACAAGATCTTCGAAAAGTTGAATTTCCTACTTATCTGTGGGTCAAGATAAGTAACACTCTGGATGCTATTTGGCCTACTAATATAGCCCCAGTACTAGTCAGTATAAGCACTGAATTAAGACACTTAGGGGCCCATTACGATGGCGGGCGGAAGCACTACCGCCGTGCTGGCGGATGCAAAAACCACCAGTTACCGCCGGCACGCAGCAGTCCACACGCCCGCCCAATTACGATGCGAAAAGCAGGCCAAACACCGCCGGCAAGCCAGCAACACCGTCCGCCATCAAAGTGCGCCCGCACACGTAGCGGCGCAGCACAACTGACACACACCGTCCGACGAAACACGTCCCGCCCGGCGCATAAATTACGATGCCGCAAACAAACGGCTCCCACGGCAAAGAGACACCGCACGTGAAAGAGAGGCGGAAACACGGACGCAGAGCACGGACAACGAAGAAGCGGCACCCGGGCATGAATCCAGCACTGCAGGCCCTTCCCATGCTTCTGCTGATGCACCACCAAGGACGCAACGTACCGCGGAGACGCAGGTAGGCACACACACAACAAGTGCACGCAAACAGCGCACACAGTGCAAGGGCGGAAAAAGCGGACAACCCCCACCAGCGCGTGCACACTACACATCCACCATTGCATCCACATATGACACACAGGCCAAATCCAAACATCGCGGAACACATGTGTACACACCACCTGGGACTAGGAACCAACCACCCCGTCACGGCCCCAAAGCGCCGATGACGCCGCCACACATGCGCACAACGCAGAGGCCAACCGCAGCGCCATGCATGCGTCGCACACAGACACAGGGACACAACCAAGCAGCACACACACCAGCCCCACCCCGAACGCACATGACACGTGACAGGCCGGCCACAGACATGTCCCCAACGCCCAATTCACGGACAACACCCAACGCCACACAACCGACGCACACATGTCAGTGAAGTCACGCAACAGCAGGACACACCCCAGTGTAACAAACATGGCGAAGCACACAGCGGCGGCAACACCAACTAGGAGAAGCAGGGCCCCTTCGGGAAGAGGAACGCCAGTACCACACTGAAAAACCCATACCACCCTGCACATATGAACAAGACACATGAAACGGAACACCAAAGAGCCCGGTGACCGACAACAGGTGGCCCAAGAATTACATCCACACACAAGGCCCAACGCAGAGCGGAAAGGCAGCCTGCCGCCCACACAAGGGAGAGCAGACAGCACTGAATGACCTTCCATTCCAACTCCGAAACCACAGCCCTACGACAGAAGCCGGTGAATACAGCCATTGTCCAAGAATAGACCAACACAGGCATGCCGAGGAGACCGACCACACGGCAGATAGCGCATATCACAGAAGCACACAACGGACGGGGAAGAAAGAAGAAAACACTCCCCCATGTCGGCCACATGCAAGTTAATTGGAAGGAGTCACACAGCACTGACCTTGAACTGTCTGAGAAGCATGTGGGAAGAGGGCCCGTGTCCTCCAAACAAGCAAACAGAACACAAGTCCTGTCTCCCCACGACTACACAGAGCTCACAGCAACCCCGGAGCGTGCACATTGCAGACTGCACACACAGCCGGAGCACGCCACCTCTACGAACCGCTGCGAAATGGCAACCGCAACACACCTACCCAACTACGCCGAAGAGCTCAAGCTGTACAAAACCAACCTGTTCCATACATTGGGATGCGATCTCCTGTCCCTGCTGAACGTAAGTTACCGACTGACTTACCGCATCACATTGTTCAGCTGCGTCATGCCCGTCTTCTACTGTCGGAGGTGTCCCTACCAGCATCCCGTCGAGATATGCCTCTCCAACCCGGCATGTCTGAAGGCGGACCTGCTACCACTACTCCTCCCTCTGGACGCACACGACAGGGCCTGCTCTGCCTATGGGGGCATGGCGTATGTGGCCAACATCGCACGCGCACTGAAATGGAACCACTGTGCCTCCACACGACGGATCATCGAGAACAGCTACATCGAATGTCACCCAGCATGCCCCATCATGGTCCTCCAAGGGACAACCTACGAACAACACCTTGACAGCCACCATCCGCTTCATTGGCTGGCAAACATGGACACCACCAATGACATGGAAGCCCTGCTGGACGGCATCGCATACCTGACAACCTGTAAATACGTCGGACCACAACGCAGGTTCCCCGAGTGACCTATGAAGTCCAACCCCGCACCCATGCTCAGCTTCCGCACGGACTGGCCAGTCACCACCACAACAGCCATACCAAACGACCGGCAACTGTAACCACACCATCAACGACATCGCCATGACATCGGATATGACCGGGACATGCACACTGTTCCCCATCACATCCAGGAACACCGCATGCATCGTGGGAGGCAGTGGCATGGGCTCTGTGCATCGCACCCACATGGACGGAACTGCACGAACAACCAGGACACGACATGGATCCAGCGCACATGGACACACACACCGCTCAGTGGACATGAATAGGTCGCCTGGAGTCTGTGGGTGCTGCACCCCTCCCACCCCCGCCCCGGGAATCCCATACCAGGACCTTTGCATGGACGACAAGTGCATACAACAACAACACGACCCCAGTGACTGTGACATGTCCAGTAACCACCACAGTGCAACAACAAGTGGCACGCCGCTGCATGCACGCAAGCACATGCCCTGATGTCATCTCACATGCACGCGTGCATGAGGAACAACCGCAGCAAACCTGTCACATGGAACTGAGATGGACTGTGCCCATGATGCCGAGCGGTCTGGTAGGCTACATGTATACCGTCTGTGTCAAAGTCCGCAGCTCCGCAGCTATACGTAAATGTACATTAGCACAGCCTTGGCCAAGCAGATGTAACCCCACACCCTATCCCATTTGTAATCATGCTCAGTATATCCTCAACATGTATTCCGCTGCCAGTAGTGTCCACTATACTGCATCACAGAGGACAGAAGACTCAATATAATGTTTGAAACCAAAACTGTCTCCGCTGACTCATTTCACAAGTACGAATGAGAGAGGATGAGAGTACGTGAAGTACACGGCAGTCGTGACATGACCATGTAGTCCACTGGTATTGGATGTCAACGCAAATGAGTAGCACTACTGTGGAAGACACACATGTGTCGTGTGAAGTCGTATGGACGCAGTGCTCAGGTGGGTGGGTGTGACGGGTAGATGCGCACATGCCAAGTTGGAGCACGCCGTGTTGGGAGGGCTCATGAACAGTACACCACCGCTTCCCTGGGCATTGTGAGAGGACACCTGTCGGGGGAGTGAACACGTGTGTGCACAGCAGCCGGGCACACGTACAAAGCGGTACCAGGCGCACCTCAGCCCACCCTCTGTGGACAAGCTGGATCCTGTTGTGCGCCCGCCATGCCCCTTGACAAGGCACACACAGCCCCAGTCGACCAGGTGTAACCCCAACATAGTCAATCCGCACAGGCGATACAGGGCACGGGATGGCAGTGGAGCATGGTGTGTGAGAGGTCTCCTCGCGCTCCTCCTGGTCATATCACGCAGGCAATAGAACCTCAACGTCCAGCATGGCAAAAAGTCAAATGGAAGTGTAGGGGGACGCACCACAGCACGAGCAGCACTGACGTCACGGGAGGTGGCTCGCACCATCCCATCCATTGCCCATCATACCAACCACGCCACATGCCATTGCGACTAAGTGCAAGCGCGTGCGCCACCACCCCTGAGCCCTCCCCAGAGAGGCCAAAGAGTGAATGTGTGGGCCATCAGCCACAGACGGACGCGGCATGGCCGCAAGGGCAGCCACAGCCACTGGGTGTCGCAGGTGGCGGATCCGGAAGGCGAAGACTGTGATGCATAGTCCATGCAGGCCGGGTCTCCATTTGGGGCACCACGCAGGTGGACGGTGTCCCGCCACACATCATACCCTGAGACAGCCCACTCGTGCAACTGGACCCACACATACACTCCTTGCCCTCTCTGGTGCGAGCTTGGGGCTGCCTGTGCAAGCGCTAGCCTCGCAGGTGAGCATGCATATTGGGGGGCGAGGGGAGGACATGAGGGCTGGGGCGAAGATGACTGTATCACTGTCAGTTAGTACAAGGGATGACCCAGATGTGGAAAGGAAGAGACGTGTCCCGTGTGTACTGCAACTAGTCGCCAATCCAACTACCCCCATGTCCGGAATGTAAGCCCGCACCTAGGCCCGCCCATCCGCCACATCGAACATACCACCAGCACGACAACCTTCCCATTCGAAACACTGACTGGGGGTGGCGACCAGTGAACAATCATGTGTAGCCTACCCACGCGTACATGTGGGCCCTCCATGATCCATGTCACCTAAGGCAAAGACATGACATGCGCAATGAGGGAAGTGAGGAGAGCTGTCCGCCCCACGCGCAGAAGGTGCATCAGCTCCACAGACCCAGCAGCGAGTCCAGCAGGGGTCACATGTGCAGGGGCAGCTGTGCCTGGTGTGAAGGCACATGCATATAGACAGCACATCGACCAATGTGTAGTCTGCCCACATCCACAGTCCATCATCATGCGGACATAGGAATTGAACACAGGGCAACACATCTTAGCTGGTGCACCCACCGTGACCAACAATGCGCAATCATCGACGTACCCGCCCTGTGCATGGCCCCCCACCCAACGGAGGCACATCCAGTGCCACCATCCCACACACACAAGCCTTCCACGGAACATGCTGTGTCCAATGGTCAGTACAGAGTCAGCGCCCATCTGGTGGATCCTGAACAGGAGACACATGCACACACATGCCAGCTCCCACTATGTACGACTGCCACCTGGCACGTGCAATGTAACCTCTCACCTGTGACGTGTGACTGCAAGCACACAGCCGTCTTGGCATGGGGCTGTCAATGTGGACACCAGTCAATGTTTCGGGAGCTGTGATCCGTACAGTGCTGTACATAGGGTGCAGTGCTGACACCTACTACTGTCTCATATCCCCTCGTGCCACAGGTCCCACTTGTATTGGCCGCTCAGCCCGTGCCCACATCGTCGTCGTCGTGTGCCATACTCATCCAGCCTCGGAAGCAGTACCATGCTCAGCAGACACTCATGTTGCCGTGGCGTTGCCGCTTGACGAATATGCAGTCAGTCCCCATCAGCACGCCCCGCAAGTCATTGGGGCCTAGATCCCCATGTGCATGCACATGGCAGTGGTATGTCTCACTTGCCATTGCCATTGTTGGGAGACCTGTGTAAGTGTATTGTGGCCGTGCCGTCCCAGCTTGACAGCTGGGCTGTGGCTCATGTGCTTGCTCAGTCATGTCAGTGATGTGTATGCGAAATTGCTATGTGCCGTGTTGCTTTGACATGTGTCCTCTGTCATTTAACCCAGGCGGAGACCGAACATTGACCGCCCATACCAATTGCTGGCGGACATGGACGATACAGAGGTAATCAGGAAGTTTCGGCTGGACAGGCCAACTCTGCATCGACTGTGTGCCATGTTAGAGCCCCATCTCCGTCCCCGCAGGGTGTATCCGACTGCTGTCACCCCCACGGCTAAGGTGATGGCCGCCATGCATTTCTTCGCCACTGGGTCATTCCAGCACACAGTGGGCAGTGGAGGAGGGATGTCCCAGCCCATGTTCAGCAAGGTGCTGAGGGATGTACTGGCAGCCATGATGCTGTACCGGAACAGGTACATCAGATTCCCCAGGGCTCGTGAATTGGCGGCAGTGAAGGGTGCATTCTATGCCCTTGGCAGAATCCCACACGTCGTGGGAGCCATTGACTGCACTCATGTTGGCCTTGTTCCACCACAGGCCACTGAGCACCTGTACCGCAACAGGAAGCACACGCACTCCCTGAATGTGCAAGTGGTGTGCCTTGCGGACATGGTGATCACCCACGTGTGTGCAAAGTTTCCAGGCTCGGCCCATGACGCACACATAATGCGCAACAGCATCTTGCCACTACTGATGGCCAATCTGCAACAGGATCGTGGCTGTATTGTCGGTGAGTATGTGGAGTGGTGTAGCGTGCTGGTTGTGCGATGCTGTCCCCTGTCCAGTTGGAATAGCAACGGTTCTCTGTGTCCCTCACACCCAGGTGACTCTGCGTATCCGAATGGGGCATGGCTGCTCAGTCCATTGAGGAAAACTCGCACCCCAGCAGACGATCGATACAATGAGGCACATGGGAGGACCAGACGTGTGGTCGAGCGTACCTTTGGCCTCCTCAAGTCCAGGTTCAGGTGCCTGGACCGCACCGGGGTGCACTGGCGTACTCCCCACAGAAGGTGTGCCAGATAGTGGTGGCGTGCTGCATGCTGCACAATCTGGCCATTCGGAAGCAGATCCCCCTCATTGTGGATGACGGAGATCAACCAGGGCCCCAGCCCGCAGACCAGGACAGCTCGAGTGAGGTGGACAGCGGAGAGGAGGAAGCTGGGAATGTGCGCCAGCAGCTCATCGCCCGCTACTTCACTTGACGGTGAGTGTCCATGTACGACGGATGATGTGTCTGTATCTATGCAGGTGTGTGTGTGCTGTGTCAGGGTGGCCGTATGTTCACTGCGTGCAGTGTGTCAACGCTCCATGGCCAGGGTAGTATGCCACTGTTGGTGGCTGTGGCATTGTGCCCTATTGCTCTGTGCGATGTGTGTACATTGCTTGTAGTTGTTGACATGTACTGTGTGATGGGTGTGTGACACACTCATTGAATGTGCTCCTGTTCTGTCTCCCACCCCTAGGTCCCTACAGGCCCTCCGGATTCCATTTCCATGCCACGCATCAGGTGCCTTTCCGCCCAAGGTGGCCGTTGTATTCCGTACAATAAAGACACAGGGCACAAACAGCAGTTAGTGAAAAAGGTGCATTTATTACAAACTGTGACATGTGATTGTGTGTAAGGTGATGACAAAAGTGGTGCGTGCAGTGACAATGAGCTGTCGGTCATGGCTGCGTGATGATCAGGGTGTACCCACTGGTTCTATGTCCATAGTCCAACACACACATGCCATCCAGATGGCTGTGTGGAGTGGGATCGTAGAGCAAGTCAATGCAGTGGCTGGTCAAGGAAGGCTGGCGGAAGGCTGGCTGGCTGCCTCACTTGCGACTGGAGCGTGCGAAGTCCTCCCGGGAGATCTGTTTCCTCTTCGGACGGCCCCTTCCACGTTTGGGAGGGGGTGTGTGGTGGCGACCTGCTGGTGGTGGGTGAGGTGTGCTCACTGGCTGTGGACGCAGGGGAAGTGGACACTGCTGGCCGACCCTGCGCCCTAGCAGGTGGTGGCGGAGGTGGTGTTGCTGGCCTTGCCTGTGACCCCACCGCCACCACCAGCTGGCCCATGAGGTCCACGAGTTGGTCCATACGGGACACGAATTGGCCCATATGGGCGACCATGGACCTCAGCACCCCCAGCACCTCCCGCGTGTCAGTAGCAGACCTGGCCCATTGTCCTTGGGCCTCTTCATAGGCCCCAAGGACTCTGGCCATTTGAGGCAGGGCATGGCTCCCAGGGGAGGCTGGCGTTTCCCTGCTCCTCCTACCAGTCCTGCTGCCACCGGCCTGCCCACTAGCCACATTGCTCACCACGGTCCTCGCTGTGGCTCCCAGGGTGGATCCAGTCGGCCGGGCCACCACCTGCGCTGGGGCTGGTGCCAGCGAAGACGTGGTGGTGGTGGAGGCGGTGGTGGTCGGTGCGGCGATGGTGGCGGTTGCGGCAGTGGTAGTGGCCGCAATGACCGTGGGTGTGGCCGCAACGACAGTGGCAGCAGGGGACTGGGACTGTTCAGCATCCCTGGATGATGGGTTGGTGGGTAGGAGGGGTCCTGGGGAGCGGCTGGGCCCTGCCACGCCAGATGGGCCAGCTTGGTGGTCCGTGTCCGAAGAGGTGGACAGATCCTCCAGATCCGTGTGTCCTCGTTGGGGGCTTGTAGGCTGGCTGTGCTGGCTGCTGTCTCCATCCCCAGCGTCCAGCAGTTCGTCACCTGTGGAGAGAATGAGATTTGTTATTGTGTTGCACCTGGCGAAGTATGTATTAGTCGTCTGACATTGGCAGTTCGTGCAATCTCGTACATGGGTTTCCCGGAGGCGAGTGTGTGGCTGTGGCATCTGTAGTTGTGTGTGCTAGGCAATGGGACTGTGTGCTGTGCACATGTGGCATGGGACGGATTGGCCATGCCGATGGGTGTGTTGCTTTGCCCCTACTCATTGTGACTCTGGTGTATGCGGGCTCCTGGCCCATCCTGGGTCTGGTTTGTACTTTGCTTTTGGAGTTCAAATGGAACGCTTAGGAACGCATATGGCAACATGGGGGCCATGCCCCAGATTCGCATTTGGGAGGGTATATGCTTTTGGGGTACATGCTGTGAGCCATGGGTGCCGAACGTGACATGTGTTGTGGCAGCATGACAGTGCATGGTCTGAGGTGTGTGCATGCCTGACATGCCCTGCATATTTGCTGTCTGTTGTGGTTACTGGACATGGCATTGGACGCATCGTTATGAGTGAGTGATAGTTGTGTGCCAGCCAACGTATTGCAGTTGTCCCATCTCCTTGGTGTGCGTGCTGCCCTGTGCCATGTGCATCACTGCAGTGCTCGGGGGGTGTGGCCCATGTTGTGTGTTGTTGCTCACAGTGTGTTGTGCGCTTAATTGACTTCTGGCACATGGTTGGTCATGGGCATGTGTCTTAGCGTGACTGCTGTATGTGTGGCAGCTGTGCGGATGACATGCCTTTCATGAGACTGGGGCTGACGGATGGGATGGATGGTATGTTGTATGTGCATGGTGTGTCTGTGTGTTTGATGGGTTCAGTGGTGTTCGTGTGCATTTCTGTTGTTCCGCTCTGTTGCGTCTAGTGTTGTTTGTCTTACATAGGCGTAGTTGTGGGGTGTGTGGTTGACAGGCAGTAGGGGCTACATGGACAGGACTTCAATGGTGTTTCGGTTGTGTGTGATGAGTTGCACAGTGGCTGCCGTGTGGGACTATATTCAGTGTGGCTTGTGCATGCAGACGTGGCTCCTTGGGTGTTGCTATGTCTGTGATGGGTCATGTGGGGTGTGAGTCTGCTGTTCATGTCCGTGTGCACATTGTTCACTTGTTCGTGACGGTGGGCGGTGCTGCGTGTTCGTGTGCTACGTGACATGTCCCATGTGTTGGTGGTGTTATGGTCCTCATGCCTCCAGTAATCCAGCCCTGTCCAGTTTCCCACCTGCAAGTTGTTCGTGCGTGCACTGTACTGGATGCCACATGGCTCTTAGCGGGGGTGCTCCATGTTGCAGGTCTGTGGGGGTGGGGGGGTGTAGTGGGTCGTGGGGGTGGCTGTACACCCACTGACACCGATTGCTGTGGACCGTGATGTCTGCCTTTCGGCTGTCGTTGTGCACTGCGGTGGCTGACACGTGGGTGTGGGGTGTGGGGGATGCTCCTCCTTGCTGTGCTGTGGGACTGGGGCCTGGTGTGTGTTGTACTTGGGCTGTCCACCGTCCCACCCACTGCACTTTGTGTTCCTGCCACTTACCTGTTACTTGTCGGTTGGTGCAGCTGTGCCTGACACATGGGTGTGGGGAGTGCTCCACCTTGCTGGTCTGTGGGAGTGGGGGCCTGGTGGGTGTTGTACTTCAGCTGTCCCCCTCCGACCCACTGCACTTTGTGTTCCTGCCACTTACCTGTTACTTGTCAGTTGGTGCAGCTGTGGCGGACACATGGGTGTGGTGGGTGCTCGTTGTGGCGCTTCTGGCATATTTGTGGACCTGTTGGTGGTTACGTGGCTGGCTTAGTGTACACATGTCCCCACGCATCTTACAGTTGTTCGGTTTGGCCTGTGTGTGGTAGTGTCTGTTGCATGTGCGTGTGATGTGTTGTGTATTGTGTGCTGGACATGGGGGTGTTTGTCCCTGGGAGCTGTGGCATGGTGGTTGCGCATGTGTGTACATAGCGGTGTGCTGGTATACATTAGTTTGTACTTACCAGCCTCCACTCCCCTGCTAATCCGGCGAGGATCTCCGGATGTATTACGACTCGCACCTTCTCCTCCCACGCTTTGAAGGTCTTAAAGAGCGCGGGATTCCCTCCGCCAGTGACGGCAGCCAGCTCTCTGTTTTTGCCCTCCTTCTTCTTGACCAGGCTCTTTACGTCATTCCAACGTTTGTTTATCTCGGTTCTGTTCCTGGGCAGGGTCCCGACTGCATTGACCTGGTCTACGATCCGGGTCCACATTCTGTTTCTGGTGGCTAGTGGTGTGTGCTGGACCATGTTCCCATAGATTTGTGGGTACACCTTGATGATCTCGTCGACCATGACCGTCAGCTCCATGGGCGTGAACTTGGGCATCCTTTGTGGTGCCATGGTGTTTGTGGTGGTGGTGCGGTGTGTGTTGTGTAATGTGCAGGGGGTTTGTGGTGCCGGTGTTTGGTGGTGGTGGTGGTGGTGGTGGTTGTGATGTGTGCGTTTCTGTGGTGTGCTGCTGTCCTTGCTGTGTCACTGTGTCCTCTCCTCTCCTCTCTGGTTTGCAATGTGGCAAGGGGTTGTGGTCTGTGGGAGTGCTGCTTTTGTACTCACCTATGTGGGTGTGTCCTCATGGTCTGTTGTTTTCAGGTGTGTTGTGTCTGGGGTTCTGGCCTTTGTATTTTTTGTTTGTCCGGGGGGGTGTTTTCGGGATGTGTACTGTGCTTGTGTATTTGTGCGTGCCTTGCTGTGTGGACTTGTTGGCCATGTTGTGTGCTATTGGTTTTGTGTGCGGATGGTTTCTGTGCAGGTACGTGGGCGCCATGGCTTCTGCCGTGTCGATTCTCATCGGCGTTGTTTGCGCTGGCGGGCGGTATATTTGTAGTTTTCCCGCGCTCATGGCGGTGCGATCGTAATCTCACGTGCGGTGTGTCGGCCGTGAGGGCGGGCGGTTTTGTGTTGTCGTGCGTGTTTCCGTCCGTGGCGGGCGGTTTGACTCCGACTCGGACGATGGCGGGCGGTATCTTGTGTGATTTTTCCGCCGATGGCGGTTTTCGGTTTGTGTAATCGTAATGGCGTGGTCGGTGTTCAGACTGTGTGTGCGGGCGGATTTTTGCCGCTTCCATGCCTGGCGGATTTTTTTACGCCGGGTATCGTAATGGGCCCCTTAGATAAGCTACATCTATCAATTATAGAGCGGTCTAACATACTTAAAATGATAGTTTTTCCTAAACTCTTGTATTTATTTTGCTCTATCCCCCTAGAAGTAGCAGATGTAACTATTAAAAAGCTGAACGCTAAGTTTATAAATTTCATATGGCAGTATCAGAAAACCAGTAGGGCGCTAAAATCTCTGACGCTCCCTCAGGAAAGAGGTGGTTGGGCAATCCCAAATTTGTTCTTCTACTAGTACTGGGCTCCTGCATTACAACGGATGAGAATCTTGCTTACACTCGAAAGATCGATTACTAGTGACTTAGAACTCCCCTCCATCTACCAGCTGGCTATTGGAAGTGAGGCACCTAGGGTTCTCCTTAGACAACTTGAACCTAGCTGCTACAAAAAGACACGTTTCAGGTGTATAAGAGCAGCTCGGAAGATCTGGACAAAGACTGGTAGATTGCTTAAAATTTCAAGTTATAGAAGGTACACGCCTTTGTGGCATTCACCCCTTTTCCCGACTGAGCTCTACAATGTAATGGGTAGGAACTGGGAACAAGCAGGTATTGGCAGGATAGCAGACCTGTATAATGCTGCAGAGGTCTTCACATTTACAGACTATAGACAAAAGAACACAATTTAAGTATGTACAGATTAAGGAATGTGTCATATGATTATCCACTGGGTCTTTTAATCTAGATAAAATCCCAAATTTTGAAAAAATCGGGTAAGGGGACTGTAGGATCAGGGGTATCTATAAAATCCTAATTGAAACCCCAGATTACTTAGAAAAGATGGAAGCAAAATGGGCAGCGAAGGTAGGGGATAGGTATGCAGACCTAGACGGTGCACAGACATAATATCAAGTTTTTAATATCGACCTACATTAATATCGAGTTTTAAATATCGTAGGGACAGAATATCGACATCAAGAATATCGACGACCAGAATATCGACCTGAAGGTAAGAAATATTGTTTTTGTTAATATCAAAGTTAGTAATATCGATAGCAAAAATATCGATGTTAATAATATCGATGTTTATATTAGTGTTATGTATTTTAGTATGTATTTTATATGTATGTGTTCTATATTTTTTGTTAAGTATTGTACTGTTTTTTTAAATATATGTATAACATTTTTAGAAGTTAGTAATTTTTTTTAAAGTAAATTATGCATTTTAGTACCGTAGCGGGTTGTGGGTTTATAGGGGAATAGGGTGGGAAATAATTTAATTATAGTAAATTAGATAATAATTTTTAGGAATTATTAATTATTTTTAATTAAATTTTGCGTTTTAGTTCTGTAGCGGGTTGCGGGTTTATAGGGGAATAGGGTGGGAAGTAATTTAATTGTAATTAAGTAATTATTAATTTTTATTTATTGGTATTGATAATTAATTCATGGTTAATTAATTATTAATTGGTAATTAATTTTTATTAATTGATAATTATATTAATTGTATTAATGTATTATTGGAGCGGGTTGTGGGTTTATAGGGGAATAGGGTGGGAAGCAATTTAATTGTAATTAAGTAATTATTAATTTTTATTTATTGGTATTGATAATTAATTTATGGTTAATTAATTATTAATTGGTAATTAATTTTTATTAATTGATAATTATATTAATTGTATTAATTTATTATTGGAGCGGGTTGTGGGTTTATAGGGGAATACGGTGGGAAGTAATTTAATTGTAATTAAGCAATTATTATTTTTGGGTATGGATAATGAATTTATTGTTAAGTAATTATTAATTGGTAATTAATTTTTATTAATTATTATTTATTGCTATTGATAAATAATTTATTGTTAATTAGTTATTAATTGGTAATTAATTTTTATTAATTATTATTTATTGGTATTGATAATTAATTTATTGTTAATTAATATTAATTGGTAATTCATTTTTATTAATTGATTAATTGATAATTAAATTAATTGTGTGACATTTTATGCGGAGTGGGTTGTGTGTTTATTGGGGAATAGGGTGGGAAGTAATTTAATGTTATTAAAGTAATTATTAATTTTAATTTATTGTTTTTTTTAGGTATGTTATTTTTAACCCGTACGCTATCCAACGCTTTCCCTACTGTTGCACTCTTTGGAGTGGGAATAGTAATTTTTACCCCTACGCTATCGAACACTTTCCCTACTGTTGCACTCTTAGGAGTGGGAATAGTAATTTTTACCCCTACGCTATCCAACACTTTCCCTTCTGTTGCACTCACTGGAGTGGGAATAGTAATTTTTACCCCTACACTATCCAACACTTTCCCTACTGTTGCACTCTCTGGAGTGGGAATAGTAATTTTTACATGTACGCTATCCAACACTTTCCCTACTGTTGCACTCTTAGGAGTGGGAATAGTAATTTTTACCCCTACACTATCCAACACTTTCCCTACTGTTGCACTCTTTGGAGTGGGAATAGTAATTTTTACCCCTACGCTATCCAACACTTTCCCTACTGTTGCACTCTTTGGAGTGGGAATAGTAATTTTTACCCCTACGCTATCCAACACTTTCCCTACTGTTCGACTCTCTGGAGTGGGAATAGTCATTTTTACCTCTACGCTATCCAACACTTTCCCTACTGTTGCACTCACTGGAGTGGGAATAGTAATTTTTACCCCTACGCTATCCAACACTTTCCCTATTGTTGCACTCTCTGGAGTTGGAATAGTAATTTTTACCCCTACGCTATCCAACACTTTCCCTACTGTTGCACTCTGTGGAGTAAGTATATATATTATTTTATATATGAATATGTTTAATTAATTTTACCATTATATGTATTAGTTATTATTTTTAAACATGTTTTAATATTTTTAACTATGTTTCTTTTAATAATATGTATTATTTACTTTATTTTACATTATTTTTTTAACATTTAAAAAAACCGATATTTTTTACAACTATGGGCCCGATTCTGATGCGGCTAGGAAATCTTCCAGATTGAATCGGTTTGGAAATGGTTTCTGACCGACTCGGATCAGGAGAGTCCGACTGACCGAGTATGATGCATTCGGAGGCTTCCAGATACGATTTGGTTGGACTCCCATTGACTTCTATGGGAGCCTATGTTCCTATTCACAAAGAAGGGACAAGGGGCTTTTGGGAAGGTCCAGCATAAATGCCCCAGAGGAAGTATAGAGAAAAAGGTTATGCTGTTCCTATGAAATGAGAGTCAGACACCGGGAGTACAAGCCAACCCGACCAGAGTGGTTCAAAGTTGGGAATCCATTTATTGGATTATAATGCCCTCACACACCCAGTAGGGTGTCATGCTTCATCATCGGGCTGCTCCTCGTCAGGTCGGCGGTGCAATACCCGACGGGCTCCCTATAGTAGGGGCACTTTAGCGGAGATCTTTTTTCAGCAGCCGTAAGGTGAAGTGGGGGTGAGGGGCCTAGTGTGTGTAGATGAATGTGTTAGGTGAATGTAAAATAGGGTTGGGAGTACCAGCGACGACAATTTTAATCAATGGGTCTCCTACCCTAAGTAAAAACAATGATAAGGCGCTGGGCTCAGGTTATGTCTTAGGTTAAGCGCTCTTATTGGTGATAGGTCAACATGTTTCTCGCCAAGTGATAGTCTGCGGGCGATTCGTCAGGACCAAAAAAGAAATCTATCTACAACTCAAGAACTAAGATGGTGACGTGGCTGCACACTCACATCAACCGTACAACTAACTAGTCGAGTACCTGGTAGTACTGGAACTACCTGTGGAAGGAGAAAATATCACACTGGTTAGAATAGTACAATTTTAGATGTGTGTATTCTATCGTTTCCCTTGTGAGACTGACTCTCAAAATTCAGTGGTGAACATAAAATCAGTTACAATCAATTAAAAACAAGGTGCCACACGGCGAGTGCACAAGGTGAACTAGCGTGAACTTCAGTCCTTGTGGCACAAAACAAAGTGGCAGAGAGACTGTAGGGACTCACCCAAAACTTTGGACTAACCAGGCTTCAACAGTACCCGGTAGGTCATACACGAGGAGTTCCTCATGTACTGGAGCGAGTTGGTGGAGGAAATGAATAAATATTCGCATTAGTAACAAGTGTCATGCACGTACTGGACAATAATGACCATTCCGCATAGTATATCCGACTCTTCCATCATCAAACATCCATTGCCTGGAGCGGTGCACAAGTTCACGCCATGCCTAGCGGTGTGTTAACTGTAATCTATCACGCTACTCTCAAAATGATGAAAAATAAACTTTGCGTAGCGCGGAAGAAAGTTAAAATCGCATAGGTCATTCTCCAGGTTCTCACGTAAAAGTTTGTAAAGCGCGAAGGAGAATTAAATCGCACCAGTCATTATGCACGTTCTCATGTGTGTTCTCATGTGTGTGGCATTAGCACGTCGCCTTGAGACAAATATCCCTCACTTTCAACAACACACAAACATTGCCTGGTGTAGTGGGGCTGGGGGGGGGGCGCCGAAAAGGTTCGATATATGTTCGAATTATCGCGCCTCTCTCGAAATGGTAGGAGATAATATTTACAAAGCGCGGAGGAAAATATCCAAAGCGCAGAGGAAATTACATCGCATAGGTCGTTCTGCAGGTTCACGTGTGTGCCAGTAGCACGCTGCCTGGAGACCTACCCACTTCTACCGGGTCCGGGTCCGGGTGGTGAAGTGGTGTGAGTCAGCGTCGTATTAATCTATGTGGCTCGGTGATTCCGGGAGGCGGAATGCACGTGACAGAAAGCGCTAGTGCGTGTATAGATACTCTCAAATAGGCGGCCATGTTGGGGAGGTGTTTTTATTGAAGGTGCAACTAGGCGGCCATATTGGAGGGGTATTCCCTATGAAGGTTGCAAATGCGCAGCGCTTCTACTGTGAGGTATATGTATGTCAATTCTCGCGCTAAAAGATGCTAAAGCAATCACCAAAATTTCCAAAAATGTGTGCTGCCCATCATTGCACTATAGTAAGAATATGTTACACCATCAAAGCACTCTAAGGTGTGTCTTCATTTGTGCAGCGCTTCTACTGTGAGGTCTATGTATGTCAATTCTCGCGCTACCGGATTTTAACGATATCACCAAAATTTCAAAGATGTATGCATCCCATCATTGCACTACAGTAAGAATATGTTATACCCTCAAAGCACTCCAAGGTATGTCTTCATTTAGTCCTTGGGTGTGTGAAGATAATCGGTGTACCCATCTTTGCTCCTTCAAGAAAAGAGCTTTTTTGGTGAATGCTTCCAAGATCACCCATTTCAATGAATCAGGCGTGTGGCGCATTTCCAGGAAATGGGTGCACATTTTCGTGTTAGTTTTCTGGCAACGGAAATTACTGCGATGTTCAGAAATGCATATCTTGATTGGACGGGTGGTCATCCCTACATATTGTAAATTGCAGGGGCAAGTGATCAAGTATATGCAGTTGGACGTGTTGCAGTTAGTGTGCGACCGCAATTCCCATGAGAAGGAATTGGTAAAGGTGATGGTCTTGTTATTGAGGTGAAAGCACAAGCCATACAAGACCCACAGGGGTAATGGCCTTTGACAGGTGGTAAGTGCCATAAGGTTGTTTGGACACCTGATGTGAGGGCCTTAGGCCTGGTATGGATTAACATGTCCTTCAAATTTCGTGAGCATTTGAAAGCGAAGCGTGGTAGCTCCAACGCCATGGAGCCGGTGTTTAGTATGCCCCAATGTTTCCTGATCACTTTCGTCAGCCGGTTGGAAGCAGGTGTAAATGTGGTGACACAGGTGAGGGTGTCTGTAGGGGTCTTTTCTCTGTGTTCTAGCAGCGCTTCACGGTTATTGTTCCTTGCTCTCTTTTTGGATAGAGCTATGCTTCGTGAGGGGTACTGATGTGCAGCCAAGTTTTTTGCCAATATTGCTGACTCAGTTCTGTAGTCTTCCAGCTTACTGCAATTTCTTCTCACCTTTTTCTCTAAGCCTATGTTCCTAACCGCATTGTAATCTGGCCCTCGGTCGGGAAGACACGTTCCCGATCCGATTTGGAAAGAGCAAATGCCATTAGGAGGCCTTCCTAACCGCATCATAATCAGGCCCTAGGTGGGAATGCTTTCCTAACCGCATCAGAATCTGGCCCTATATGTTTGACATTGATATTTTTTTTCCGATATTTTTGTACTTACCATTATGTAGATAGGATGTCGATATTCTTGACTTTGATATTTTTGCGTCGATATTTTGGTACCTCGATATTCGGTCCCTCGATATTTTGTCAGTGATCCACCTAGACATGTCAATCGCAATGGGGATTGATTCTTCCTATCTGCCAACCTGAAAGCACAGCACTAGAAAACAATTTGAAATCTATACTAC
This sequence comes from Calotriton arnoldi, assembly GCA_963921515.1. NCBI lineage: Eukaryota > Metazoa > Chordata > Amphibia > Caudata > Salamandridae > Calotriton > Calotriton arnoldi. Next base: position 659,780 of record CAWUFW010008201.1, on the reverse strand, counting down.
ACACCTGCAAATTTATTTGACTGGGGGAAGAGGAAAAATGATAACTGCCTGAGGAGCCAAGAAGGGCGACCTGCTGAAAGTATACACATGTTCTTTTCATGTAACAAACTGCAGCCTCTAAGAACTGGCATTGAGTCCTTCTGGCAACAAACAATTAACAAGGCAATCGCTATTAGTCCACTTTTGATGCTACTGGGATATGATGGTCAGGTTGATCTTGATTCGACACAAAGGAATTTTATATTTATCTCAGTTGCCGTGGTCCGTCTATTGATAGCTACGGCATGGAAAGACACAGATCCCCCTACATATCAGGCTTGGATTATTTCGCCTACTGAGCATTTATGCACAGGAAACATCTTTGTATAATTGCAAAGGCTGACGGGCAAGGAACAGGGGCTGTAAGATCTGGGCACCTCTGACAACATGGCTTAATAATAGGTTGGGATAGAGGGGTATGGGACTGAGAGTCTTGGTATATGGTCTGCGGTGGGAATCTAGCTCTCTCCCGTTATGCTCTGTGCCTAAGTAGTACCTATGAAATGTGGTGTGGCAGGCTCCATCCAACATGGACATGCAGTGGCTTAGCTAATCAGATCTAGAACTTCATAAGCTAAGTGAGAGGGATCTGGATTACACCGAGCTGCCTAACCAACCATATGCTCCCGCAGACTATTTCACTGCTTACTCTCTTCTTTTTATTAACTCAGAGGATCAATGAAGTTATGCAGCTATGTATTAATGTACGTTCAAAGATAATTATGTATGTTATTTATTCTTCTTTTTACAATTCTGGGCAAAACATTTTTTTTTTAAAAAGAAAGTAATTATATGTTGGTGTGGTTTTCTGTTTTACGAATGAGTAGATATATTTACACTGTATTGTTAATTAAGGGAGTAACAGCAGTGACCACACAATAAATATTGTTTTGTGCTACTAATTGAACAGCAACAATGCCACGTTTCACTGATGTCCTTCTTGCTTCTTTTCTTTTAGGTGCACGACAACAAGACAACAACAAGAGACAACAACACATCACTCACAATACTGCCCGAAAGAAGGCCTGTGCATGGCGTGACACGTGAGTGACCCACACATCAGACATCTCTTCAACTTGTGAAGCGCCACTGCTATTTACCAGCTTCAAGGTGGCCCCAAAGAAAGGTGGCACTGCTAAGCCTAAAACTGCTACCAAGAAAGTAGCCAGTGAGGAGAATAAGGAGCTTACCACCACCACCACTGGCATGTCACCCCAGATGTTTTTTGGGAAACCAAAAACTGTGCCTCCCACACCGGCCTCTGGGGAGCAAGCTGGGAGTAGCACCCCCAAATCACTAGACCCACCCTAATCTAGGCCCAAGCCCATATCTGTCACAGAGGCAGCCAGTCTAATTACGGCAACACCGACGAGCAGTGATGTTGACATTGACTTATCTCTATCACAAAGTAGTACCCAATCATAGAAGGAAACTCAGAGAAGTGGACAACAACAAGAACATCAGCCACAACCGTCAATAGTAGTTCTTCCCGAGGTAGGAGCAGGTCAAGGTAGAGCAATCTGCTCCAGTCAATCCATTGTCTTCCAGATCTCCAGCTAGAAAAAGGAGGGTTAGTTGTGCATCATCTTCTTCAAGCCCCCCTTTTGATGATCTTGACATCACTTGGATGCCGCCTCAGTCTGAGAGTGAGACATGCCACGAGATGAATCAGACGAGGCTGGGAAAAAGGAAGGTTCCAGAAAGCTTTAGAGTTATGGAGGCAGATGTAGAAGAGGAGGATGACGACGAGCCAGTCTTCATGGATGTTAGCCCAGCCCCAGTGGAGACTGACGTTACCCCATCCCAACTTCACGGGGGATGTGGCAGTGGCACCACAGATCCAACCACCGCCAGCTGCCATATTTGCAAAGTCCCGTCAGGTCCCGTCAGTGACCTACATCCACAACCACCTCAGTAGAAGCAGGTACTGCAGAGCCAGAGAGTCAACCATCAAAACACCACCTACCGCCAGTTAATCTGACATTGGCAGTTGCACCAACAGCATTAGAAATTTGAGCTCCACAGTTTGGGATTTCTTTTCTGTTAGCCAGAAGGTGCCGAACATTGCCATATGCTCCCTTTGCGGGGTAAGCTTGGTACAAACTATGGTACAGGGGCCAAACGACCCATTTGAGAAAGCACCATACGATCCGTTAGGAGACACACCTTAGCGGCCAAAAAACTGCAAGTGTTGTTGGAAAAGGGGGTGAAAGCCGGCTGAGCAGGGAATCCAAATCCGATCCCGGTGGAAGGAGAGGAAGAGGAAGACATCTTCATTACGCAAAGCAGCCCTCTCCCCAGCAGTGCAGTAGTATCACCCACATCAGCAACATTGCAATGGAACAAGATTAAGGTCAAGACACCAAGGCAACAGAGGACAATGACTGCCCCGCTGAAAAGTACATTGAGCCTACCACCGCCTGGTCTCAAGAAGTCACCTGTATCAGTGGCATCAGGAAAGAAAAAAATTCAGGCTACTATTCCTGCCATATTTAGGTGAGAGGGGCACTATGAAGACAACAACCCAATGGCACTTTTGTACAACGCAACATTGGCTAAAATGTTAACGCTGCACCTCCCTCCTTTTTCTTTTGTTGAAGGGGTGAGTATTCTTGAATTTGTGGCAGCCATCTGCCCAAAATGGAAGGTTCCCAAACGGTCCTATTTTGCCAGAGTTGGCGTTTCAGCGCTACATCACAATGTGCTTGAGTTGTTTGGATAAGGTTTGCAGCAGAGTGCTGTCCACACTATCCACCTGACAACAGACATGTGGACCAGTTGCCGAGCAACTGATTACATGTGCATCACTGCATACTGGATCTCTTTTGTGGGGGTTAGAGAAAAAATATCTGCAGGTGTTGACACTGTTAAGATTTTTAATGCTGCTCGGAAGCATGCCACAGTAGCGATGTTCGCAATGGAGAAATCAAATTCAGCTGCAAACATTTTGAAAGACTTTAAAAATAAGGTCTTTGAATGGCTGCAAAGAAGAGGGCTTAAGATTGGATTTGTTGCCACGGACAATGGCAGTAATATAGCTAAGGCCGTGGCCGATGATGGTTATTTCAGGGTCCTGTGTTTGGCGCACTGGATCAACATCACTGTACAGGACTTTCTCAAAAAAGAAGAACAAGTAAGCAACTTACTGTCCACCTGCAGAAGAATCTACACTCATTTCAGCCATTAATTTAAAGCCTGGAAACAGCTGAGGGTCATTCTGCGTGATAATAGAATGCCTGTTAAAGCACTCATACAGGAGGTGCCAACCCGCTGGAACTCCAGTTATTACATTCTTGAACGCCTGTTTGAGCAGTACACACCTATTAATGAATATGTCATGCAAAGAGGAGATGCAATTGTAAAAGGCATAATCATTGAGATGGACCAATGGGGCCTAGTCAAATGCCTGACAGAGATGCTGCTTCCTTTTGAGGTGTTCACACAGGAAATCAGCAAAGAGGACAGTACCATCGGCGAAGCTATCCCATTGTTGCACATGCTACAGGAACAGCTAAAGGAGGTGTCTGCAATGTATGCAGGTGTGGAGGAAAAAAAAGATGCGTATGACTTGGTGAAGAGCTTAATCCTTCGCTTGTCTGCTAATACAAGGGTGCAAAGAGACATTGTGTCCTCCAAACAATACATCTGTGCCACAATTCTTGATCCATGGTACAAACCATTACTGTCCACTATCAGTCCTTTTTCAGATGGGGATTTTAAAAAATACAAAACATGGATAGCTGAGCAAGGCAGTGAGTTAGAAAAAGAATGGTAGGGAATTAGAGGCCCACTGTTCCGGGGCACAAGTCGCGTGGTGCAGCCTTCAAGTTCAGAGCCTGAAGACAGTGCTGTTGGCTCACAGCATCCAAAACCAATGACAAGAACACCTTCAACAACACCAAGACCAGGAGCATCAGCCCCCAAATCTGCAACTGAGTGGTTTCTACTGGCAGGGCTTAAGTCCAGCACAGAGGCGAAGGCAAAACAGGTCGAGCAAAGTGGAGCATCAGCAATGAACATTGAGCGAATGGTCCAGGCCTATCTGGATGACACAACAGAGGTCTACCTTGATCAAAGCCCATTGGTGTATTGGTATGGGAAGAGGCACCAATGGCCAGTGCTCAGCAGTCTGGCAATAAACTATCTGGCTTGCCCTATTACCAGTGTCTCCGCTGAGCGTATTTTCAGTGCTGCTGGTGCCGTTGTCACAGTGAGAAGGACCTGTCTCTTGCCCCAAAATGGGGAGAGAATAATCATGATTAAAATGAATCAGCACTTTATACCACCGGATTATACCATACGTGAAGTACCACAGGAGGAAGATAACGGAGACTCAGGTCATGGAAGTAGTGTGTTAGATGACCTACTTCTGGGCGAACCACCAGAGTTTGAGGACGAGCTCTATTTCCCTGACTACTGGGCTTTCTTTCTTCACGTCCAAAAAATAAAAAAATAAAAAATAAAGCTAGGGAACATTTACTTTATTAATTGTGTGTGTCTGACTGTCTAGTTGACCAATTCATCCCCGCCGACTTACTCTTAGACACATTTTTATTGCCGGATTGGAGTTGCAACTGCGTGCAGTCATTGAAGAAGTCCGACTCCCAACTCGCCCTCCAAAGCCATTTCCCTCAAGCCAGACATTGGACGGAGTAGACAAACAAATGTATGCCTGCATCCAACACTGGGCCGTGACTATCTATGCTTTCCTGCCCTAGAGGGACTGCCCCACCCACATGTCCCACCCAATATTCAGCTTCGTGAACAGATGGAGGATCTGCATTATGCAATGTACCCCCACTCGTTCACGGTGAGCACACCGGAAGAACAGGTAAATGCTCGCATGCATTGCACGCTGAGTGATTGTTCTTTGTTGTTGTGATGTGTGAGCTTGTTGTGATATGTCATCATCAATGTGTAATAGATTGAGAAGAGATGAGATGATTCATGAGCTGGCAGGCAGTGTGAGACTGGGTGTTTCTTTGTTATGCTAAATGTGTAAGTGATGAATTTGAGATTGCCAAAATGTTGGTGGTCAGGCCTCCTGGCGGCTGATCAATAATTTTAAATTTTCCCCTGAAGGTTATTTTTTTCCTTCCCCTTTGAAAGATAGGATAGCGAGATTCCTTCACCGGGTTCAACTCCACTCCACACAGTCCACACTCCACACTACTTTGCTTTTTATTGTTTTATGCTTTATATTTAAACTCCTCAAAGACTCAGACCCGACCAGTCCCTTAGATAATGCGAAGTTTGCAAACTCAAATCTAGTCTACACAAAAAGTGACTAATTATTCCCTTCTTGTTGTTCAATATCAAAATTGTACTACTACAGGTCGATCTATTGCATTTTGAGTCAGGACACTGTTGGTATGGAGTTGGACACCATACTCGGGGTCAGACTCTGGAGGATCAGAGATGATGGAATGACTCAGGGCATGGGCATGAGCATGACCTCTGCGAGAACTGCCACCATAAGAAGATGGAAGTTTTCAAATTCACTGAAACCAACCGATTAGGAGGAGGATGACTTTGAAGTGGCCTAATAGTAAACAACAGCACCTGAGCTACACAAGTCTGTGTAGAGGTGGTGGTGAGTGGTGTGACTGACAGTAGTGTGTTGATTTTTTTATTGATTTGGGAAAATACTATGTTGCTGTGTGTGTGCTCACTGCTCAGTGCTGTCTGGCTCCAATTTGTCGTTTAATCCAAAGCCAAGTGGTGGTTGGGTGGGGGGGCCTGTTGTTGAGGTAACTGCAGGAAACAGACATTTAACCATGCTGCCTCGGAGTCTTCTCTTCTTGTTGCGCATTCCTCCTTTTGCAGTTTAACTTTTTTCCTTGACTCTTCAATATCATTTTTGCTTTTCAATCTACAGGCCCTGGCCTTTACCCTGCACCATACTGGAAAAACAATGTAACATACTCACACTTACCTTACCGAAACGCATCCGCCAGGCACCCAAGACTAACGGACAGTCCAAGAGGAATGCAGATGCAACTCCCAATTTGGCAATACAGTATTTTTTTTTCTCTTTAATCATCATTACAATTTGTGTGTTGTTTATGTTTGTTACTTGACTCATACAGATATTTAAATTTTATTGCATATCTTTCAAAGCTCAGTTTAACAGTTGTAGAACATAATGTAACTTGGGTCTCTCTGGGGGCAGATGGACAATTTGATTTGGTTTACTTGTACTAGTACTCATCATCATGCATGCATTTCCTTTTCCTCCCATAACAGGTTTATGATGGTCGGCTGCCAAGATGAATATGTTGTCCTTTTGTAGTGTTTGTCTTTGTCAAAACGTATCCTTCAAATACCTCTTCCCATCCATTCATCGAACCCCTAACCCTCTTCCCCTGGGCTGTGTGATTTATTGAGGTGTGACTAAATTTAATTTACACCATTAATTGATCACACACTTGGTGGGGCGGATGTGGTGAAGACAACACCAACTCAAGGAAGGGCAAGGATCTTCTTCTGCTCTAAGTATAGCCCACACTGGCAACATTATTATATATTCGATTGCCCACCGATGCACAGTATTCAATATATTATTTACATTTTTTTCAGAGGAATGTTACATTATTCATAATTGCCAGCATCATCATCCTTCCAACACTAAAGGTTAAGCTTGTGCACTTCTTAGCTCAAGTCGACTTCAGTTTGTAACTTTTAGTAGCTCACCATTCTGATTATTTATTTTACTTTAGCATTGCTTATCATGTTTCCTCGTTTGACAGTCTGCTTCTTGTGTACTACTAGTCATACTCTAGTCTCCCTCTGGTGACTGTCTCAATTTTTTCTGCAAAGCTTGCATATAAAACGTCATTAACTCCGTTTTTTATTTCAATTTAATTAGTTCCCTGCGAAGAATATTCCTCATCCTACAGTTTGAGTTCGGCTAGGAGGGATTGGAACCTCGCTTTTGAATCTGGTGCTTTCACTAGTATTCAATGACTAGTCCACAAGCATGCTGCTACTGTCTACTACCAACACCATGACACCTTGGGAAACCGTGCTGTCGTGTAGTTCCTATATTACCTATACAGGATCTGCACGTTCGGATAACATAAACTGTGGGTTTGGTGGCGGACTGATTCCATGCACCCCCACCGGATACGTTAGCCTGTCTGTATTAGCTAGCTCACAGTGCCACTAGAGTCTCCTCTTATCGGGGAGAGAATAATTCCTGGCAACCTCAGAACATGACAACCCTGATCCCCCAAGATCGTGGAAACAATATCCTACCTTTCGCTCAGTCACTCGTGCTCACTTAGTTTGCCTCAGAGAGTTACACAGAATAAACAGGCTGGGCGTTTCAATAAGTATTTATTGAACAGTTGTTATTCCAGTGTATAATAGATGAGCTGCAACAACCATTAGACAGTAGCAGAGATATATGATTAGCAATACTATGAAAGTAGAAGGATGGTATAGTTCTACCATCTTGCAGAAATCATGAATATATACATGTACATAAAGCACATGATAAAAGTGCGTACTCCTACGATGTCTCCCTAACTAGATGTACCTAAATGTACCTAGCATCTGTGTAGGTGTTATGCCAAGAATCCCTCTAGGATCTAGTCCACCCCATTACCTGAGAGTTAGAGAATGTGGGACCCTGTCCTGGTCTCGAGTTGGACCCCCCGCGAGGGATGTTAGACCACTGCTAGCTGGAGCGTCTGCATGCAGAAACCTCAGCATCTCTGGTCAGTGTGTCAGCCGGGAAGTAACGGTCTCCTCTCTCTTCCTAAGCAAGATGTGTTGTATATATACCCATAGGTCTCCCCAGGGGTCCTACCTTGCTGTGTTACAGAGTCGGCCTAAAGGATGATGTCGGGCCTGAACTCTATACAGAGATATTATGCAGGAGATGGTAATCCTACTGTTAGTCCTGCTGTGCTTCCAAGAAGCCTCATGCATAATGTATGAGAATCGAACCAGGGAAAAAAACGTGTTCTGAATGCAGTGTCATATCTAGGTAAAAGGTTAGTGCCTAAGAACCGTTATGTATGTAATGTAGGGACAGATGCAGGTGAAAGGTTGCGATGTTACATGCGGCTATATAGGGTACCTATATGGAATATAACACCCACTCCTCTTCCGAATGGACGACATATGTAACCTATTACTATACTACTAACATTATTAGATAGTGGTACGCACAAAGTTTATAAAAACATCTTTTAAACTAAAATGTTTAAAAACTTCTAAAAAAAATTCTAAAAAAACTTACAAATGTGTTAAAAAAGTTAGCAAGCCCTAGCTCTAAAATGTCCGTTGATATAGTCCGGATCACTATAAGCATTATAAAGCCATAAATGTCCAAAAAATGAAAGGAAAGTCAATTTAGTTCCAAATTTGAGCTTTGTTTAAAAAAGGGAGAATTTTTCCCAGCACATGACGAGCCAAAATGAGTTCAATTGTTTATGTGTCCTGGCTGGTAGATGGCCCCTGTAGCACCTCGCAGAGCACATCAATTGAGCACAGATGTTCCACGCTGTCCACAGCCGGTGCTGGGGCAGCTTGTGCGACGTCCAAAGCCTGGGTGTCAGAGGAGGAGCCGGTGTTCAGACCAACAGGTGCTGTTACAACCCGTAGGGGCTCAAGGAATGCCGCCATCAACAATGGAATACGCTGAGGACACTGCAGAACATGGGCCGTTATCAGGTCCAGTAACGCATTCAAGTCCGGTTGCGCACATGATGGGAGTGTCAAACACAGGTCTAACACGCATTCTTCTCCGCAAAACAGGCATCGGAGGACAGGTAAGATGCAGTCTATCCAGACCGATCGAAATGACAAGAACCAAGATTCACTTAGTTCTCTTAGGCGAGGCGTGCCTAGAAGTTGTACCATGCGGTCACTGTATTTACGCTCCAGGAGTGTTCTTTCCATCGCCTTGGTGACTGGGACGTCCATTGCGTAGCAAATAGAAAACAATTAGGATACCTGCTATTAGAAACAGGATCAGCGGAAGTCCTCCAAAGATGCTTCTGAATACGAATGTATGAAGTTTGGTATAACTTCAAGTACCGTCTGAAAGGTGCTCAGAAGTCCAGAACCTATGGTTTTAAATAGGTGAACAATGCCTGTAGTATCAGACATGGTAAAGATACGATTTACCATTTCTGCGAAATGGAAAGGGCAGTTAGTATGAATGAGCGCCTGTATATCTGCTGAAGACCTTGCAAGTTGATGATCAAAAGTCTCTCAAGCGGAGGTTAAGGGCACAGACTTCTGCAGAAGCATGGCTTTCATCCTGCTTAGAGTATCAAACCGTATTAAGGAAACATTCAGTGAAGGCCATAACAGCGCCTCCCTGACTGTATGTGTCGGTGGAAACAATACTTGCATACAACAAGTAACCCTGGAGCTCACGGTTACCAGATATGCGATGCCCGGGAGCATGCCACAGCAGCCTTGTCTGTTCAGCATAAAGTAACTCCCATTTGAAAGTAGCCTGAATGCTGGAGTAATCACTGCAGCTGGGGCACCCTTCAAATGACAGGACAGGTTTGCTACAGAACCATTACAAGCTCTGTGCAACATTATATCCTGGCATATGAGTGATCCACTTAAAGCATTCTCGCAGCTTGTACCGCTCAGAAACACTTCTTGATCCCCACTCTGTCATCGGAATCTCTATGGTAATTCCCAAGATTCCTTAATGTATTCCTTACCCATTTCTTCATATCTGCCTGCCTGCTTTTGTTCAAGGCAATATTGAAACTGAAAAGTCGTGACCGGTAGAGTTATGTGGCCATGGATTAGCCATTCTGTAGATGGCGATTCTGCCACTGTGAATGGTAATCTATCCAGTTTTTCGATACGCAGCATTGTATATTTTGCTCCCCTTTGTGCCATTTCTATCTGTTTATCTGTTAGATTGTATTCAGAGAACAGAGACGTGCTGTTGATAAAACGCCAAGGCACGTAGCCTGCACGCAAAGATTGCAGCGTCCAGCTTAACAACATAATAGAACGTAACTGTGATTGCCCGTGTTGTAATATGGCCAAATCTTGTTCTAGTATGTCTATCGCAGAAGATACAATGTTGCCTAAGGAATATATCCTGGAGGTCAATGTAGTTAACCCATTGTCTTCCACTGCTAGAGATTTTTCTAGATTTATACGGTCTATTTCCCGTAGACTCTCTGCGGCCTCTTGTTGGGATATTTTCCAAATTTCATTGTAGACAGCATAATAGAAACGTTTCTGACGTGGCTTCCTGGGACTCATTAAAAAATCCCTAAGATCCACATCCTGTGACAGTAAGGATAAGTGTTGTTTCACCTGTGTGAGTGTTGAGGTTTTTAGCCAATCAAGGCACAACTTCCCAACACTTTAGGATGTCACTACCCCTGGATGTTGTTTCTGTACATATCGTGGATCTGGACTATGGATACTAAACCCTTTGGTTTTACCCATGAATCTTGCCTGACAACTATTAGTGTCTGTGGGCCAAATCAACCATTTTTTCCAATCGGGGTCTGATCTGTTGTATTGTATGATGCCATCTACTGTAATTTCTTCCTGTGATGTTTTGTTGCCTTCGGTGTGTGATGGAGTCGGCACCCGAGGTGTGTTCAAGTCTTTGCTCTTAGCTAGTCCAAGGCAAGACGTCTGTTGCACTGTCTCATTCAAAAACATGATTTGTTGAGGGATGAGGCATGCTCTAAACAAAGCTTCTGATCCCTGAACTTGCCATTCTCTAGTACCCCAGACTGATTTTAAGTCTATGGTATCTTTCCATAAGTCGAAACCTTGTTCGGACAACTGGGCAATAAAGGAAGCAGAGTAAATCTGTTTGGTGTTTGTCAACATATCTTTCTGTGCTGATGTTGGTGCAACCTTATAATAGTATGAGGCTGGGTCAGACATATTAAACCCTGAAAAATATGGAAATTTCTGTGTAAATGTTTTTGAACTGCTATTCGGCGGTGTTGGACAATGTTCCCACTGGTGGTATGTGAACACATTTCTAGGATTAGCAGATTTATGCAAAAAGTGATGACCATAGTGTTGATAACAATACATACTCTCGAAATCTGATGTGCTTTCCAATGTTTCACTATTAGAAAACGCAGCAGATTTTTCCAAATCAGATATCATGTTATTAACAGTTTCAAAATCCCAATCATCGGAAAATGCACTTGAGGTAATGATATCACTCAATGATATTTTAAATAAATGAGGAATTTTTAAAATTTCAGTCGGACCAAATACATCGAAATCAACCCTGTCCCACACTATACCATCAGGTATAGGAACTGCTGTAATGTTCCCTGATGGCAAGTCTCTTTGTTCTCAATGAGATGATTGGTGTGGTTTTAAAAGTAAGTTCACCTTTTGGGCTGCAGAGCTTTGTCGAATGTATTTCCCATTAATAAGCATACTAAAAACTATTACCAAGCCTACCCAGAAAAGAAAGAAAAGTATCTTGGTGCTTATCCATAGTTCTACCCAGGGTGACACCAGGTAAGTCTTTTTAAGAAAGTTCATAAAGTCTTTTATTTGCTGTTTGCGTGATTTTTTGGCTGGCGTCGATTCCGGTTTGCTTGGATCCAAAGAAAACGTATCAAAGTTTATGAAGTAGCCAGAAGAAGTTCGATCAATTGTTGGAATTGCATCAGGATTTGTAGAAATCGTGGTTTGCTCTTGTCGAGGCATGTTGACGTAGACATCTGTATTTGGTCAAATAGCGATTTGATTTTGAGTCTGATTTTGAATTTGAACTTCAGGTTCAAGGGGAACGAGTTCCATAGCATTGTTGCTTAGTCCTTCATTCCGTGTTGGAGGCTCTTCGAACGTGATGAGTCTTTCCTTTTGAACTTCTTGGATTGTAGCGAGAGGAGGGCGTCTGCTACTTTGGAGTCCATGTGGCCTACTGCTTAGTATCGGCCACATAGTGTGGTTTTATTAGGTCAATTGAGACAAATCTTTTCTCCTTTTTTCCGGCAAGAGGCAGTAGAAGTACAGTTCTTGTTCCTTCAATTGCTAGGTCCGGTACAGGCTTTCTGTATGATGGGCCAGATTCTTTTTTGTCCGCTATTTTCTCTCTGACCAGATCCCCGACTTTTGGGATCCAGACAGGTCTTGCCGTGACTGATTTGACTTCCCCAGTGGTGGTCTCCTTCAGGTGGACATTACTTTGTTGTGTCCTGGATTCAGTTAGATCCTGTAAAACAGCCAAAAAATCATGGATGTCAAAAGGTTTTTCATCCGTCACTGTGCCTTCACAATCAAGATCAGGTACCCACATTCTTGTCCCAAATAGGACCTCATATGGAGTGACACCCCTAGAGAACTTCTTGGCATGTTGTTAAGTGCACGCTGAACTCCATACAGATGTTTTACCCAACTTTCACCCGTGCCTAATACTCTAGCTGTTAAAGATTGCTTTATGTCTCGGTTTTTTCTCTTCACTACCGAATTTCCCTCAGGATGGTACGGAGATGAGTACCGCAATGCTACACCCAATCCTTGCATGGCCTCCTTGTAAGCTCTAGAGCTAAATGCAGGGCCCTGGTCAGAATGTAATGTGCCATTTGCGTATGTCCCTATGAAGACTCGCAAATCTTTTATAACAGTTTGAGCATCAGTCGAGCGCTGGGGCCACACCCATAGGAATCTCGAGCAGGAATCCACTGCAACCATGATATACTTGTAAGCCCCGTCACATTTTAAGGGGCCGCAGTGGTCCAGGTAAGTGCACGCGAATGGTCAGTCTGATGCTGTCTAATAATGGGACCTGTGCTGGGCGAGCTACGGCGGCTCCATTTATCTGTTGACAGATATCACAGTTTAAGACGAAGTCTTTGGTCTGCTTTGTTAATCCTGGCCACCAATAGCTTTGTTTCAGAAAAGAAACTGTTGCTGCAGCTCCTGCATGTACAGAACCCATCCCTTCGTGTGCTGCTTGAATTAAACCTAGCCCACGATCCATGTTTGGAATTACTCTATCCCCCACTCCAGGAATCTGAGCAAATGGAATGTTATTGGCATCTAACTTGTAGGAGTACTTGAGTGGAAACATTTTTGGTACTGCTCCGGTGTTTTTGCGGGTTGCATTAATAGCTACCATAATCTCACCGTCTATTCTCGTTTTAGAATGAGTGATTGCAGCTACGGAAGCCGTGCATACAGCCCCCTTTGCGGCTTCATTAGCCAATGAATTCCCTTCAACGTGAACGCCATCACGCTGATGACTCAGTGTATGTATCACGTGAGCCCTCGGTAGTTCGCTTTTCAACTCCACTATCTGTTCCCATAGCATTTTATGCTTAATTGTGCCACCTTTTGCATCTTTGAACCCATTTTGAACCCAGTGCTGCAAATATTCATTATATGACTGTACACAGTAAAAAGAATTGCACACAATTAGTGTGGGGAATTCTCGATCCGTATTTACCAGTGCCAGTATCAGCGCTTTTAACTCTGCCAACTGTGCCGTGCAGTCTCCTAGAGATTGCGGTTTTGTGCAACTTGGGTGGAACTTTCCATCCCGCATGCGACCTTTAACGATTGCACATGCTGCGCTATATTGTTGCTTACTCCCTATGGCAGGTTGAGCAGATCCGTCAGTGTAAATGATATATTCATACTGATCTAGAAGCATTATTTCGTTTGGTAGAGGATATTCTTGTTCGTATTGCAGGAATGCTTGTGTCTTTAAATTTGGGTCGTACCTGTATTCTACATCTGTTGCAGTAAGAGAATTAGTCCATTGTATCCATCTCGGATGTAAAGCTTTAGCATTAGGAACGCTTGCCTTTGTCGCAGCCTCTAAGGCTGGAACTGGAGTTACTACTATTATTCGTTTCCCCTGAGCCAGTGCTCTTTCTCTCACTACAATGTTAGAATCCTTTCTGTAGATGCGAAGCGCATCTCAGCATTTGTTTACAAATGTGATTTGTATGCAATTGGTACTGTCTCACCCTCATTATATGTTAGATAGGTGTACCCAGATTGACCCGCAACTATACGGATCACCAGGTTGCGTACGTTTACGCGTGTCTGTAAGTGTTTGGAAGCTATCATGTCAGCTTGTAAGGAACAAAGTGTATCTGTATGTTCCTATGTCCATTGTTTTACTGAAAAATCAGGTTTTATTAAATCGTAGAAAGGTTTTACTCTTTCTGCGTAATCAAAAATGTATGTTCTACCAAAATTTAGGAATCTCAGAATTGACTGTAAATTTTTCAATGATTTTGGAGGTTGGAGCAGCGCGCATTTTTCAAAAAAATTGGCTACCAGGCTTTTTCCTTCACTTGAAAGCTCATATCCTAAAAACAGGACACTGAGATGGTAAATTTTTGATTTCTTAAAGTTGAATTTGTAGCCTTCAGATGCAAATCCCAAAATTATGGTATTCACTCTGTTCAAGTGTTCCTCTAGGTCATCGTCCGTTAGATAAATATCATCCACATAGGACAATGCCTCTTCATCCAAATTTTGAAGTAACTCAGTTACTCTGGCCGAAAACAACCCCGGGCTGTTCTTATACCCCTGTGGGAGTTGACAAAATTGACGCTGGGTCCCTAGCGCTGCGAGGCTGTTAGATACCTGCTTTCAGGCGCTATATTTTGGCAGAAAAATCCATTTGAGATATCAAGTGTTGTTTTATATTTTTTCCGCACAATGTTATTCTCTAATGCGGCACTGTGTGCATTTTGGACTGCAAATGTCTTAGTGCAAGTGTTTAAATGTCTGTAATCTAAAACTAGGCGATATGAATTGTCAGGTTTCATGACAGGAAACAAAGGATTGTTCATTGGTGAGGTGCAATTTTTGATCACCCCTTGGTATTCAAGTTGATCTAAGATCTCCCTGACCTGTTTTTTAGCTTCTTGCTTTATTGGATACTGCCTCTGTGCAGTATTTTTATAGGAATTCTGTGGTGGGTGGAATCCTCATCCCATCCAACATGGTTTTTATATAATGCCGGAGCCTGGGCTACCGCCCACTCCTGCGCATAAGTGTGTTGTAAATGCCTGGGAATATGGTCTGAGAAAGCCGGAAGAATTACTGTTTCTCCTTTAGGGCAATCCATGACGAATGCTGGCGGCCAATCTTGTTCAGCTAATAAAATATCATAGCCAAATGTCAAGTTCTCCCAAAAGAGACCTCTCACTGTTCTACATTTGTCCCCCTCCATTTGGAGCGTTATTTCATATACTTTATGTGGGGCGCTTACCCTAGTATCGGGTGTTTCTACCGTGATATAATCATTCAAGTCCGCTGTCACCAGAAATTCCATCAGGTTCTGGCGAGCTATTGTTACTTCTGCCACACTGTCTAGCATCGTCAGAGCCCATTTCCCGTTCAGTAGCCGAGTCCTCAGAATTCTGGGCATGTCTGATCTTTAGACCTGCAACTTTCTTCTTTTTGAACTGTGGCTTTTGCTTTGGTTTCTTTTCTTTTTTAGAAGTGTAATCCCGAGCGTGCTGCTTGTCTCTGGACTTTGTACGTTCTTCTTGTCTGTCTGACCGTCCTTCCCTCTCGGAGTTTTTCGATGAACCCTGAAAGGAACGAGAGGAACGTGTATCAGTATCCTGATACCTGTCAGGTTTCCTAATGTTATCCCTATTCCTAAGGTTGTACCTCTTTTCGGAAGGCTCCTGTGGAGGAGATCTACCTCAGGATTGAGATCTATTTCCTTTAAAGTCTTGTTGTTTTTTATTGTCCCACTTCTTCTTAGTGGAAGCAGGTGTCTGCTTGGAAGTGTCCTTTTCAGGGCTGCCCATCAGTTGTGGTTTTAATGCTTTCCCACCCAAACTGTCTCTGCCTAATTCTGCATATGCAGTTTCAATTATTTTGGGTAGTTCGTGTTCCTGTTCTAAAGGATCGAACTCCCTCAGGCGTTTTCGGATGGCCACTGAAGCCGCTTCTCCCTTAATGTTAGCTAGTATTATGGCTGATACCTGGCCATAGTTGCCTAGTAACTTCATCCCTACGTTTAGGGCAGGTTCAGGTCCGTACTCATTTTGTATCTGTCTCAATACATCAGGTACTACTGCTAATGACGGGATACCATGAGTTCTGGTATAAATAGCAGCAAAGACTGTACCCCAAGTGGTACAATCCTCTAATTGTGGTGTTATCCCCATGGGCAAGCAGATTGTTAGCATTCTGTGTTTTTCATAAGGGGTAGTATTCGGAAATACTGCCTCTAGCTGCGTTATTTTCTGAGCTACCCAGAATGGTATTTGTTCACGTTTTGTGGGCATTTTACCCATTACTGCGTGTAAT
Organism: Calotriton arnoldi; assembly: GCA_963921515.1. NCBI lineage: Eukaryota > Metazoa > Chordata > Amphibia > Caudata > Salamandridae > Calotriton > Calotriton arnoldi. The sequence goes on along the minus strand of CAWUFW010008201.1, from coordinate 643,475 downwards.
GTTTGTGGTGTAATTTTACTTGCTGTACCCTGAATTTGAGTTCCATTTGTTGCAACTATTGCTGGTTGGACTGTAAGTGTCCTCATGACGAATTGCGTCAAGTTCCTATAGATTTTAATTAAATCTTTATGTTGTATGAGTAAGTCTCCTGGTGGCATTGTGTCAATGTCAGGATGTGGTGTGTAGGCTGCTAAAATTGGCCATGTTGCCCCTTCTTTTCCGAGCGGGCAGAGTCTTACTCTTCCTCTTATGTGGGGTAGGGTGCCTTTAAACCAGTATAAATGTTCCTGGTACGTGAGTGGAACCTCTATATCCTCGAACGGATAATATTCCGCTGGTGCATCTCCTTCTGTGTAGGAGTGAAATGTTTTTGTTCTTGCATTTGCTGCTGGGAATGTAACCCACAAATAAAATACCTCTGTTGTGTTTGATTTGTGTGCCTCAATCACGAAAACCAATATGCCACCCCTAGCTGATAAACCATGCACTAGTAGTTTCAAGGGTGACTGTATTTTTGTAAAGTTTGGTGCAATTTGTATTGCGTCTGCATCGTCCTTGTCTGTGAGGGGCAGATTTTGTTGCATTGGGTCTAATTCTCCGTTATTTCTGTCTTCAGTCATTTTGTAAAGAAGATGTTTTTTAAGGGAACTAAGATAAGGTGTTTTTGCCCAATTTAGGAACAATGTGCCCTTCAAGCTTGATTAACTAACAGCCAATAAATAGGATTTTTTAGCCTACTCAGCTGTGGCGGAGTTTGTGCCCACCCACTCCAGACGTCTCTGGTGTTTTTTGTGAGTAGGGGCCTCCGAGAATAGCACGACTGAACTACTCAGATTCTACTGTTAAATAAGTACCCAACCAACGTTGGCAGTGCCATGTCGTGTAGTTCCTATATTACCTATACAGGATCTGCGCGTTCGGATAACATAAACTGTGGGTTTGGTGGCGGACTGATTCCGTGCACCCCCACCGGATACGTTAGACTGTCTGTAATAGCTAGCTCACAGTGCCACTAGAGTCTCCTCTTATCAGGGAGAGAATAGTTCCTGGCAACCTCAGAACATGACAACCCTGATCCCCCAGGATCGTGGAAACAATATACTAACTTTCGCTCAGTCACTCGTGCTCACTTAGTTTGCCTCAGAGAGTTACACAGAATAAACAGGCTGGCCGTTTCAATAAGTATTTATTGAACAGTTGTTATTCCAGTGTATAATAGATGAGCTGCAACAACCATTAGACAGTAGCAGAGATATATGATTAGCAATACTATGAAAGTAAAAGGATGGTATAGTTCTACCATCTTGCAGAAATCATGAATATATACATGTACATAAAACACATGATAAAAGTGCGTACTCCTACGATGTCTCCCTAACTAGATGTACCTAAATGTACCTAGCATCTGTGTAGGTGTTATGCCAAGAATCCCTCTAGGATCTAGTCCACCCCATTACCTGAGAGTTAGAGAATGTTGGACCCCGTCTTGGTCTCGAGTTGGACACCCCGTGAGGGATGTTAGACCACTGCTAGCTGGAGCATCTGCATGCAGGAACCTCAGCATCTCTGGTCAGTGTGTCAGCCGGGAAGTCACGGTCTCCTCTCTCTTCCTAAGCAAGATGTGTTGTATATATACCCATAGGTCTCCCCAGGGGTCCTACCTTGCTGTGTTACTGTGTCGGCCTAAAGGATGACGTCGGCCCTGAACTCTATACAGAGATATTATGCAGGAGATGGTAATCCTACTGTTAGTCCTGCTGTGCTTCCAAGAAGCCTCATGCATAATGTATGAGAATCGAACCAGGGAAAAACCCGCGTTCTGAATGAAGTGTCATATCTAGGTAAAAGGTCAGTGCCTAAGAACCGTTATATATGTAATGTAGAGACGGATGTAGGTGAAAGGTTGCGATGTTACCTGCGCCTATATAGGGTACCTATATGGAATATAACAGTGCAGCCATCGCTTCGCCTAATTACAGGTAGGAGAAGAACTGTGGGAGATTGCTGAACTACAATAATCAATATACTAGGGAAACTCACACACTCACACCCCCTCTGAGTCCTTAGGAGTTAATATAGTTGCAGACTGCAGAGATTAGGAGGAGAGTCTAGGAGGAGAGAGTAGTAGGACAAGTGAGGGTACCGCATAACTACCTGTTGGTGTGTTACACTATCAGCAGATTTTGAAAACTGGCTGCGGGCCTGCGCCGCAAAGGGAACAGTGCAAAGTGAAAGAGTAACCCCCAAAAAAGAATTAAATCATTATGTACAGCCATAACAAATATATTTCCCTAACAAATAAAATAAAGCCCACAACACCTGGCCCACCCCTCTCTCTAATCCCAACCAATCTCCAAAGAATGTCCAAATTGTCTAAACAAATGTCCATTAAAAAAATGCCCAAAACCCCAAGAATCAGATTTCTCCAACTCCCACATTCCCACCCTCTCCCCAACAAGTCCCACCCACCAAACAAAAGATTAAAAAAGGGGCAAGAGACTGGTGACCTTGTTAAAGATTGCAGGAATCGCTGTTAGCATGAGCTGAAAGCCATTTTGTACTTGGCAGCCATTTTAGTTAGCCATGTGCTCGCCATGTGCTTTCTCCCTCTTCCAGAGTCTTGCACATGCTCAGAGAGGCCTAGCTGGTAGAATGCACCTGCTCCTAGTATAGAACTGTCAGGCTATTCTTACTGATGTAAGCAGTTTAGTCTCCCCTCCCACTTTGTGGAGCAAGCAAATTTTGTATACCCATATTAGTCAATAAGCATGCTTGTATGTGCTAGGACCTCCCCTTGATTTTATGCTGACTATATAACAAATGCATATATAAGGACCCTGTTCTCTGCACTCATTAGAATGCCTCCTACAGTGGCCTGCGGGTACCGTAAGACGCAATCTCCCTCATCTGAGGTTATTAAAACATGTTTTTTGATATTACAGCTTCCGTGCCAATCTTTTCTTTGTTGGTCTTAAAGGACCAGATGTATCAGTGAACCCCTAAAAAGGTTTTTATTTCTACAAATGGCGCCCGAAAGTGGACCTCATCGGTGCAGCGGCTATCCAAGGGAGTGGTCTTGAAGGGAGACAGTAATCTACTGAGGAGTACAGGACAGGAATCTACTGAGGAGGTACCCTGCGCACGGAGATTGTTTGTCTTCCAGCCCAGTATATTTCTGGTCTTCCTGATCTGATCCTCCAAGTGTTTGCCGCTCCCGACTGAGAACTTCTTTGGCGTGAGTATTTTAAAACGACCGTTAGGTCACTCAGAACTTGGCAGTTGGAAGCTGGAGACTTTGGTAAGGTTGCTGAAGCAACACTTTTGTTTGGAATGACTTGCCCAAGATTTTGGTTTGTTTGTTTGTTTTGCTGCAGCAAATGAAGGCAGGTAATGAGGAGATTTTTCTCTAACTTTGAAAACTTGAACGGCACACATTGTGTTAAGTGCCACTTGGAGTATAATATTATATATGTTATAATATTCTTGACATGCCTGCTTCTAGCACACTTCGTAGAAAGTGTTGCTGTCTTGGAGGTACCGATATGGATTTAGGAAGTACTCAGCTGACTCCCTCAGAGGGGATACCTAAATAGGTTTAGGTATAGTAAAAAGATATTTCTTCCTTGGTGACTAAGTACCCCATGGAACTAAATATGTACATAAAACGGATCCGGATCTGCGCACTTAGTAACATTCATAAGTGGTGATATGCAGAGCGCTTTTTGAGTGTTGTACCAGCCAAAACTGGCGAATTTGGTGTATTTTGGCTTCTTGACCATGGAACAGTTTTTTTTGGGCTACTTTTGAGAGCTCTTCTTGTAAATATGACTTACAATTAGTATTTACAAATAGTTTGGTCTTGCGTACAATTTGTAAGCTGTCTTAAAGTCCTAAGTGTTGATTTGTGGGTTAAATGTGGGTTTGAATGTCTATGTGGTTTGACATTGGTGATACTTGTGTGAGTAAATAGCGATTGCGCTCTTTGTGTAAGAATGGCTAGCTTTAAGCGCGCTGTGTTGTGTGTTCTGAGTGTATGACCCCCTTCTGTAAAATGTCTGGAATGAGCTCAATGAGTTTGTTTATGTTTTTTTGCTGTCATCATTCTGTTATGCAAACTGTCATTTAGTTACTTACATATTAAATAAAAATCCAGAAATGAATTATATAACATATGCTAAATAGCTGCATGTTACTATTAAATTGACAGAGTAAGACACTATACATGTGTGCAAATTGCCACAATGCTAAAGATAAAATTAGAATTCGTATTCAATAGGATTAAAATAGGCCTCATACAGAGGAAGAAAAACGAAATTGTGTGTTTTGTAATCAATAGACTAAAATACAACGTTACAGCATTTTCCTTAGATACATTGTATTAGACATTAAAAGGCATGCACATCATCTGAGTGAATTTGGTCGTTGCTGAACTAAATACACATTATAGAAAGATAGATTTGACTGCATTGAAATGCCTCAGTTTCTAAATAGACTGTGACATGCTTTTCTTTCAGCACCCGAGAAAAAAGCTTTCCAACAGCTGTGTTTAAACTGACTAACTGAAAAGAAACTGTTTGACACAGCAAATGGGGATTTAACTCTGTCAGGGTATTTCAAATAATAAAGGGTTTTTTTCCTGAGAAAGGCGTGAAAATTCGACGCCTGCTGACAAACAACAGCTGCATAAATAGCATATGGCTATTCCTGATCGCGGCCACAGACAGGAATGCTGAGTCAGCGAAATTTTAAGTCAGTGTAAAACTGGTATGAAGGCCTGCATTATTTTAAAAGTTTCAAAAAACCAGTTTCATTATTTTGGATAACAGAGAACAAAATTGAAAGTAGGGATTTCCTTTCTTAATGCCTTTTTCATAAGTACCTCTGTGGTTCTGATGTTAAATAATTACTGTCCTTTAAAAAGTGGCGCAGACTTTTCATGTTTCAAGTAAGGCTTCTGTGCTTAGGGTTATACATGAATGCGTTTAAATATGATAGGCTACGAATGAAGCTTGCTTTTCAAATGTGGAATCATCAAAATGGTTGGTTTGATTAAAAAAAAAAATTAATTATATGAAAAAAATATATTATTAAAAATAAATGCTTTAAATTCGTTTTTTCATCTTTATAAAGCCTAATCATCATACTGTGAATTCCTAGCATCAAAGTTGGATTTAAGCAGTGCTGTACCGTAATAGCAGGAACCTTAAATGTGACATGTCACTTTACCCAGCCGTACAAACCTCATTGTTTAAGGGTATACCTTATACATTTCTGATTTCCCATTCCTGGGCTATCTAGAGAACACTCTGGGGGTTCCTATTATGCAAAAATATTGTAGGATATTCATTTTTAAGTGCCCCTAACACCAAAGTCGAAATTGAGCAAAATTCACAATTTTAAAAGCAGTTCTACCACTCAGGGCAGGTTTCAAACTGATCTCAAGCTAGAGCGTGTACACATGCCAGTATAGAACAAACAGATGACCTCTGTATTACTAGACTGCACACCACATACTGTACACAAATGAAAATAAGTATACAGAAACCAGCAGACGTTATTATCCTACCTTTAAATTATTGGCAAACGGACCGGACAGGACTGCCTTTCAGCCGTGATTCTCCAGAGTTGCTTTGCATTACAAAAACCGCATGGCAAGCCTTGCACAAAAAAATGACCAGCTGCTGAACGGGTCAAAGGTCGGAGTTCTGCATTTAGCAACTTAGCAGGGTGAAGGGTAAGGTTTGCTTGGCCACTTCGACCTCTGAAAAGTTTTTGAAAGACGAGATGACAGCGCAGAGAGAGGAATGAGAAGCTTTGCTTCCTATTTTTGGCAAACACACGTTTTGTGCAGTCATATGAAACGAAGGAAAAGCAGCCCTGAGTTGAGCATTGATCTGTCATGTATATAAAAATAATGGTTTTAGTTTAAAGATTACTGTGTAGGGGCTCAGATAAGGAGGAAATGGATTTTAGTTTGCATTCATGCGCCCTCATGTTAATCTAGTACAATTGCTCAAGGAATTGGTACATTGGTTACTAACGCTTTCCACAGTACTCAATGTGCTTGTGTTAGGCTGAATCAGAGAATAGCCACTTTCTAAGATATCTCCTACAAGTTTGTTTGTGCCCAGTTGCTACAAATAGGGGTTGAAAGTGTTGACAGAAGTGAAACCTGTTTCAGGTTTCCTACTGTCAAAATGGGGGAAGGAGGCTAGCTCCTCTACAAATTAAGGGTAGGCAAAACTATGTTTTCTCTCTTCTTTTTCTCACTCTTTCTTGAGTCTGTCTAAGCTGTCTAGGAAATGGCCATATGACAGTTATTGGCTATTCTGTAATACTGTTTTAAAATTGTTAGAATTAATAAAATGATGAAACATATAAGCTATGTTACTGCCCATCCTGTATGAAAGAAGGAGTAGAACAGATTGATGTTCCCTTATTTGATCTTTAAGGGGAACTGTATAGTGGGGGTTTCTGTTCACAAATCTCAGGTGGCAACACTATTATTGTTTATGTTATTCTCATGTTCTATACAGTTTTGCAAGGGCATTGCTAGTCTTTTATTAGCTAGTCTCTGTCAATAAGCTGACAGCCCTTATTAGAGCTGGAGATAGGGTTTTTTTTCCTTTTGAAAATGATGTTGCATAGTCCGGATCGTGAAAAGTACAATGCAGGAAAGACGCCTATGTGATCCTTAGCAAACATTTTGAAGGAAAATATTGTTTTATAGGAGTTTGTTTGTCATAACATGTTCTGCTGGAGAAAATGTACCCACTATGTTGAAGTTTAGTTCTTTTTGCAATAAGAATCCCTGTTAAATTAGCAGTTTTAGATTTTCCTGCTGCGCCTTTAACATGAGAGCATGGTCCTAAGCATAACATGTAAGAGAAATTATTTTACAAGTGTCTGCAGTCCTGTACAAGTAATGTAAAATCTATGAGTAAAAGTGTAGAACATTTCCTTTTTCTTGAGGGTTCTTCAGATTAGTAATATAGGAATACACCAATGTAAGTATTTGGAGTATGTCTGTATTGTTTTTCTCTTTTCCTCAGAATTTAGTAAATGAACACAGACTTCCTTGGCTGTTTGGGATTGGGTGATGTATTACTCTTGTCAGTTCACCAAAACGTTCCTTTTATACTTGCCAATAGGTCCAGGGTTTTCTACTCTCAGATAGATGAAGTGGTTCTTGGGTGCCTTGCTAATGTATGGGGCGCCCCAAGACTAAGAAGTATTCTGAGACTATCCTCTCTGTTGTTAGATTATTTCTGTGCCTTGTCTAAAGACCTCTTGTTCTGTCCACCAATAGATATTTGCTGCCTTACAACCATTGCCAGAGGGGCCCGGACATCAGATCCAGCCTGGGAGTCAGCGCCAGTCCAGCCTACAGTCAAAACAAAAGGAACCAGCATAGGCGTTGCTGGCAACTAGGACCTCAGTGAAGGCAGAAGCACTGGGACGTGAAGTGTGTACCCCTGCCACTGTCTTGGGCGAAAGACGGGGTTACAAATCAGGATGGAGAAATCTTTGTGTGGATCCAGTTTTTGATGCCCAGCTGAGAGAGTCACAGAACGACAAGGACGGCAAGGAGGCTTTTGCTTGAGGTGACCCCCTTTGAAACAAGGGTTGCTTCAGGCCTTTGAGTCCTGGTCCCAAGTGAATGCAAGTCTACGCCTTTGTTTGTTGATCAAGGGATGCCTGAGCATATTGGCTACAATTTGTGGCCCCAACAAAAGAGCAGTGCGCCAGAGGTGCAATACAGGAGTTAGGGAAGGACTTGAGTTTAGGGTACAGGTGCTGTGCCCTTGGTGCCTGTTAGATTAAAGTGAAGAAAACTGGTGCACTGCCTGAGACACTGGACAGGATCATTGAGGGTATTTGCCCTGGGGGGTGATTGCCCTATCCTGAAAGAAAGACTTTTCCTTCTCCGTGATTCTTGAGTTGCGAGTTGTGCAGCTCCACCGTGGGAACAACAAGAGCCTGCCTGTGAGGCTCAAACGGACACAGGGAGAAGACTCCCCTCTGGTTGGTTGTACTACAATTTCCCAAGGACTCTTTTTTTTGTTAGTAATGTACCCCTTTGGTCGTCCCATTTTTGAGGAGGAGCAGCCCTTTGCGGCTCCTTGTCCTAATTCCAATGGCCTTGTGTGGTCCTCCTGGTCCCCCGGAGCCAGGATTGTTTTTGTAATAATATGTCTGACTGCATTAATATTTTTTTTAAGAGTAATGTTTATTCTGCACGAGAAAAGTTCATCTAAGCATGTTACTTTACTCTTTCCTTAAGTATATTAATTGATAATTTAGCCCTCATAAAAAATACTGAGAAAGTCTATTGAAAATGTTTTTATTAGGTATGTGCTGTTGGCTATTCTGAAATTGAAATAGATAGTCACTGAAATACATCAGAGCCCTGAAACTTAGAATTAGACTAGATGGTTTTGGTATTTGCTTTCTGCTTAGGGTTGGAAAAATATTGAGATTTCTGTTTGAGATAATAGTCATTATTCTCTCTTGCTACCTGTATGACCCAATGCTCTGTTCCCTTTGTACTCCTGCTTATACCTTATATATACCTGCTTAATGAAATGTTTAGAATGTAAATGCCCACCTAGCATAGGATATTGATGAATTTATGAGAAGAAAATGTGCAAAATATTTTCTATGTCTCTACTAGATCATGGGAATGTCTTTAGCTCATGCTAAAAGGATCATGTGTTAAAGATTGCAGGAATCGCTGTTAGCATGAGCTGAAAGCCATTTTGTACTTGGCAGCCATTTTAGTTAGCCATGTGCTCGCCATGTGCTTTCTCCCTCTTCCAGAGTCTTGCACATGCTCAGAGAGGCCTAGCTGGTAGAATGCACCTGCTCCTAGTATAGAACTGTCAGGCTATTCTTACTGATGTAAGCAGTTTAGTCTCCCCTCCCACTTTGTGGAGCAAGCAAATTTTGTATACCCATATTAGTCAATAAGCATGCTTGTATGTGCTAGGACCTCCCCTTGATTTTATGCTGACTATATAACAAATGCATATATAAGGACCCTGTTCTCTGCACTCATTAGAATGCCTCCTACAGAGGCCTGCGGGTACCGTAAGACGCAATCTCCCTCATCTGAGGTTATTAAAACATGTTTTTTGATATTACAGCTTCCGTGCCAATCTTTTCTTTGTTGGTCTTAAAGGACCAGATGTATCAGTGAACCCCTAAGAAGGTTTTTATTTCTACAACCTAGTGGCGGGCTAGGACTCGGAGCTGCGGCTCCAAGCGGTTGAACCGCTCCTCCATCCTGGCTTCCATTTGTGCCATCCACAGGAGCATGCGGTGCTGAAAGGCTCTGAGTCTATAGGGGGGAGCAGCAGTGGCTGATGAATGGCGAAGGGCGGCTGCCTGACCAGGGCGCCGTACAAATGGAGGCACTGGGGCTTGGCTGGGGCCCAGGGCATTGGAGGCTGCATCTGCTGCCCCCTCCTCCAGGACCACCAGCCGCTGATATTCGGCCCTGATGGCCTCCACTTTCCTTTGCCAGGTCCTGGCTGCTATATCCTGCCTGTTGGGTTGTGATGAGGATGATGGTGGATTGGCAGGAGTAGCTATATCAAGAAAGAAAAAAGACAAATTGTAACCAATACTATTAGCAAAACAGTAACACATAAAATTATACAGTGGTACAGTAGCACTAGCAGTACATAACATTTGCTGGTTTCCTCGATTCCTCTACCCATTTGATTTTGATGTGATTACAGTTCCAGGCATTAAGCACTATGGAGTATGCAAGTATTCTTCTTCTCTCTTGTTTAGCTAAATTAATGTAGGCATGCCAGCTCCGCTTACGCCCTAGACAGACATACTTGTGTCACGTAACTTGTATTATTCTTTGCTACTGTCTGCAGGTGGGGCAGCTATACCACACAATTATCTCTTTTCCTATCATGGCCATGCTCTGTCAAAACAAATTCTCACTTTCACTTTCACCCTGACTACAGCAAGGCAGATGAATAGTTACTAATGTATGAATGATATATGGCTCAACGTGAGGTACTACTATTGTAACCATGCAGCCGCTAGGCCACCCATGGCTGACACTGGTGAAATACAATGGGCAGGGAGTGGGTCTCGGAGGGATGAGATTGATGATGATGGGTGGGTAGGGTAGGTGTACATAATATATGTTGTACTTAGAAACTACTGTGAGTCAAGGGAGTAGTCTGAAATACAACCTCGCTCAAATCTTTGAATCAAAAACCTTGAAAAAAACATTCCTTGTTTACTCTTCTTCCCAGGGATTTTTCAATTTTTCACTGCATTTTTGTTCTAGCATGTTTATTCTTTACCCTTGGCTTTGCTACACAGTCACCATTTAAGTTTTACATTCCCTTCATTCAGTCTTCACTATGAATACTAGTACCATTCATCCATCCAAACATAGCTATCATTCCCAACAAACCTTTCACCAACATACATTTGTCATTTTAACCACCCATGCATCCTTGCTTTGACCCATCAAACCGCCAGGAGGATTCCTTTCACCCATACACTTTCACACATGCTGGCAGGCATAATTTCTTTGACCTTTCACCCATCCTTCACCCACCCACCCATGCATGCATCCTATCAGCCACCTATATCCATCCTTTCACCCACGCCTCCTTCTCTGCCAGTCATATTACATTTCACCCATCCTTCCTCCTTCCATCTTTCTTTCCCATCAACCCATCAAGGTCTGACTCTTCTTCATGAAAGTTTCTCTGCTGAGTTGAAGATAGAAGAGGCCATTAGTTACTCAACTCCCGCTGTATATGCTAATGCTAAGTAAAGAGGGGTGTCTTCAAATGTTCACAACTTAGTCTCACTCTCAACAGTACAATGTACACACTTGCAGCGAGTATATAAGTTGTCATTAAGCAAGCAATATGACTTACCACCACCCGCAACTGCTTCTGACTCACCCCCTGCAGCTGCTGCATCTGCTCCCTGGATGGCGCCGCCATCCCCACTGTCACCGGCACTGGAGGTCGGTGCGGCTAGAAAAAACATTAAACATTTTTTAGATGCCATATGCGGCTCCCCTATTTATTTTTTTCCGTAGCAAAATTGAAAATACATACACCACACACATCACTAGCAATTCAGCTACAGTCACAGTATGTCCTATCAAAAATGATAAAATATCCAGTTGGGCATTTTGTTTTTGTTGGTGGCAATTTTTGAAAAGCCTCTCAAGAAGACAACCTGTAGTGTAAAGGACTGAACTGAGTGGCTAGAGCTAATGGTGAATCTGAGGTTTTGAAAAGAAATAAGAGTAGTCAACTGGCTGGACAAACGGACATAAAGTCTTCTTGGTTGGCAAATGTAATGGTGCTGTCCTCCTCCAAATTGCTTCTAGCCATGGTGCACGGTAATCAGTTCACCATCAACTTCTGCTAATAATACTAGGCCTAGATAAGAAAAAGACACAACTTTGGGGTGTGGAACGTGACCATAGCCACTCTCTTGTTTTACTGATTGAGCATGAGAAAGTAAAAGAAAGCATTCTCATCTCAACAAACATGCGTAGAATACCTTACTTGGGCATGCATTCTGCACGGCAGAATAGTAGTATTAGTAGTAGTACTAGTAGATTAGTAAGGACCAATGGGTTCTCTGAGTCTTACAGTACCACCACTAGGCAGTCCACAAAATATATATGGGGAGAGGGAAAGTTGACTGAGAAACCAGAAGAAAGGAAGCTACAGACAGAGGCAGTTTGAGGTGAAATACAGACACTAGAAATATAAGATAACTTAGTAAATAATAGTATAATGCAGGGATAACAAGATTTTTTAAATGGATAGATCAAAGAGGATTTGAGAAAGAAAGAAATAAAACTTGTAAACAGGTAGAAAATAGTTCAAATTAAGGAGCAGTAAAAGTCAGGGGATTATATATTAATATTAACAATAGGAGGACTTCCTGGGACCAGCAGAGTCATCGGCTGAGGAGGAGCGTTCTTCCTGGTGAGAGGCACCTCCAGCTCCCTCACCCGCCTCCGATGACCTCTTGCCCCTGGATGCTGATGCATGTTAGACATAATTAAAGAGACAAGAAATAATTGGTGTGTAAATAAATAATCGCTCCAAAACAATTTTTCGACAGGAAACGGCAATTGTAATAACATTGAACTTTCCTAAATCATATTGACTAGTAGTAGACTAGTATCGCGGACCGTCCTATCGATTCCACATTTCCAAAACCTACCTAGCCCATCTATTCCAAAGACTTTGGAATAAATTGCAACAAATTATATTATTCGCAATCATTCTCAACCCCCTTTGATGGGCCAATTCACTAAGTCTGCATTTTTGTCTTTAAATGCATAGGTGAACGCATGTATTGCATACACTAAATTGGTTGTTTACTTGTCACTGTTCAAGCTACAAAAAAGGTCTAAGAACTGAAGTGAGAGGACGCGCGCCACTAAATTACTAATACTTACTATTTTAGTAGTGACAGGACAAAGGAAAGGAGTCTCTCTCTAGTCTGCATTACTTAACTTAAGTTCTTTCATAATCACCTGAAGCGAGTGCAAACGCAAAGTTGCAAACAAGTACAATTAGGTAGCGCAGAGCACCTGCCTAGAATAACAATCACAGATTTGTAAATGTTACGTAACTTACCTGCATGTGAGCAGCCTGCTTGCTATTTGGGAAAAAAATGTTAGCAATAACATAGAACGCATAATAACAATAATAATTTGCTACTCACAAAGCTCCGCGACCTCAACCCCTAGCAGGTCTAGCAGGTCCTGCTCTCGGTCCAGGATGTCGGACCATCGGTGCGTCAGCTGGTTGTGGGTGCGCCGGACCCCAGAGCAGCGATACACTGCCCGGCGCTCCCTCACCCACTACTGCTGGCGCACCCGTACCCAGACCCAGGACTGCCGCCTGCTGCCAGGGTGGAGGGAAGGTGGCGCTGCACAAAAACCAGCGCTGCCACCTCCACCTCGGAAAACAAGGAGAGGGGCTGCACCCCTTCCGGGCTCCGCCTTCCGGGTCTCTGCCATGATGCTGGGGGGCCGAAAATAAAATGTAGAAAGTATAAAAAAAACTAAGGGAGAAGAAGCAAGGAAGTAAACAAAATTAGAAAGCAAGTAATAGAGAAAAACAGTACAAAGCACACTAAAAAACACACAAAAAGTAGAAAAAACACAAACTATGCACTTAGAAAGACAAAGGGTAAGATAATAAATAAAAAAGATTGGAAAAAAAGTTTGAGAAAACTAGGACTGCAAAGACTGAATAAGGATCACCCAGCACCATAACAGAGAAAAAAACAAGATGGGCGTGCTCGTGCGTGACCGCGTGATGCAGTTTGTGCGATATTTCCACCCGAACATGCAATCCGCCTTGACGTATGGTGGGAACGTCAGGCGAACGGGCAGGAAAAGCAACTCCGCCCGCTCACGGAACTCCGCGTAGCGCGGCTATGCGAACTCCGCCCAGGGTTAATTATTTCAAGCTAGTCCCTACACTGCTAAAGAAATACATGCTTACACACAACTAAGCTAATATACACAGACTCATTTGTCACCCAATTAGCTGTGAAAGACCATGATTATTAGAAGAATACTATTGACATAAAGTCTATTTGGGGTACCAAACCTTGGCAAGTTCAGGGGACAGACACCTTGTTCCAACCCTGTTTAATATCAACACAAATGATTTTTCTGAATTACACCGTTTCTAGGATTGGCTAAAATTAAAAAGACATGAATGCACCTAACATTCCCTCAATAGCCCGTTTTGATAATTGCCAACATTTAACAAATTGCACTGAAGAGCAGCTCAATACTATGTTGCAGAATAGTACATTTAATTCCACATTTTCAGGTCCTCACGGGTGGATATTTTGGTCAGTAGACACAAATGGCAGTTATGCTTGTTTTTTTAACTCCACACTGGGGTTTAATGCAAGCAGACTTGACCCCCGTTATTCCCACTCACAGCATTCAGGTAGTGTTACCACCTATTCAGTGGAGAAATTGTGTCAACAATAGTTGTAACATTCCACACTGTCTGCAGTAAAACAACATCTTTCTTTCCTGTCCGAAGACATGGACTTATCATACTTTCTGTTAGGTCCTAAATCTCCATATTCATGGACTTATCATACTTTCTGTTAGGTCCTAAATCTCCATATTCTAAAAGATTTATTCATGCCACACATAATGAAATTTGGAAATTGTCACAAATGGAAGTTGCTGCATGTTTGAGACAAATTGAGCAAGATAATTTGGACAAAGTGCTTGCTGTTGTTGATAACAGTATTAATACGCTGTCTTCTCGCATTTACAATTTGAATAACGTTGTGTCATCTGTAATTGATATCATGCAAAGTGACATGTCTACATTACCTCCAGGTCCCTTATGTCCTCGTCCCATTCATTTACTTATTGGAGATGACCATCTCCATGACAGAAAAAGATAGAAGAATGCTGGTACACTAACCCCGCCCCTCCCACTGGGAGTATATATACCGGCCCAACCCAGCATTCACCCTGTTCTTTTTTCTGTCTTCCGACAGAAAGGGATGTGAAGTTTGCTCTTACCTGCTGTGCGCTTCTGGGATGTCTCGTCGGGCTGCTGGGCTGTCCTCTTCATCCCTGTTGTCTTCCTCGTTGTCTCGTCGAGCTGCTGGACTTCTCGACGTCCTGTTCCGCGGTCTCCTGGCCTGCCGGGCTTGCCGGGAGCCGCGTTGATGGGCGGCCGGTCCTTTGTGGCTGGGGCGCCGCTCCTCCCGGTCTGTTCCGGGTTGCAGGTCGCGTCTTCCTGTGGCTGGGCCGGTCAGGAGACGCGCTGCTGCTGCTGTTTGGGGCTCCACGGGCCAGTCTTGGTGAGGCCCCTGGTGTTCCTGGATGCCGGTTGTAGCTGTAATGTTCGGCTTTACTCCCTGGACGCTGAATGGCCGCCTGGGAGTGCCGGTTGCTCCTGGTTTTGCCTCAAGTGGCTCGGCGCTTGTTGTTGGTTGGCGTCTGGGCTGGTGGTTGGGGGTCTGTCTATGGTGTTTGACTACCCCCTTGGTGAGTACCGCATAGCGGTTTTCTTTTTCCTCTTGCCTGCTGCGGCCCACAGAAGGCCGGGACAATGTTCTGTTGTGTTCTTCCATTTCTTCCTCTGCAGCTGTCTGGTGGCGTGGTGGACTCATGCTTCCGCAGCGTGGGCCTGTGTTGCCCTTCTGGGGTTCGGCTCCTGGTGGGTCCGCTCGGCCTTTCCTCCTCCTGAGGGCTACGGACTTCCGCCCTGCTTACACCTGATCTGGTCTGCTTTCAGGATGCCTGGTCAGGCCTGGTTTGTACCTGACTGTGGGACATCTGGGGTTGCCGGGTGCTGTTGTCCTTCCTGGTTCTTCACCTGTGCTCCTTGGAGTTGGGTGGCGGTAATGCATCTGTTGTTCGGGGCCGGGTTTTTGGGTGCCCTTGCTCTTTGCCGATTCCTTGGTTTTACACTTGGGGGTCTTCCATGATGTTTTTTTCCAAGTTGCAGGGGTTCTTCTCCTTTTGAGCCTACGGCCTTCCTGCCCTGTCAGCTCCTGCTCTCCGCTCCCCCGTTGGTTGAGCAGCTTCGCGGCCTGGTTCATCCCTGGATGGTAGTCCGCTTAGGGATTCCGGGTGCAGTAGGCTTATGTCCTTTTCTTCCTGCCTTGCGGAGTCACTGGGGCCTGGTTGTTGTGGTCTTATACTCTTTTCTTTGGTCTGGGTTTCACTCTCTTGTGTTTCCCTGCCTGTGTTGGCTGTCTGCCGGGGGTGGGGTGTGGTTCCGGTATGCCTCTTTTTCCCTCGTGCCACCTGATGCTGTCATGTAGGTTTCTATGTGTGTCCATCTGTGCGGCTTGTGATCTGCTGTTGCACTTTGGATGGCCTTGATGCGGGAGGGGGGGGAATTGTTTGCACCTCCGGGTCGCTGCCGCTTCCTGGGATTCTGGTGTTCCCTGGGTTGCGTGCTTCCTGCTCTGGTACCCTGCTGCGCGTTTCTTCCGCCTTTGTCCCCTTTGCTTCTGCATCTCTTTGCTACAGGCCTCGCTGTGCGGGTCTGTTGGTGAGGGTGGTGTCCTTCCTGCCTTGTGGTCTCGTTTTTCCGGTGTGTTTCCGGCGCTGCGTTTTGGTGTCTTGCTTTGGATTCTGTCCTGGTCTTCGAGTGACGCCGCCCTGTTTCGTGCTGGTTTGTTGCCGGCTGGCGGTCCCTGTCGGGGTGTTCCGCTGTGCCGTCTGGGCGTGCCTTGGCTTGGACGGTCTGGTTCTTGGGGTTCCTGGCTGTTCCTTTTTTGCCTCGCTGTTCCTGCGCTGTGCTGTTCTCTTGTCCTTCGCTCGGGCCTTGGCTCCTGGCCCTGTGTCCTGTGCGGTTCCTCTCCGCGGCTTCTGTAGCTGCGTGCTTCCCCTCCTGCGCCCTGTGTGTGCTCCTTGTTGGGGTCCTGTACAGCCTGCAGTGTCTGGCTTTGGCCATGGGGCCTCCTGGGTGCACGGAGCCTTTCTCTGCCTTCCTAGTGTTGGTTCTGGCTTCGTGTGGCGTGAGTGGCTTGTCCTCTGCCTTTGGGCTGCTTCCTGTGGCCTGGATGGGTGGTGCTGTGTTCTGCGGCTTGCCGCTTCCGTGCTGGGTTTGGCTCTCCTTTTTGCTCTGGGCTTTAGCTCTTTCATTGCACTGTTCCTGGCTTCGGTGGTATCCTTGGTTTGGTCCTTGTGTTCCCTGTCTGCCGCCCTCAAGGATTGCCCTTACGTGTCTTCTGGCCTTGGCTTTGCGGGCTCTGTTCTGTCCCCTGTGCATGCCTTTTGCCTTTGGCTTCCTTCGCTGGGTCGGGCTCGCGCCCTTCGCCTCTAGTCTGGCTTTTCCGGGCTCCTAGTTCTGTCAGTGGTGCTGCTGGGTCTGTGGCTGCTCCTACTGTGGCTCCCTGTCTGATGGGTGCTATTTTTGTTGCCTGTGTCCTCCTGTTTCGCGGCTGGTTCTGGTGTTCGGCCCTTGCTGCTTTCGGGTCGCGTTCCCGCTCTGTGCTCTTCCTGCGGTGGTTGTGTCTTTGGGGCTGGGTGGGCCTTGCTTGGTGCCTGGCTGGTTTCCCGTGGTCCTGTTGTTCCGGGGGCTGTTTCCGGTCGCTCCTGGTCTGCGGGCTTGCTGCTGCCTCTGCTTGGTCTCCGGAGGTGCCTCCTTGTGGTCTCCGGTTGCCTTCGGCCTTTTCCTCCCTGTTGGCTCTTGGGTGCCTTGTTGCGTCCTGGTGGGGTGTCCTCCTGCTTGTGCTGGTGCTGTTTGCTTGGGGTTGCCCGGCTGCTCGCTTGTTCTGGTCCCTCTGCGGTCGGGTTCCGGTCCTTGCGTGTGTGGTGTGTTCCTTCCGTTGTAGCCTCTTGGCTCCGGCTGGGCCTGTTTTGGTCTGTGTCCCGCTGCTGTCTTCCCTGCTTGCCTGCTGCCTCTAGTGGTGTCGGTTGGGAGGCGGGCCTGGCTGCTAGTCCCCTGGGGGTCTACGGCTTGTTTTGAGGGGGTCTGGTGGCTTGTTGCGTTGCTTCCTTGCCTGGGCCTTCTCTCCTCTGTTCTCGGTGGTTCGGCTGGGTTGGACCTGGTTCGTGCCTGGTTGTGGGGTCTGCCCGGGTGTTGCGGTTGCTGGGGGCTTCCTTTGGGTGGCTGTCCTTCCCGGCTTCGCCTTTGGTGCTCTCCCCGCTGCTGCTTGCTCTCTGCCTTCTGGGTTGGTCCTTGTGGCTGTTGGCGGTTCTTCTCTTCTGTGGACTCTTTGGGTCTCTGTTCCCATTTGGTCTGCTGGGGCCTGTTGTCTTCCGTGTTCTCGGTCCTTGCTGTTCCGGTCCTTTGTGCTGTTGCCTTGTTGGTTGTGGTCGTGCACGCTCCGCTGTTTCTGTGCGGGGTCTCTCTGTGCCCTTCCGGCCTTTGCTTGCCTGGGCTCTGTTGGGGTTCTCCCCTCTTTGGCCATCTTCTGGTGGGTTTTGGGCCTTCGGGTCCTTCTGGTTGGGCTGATTGCTTGGCTTCGGCTCTGGCTTCTCGGCTGCTTGTGTTTTGTTGCAGTTTCTGCCATGGGGTTTCTCCCCTGCTTCTGCCTTCCCCTGCTGCGTGCTGGGCCTTGGGGTTTGGTTTGCCTGTTCTTCTTCCGCCCTGGCTTCTTTTGCCTCTGTGGCCGGGCTGGTTTTGGGTGTCCTTCCCCTCGGGGGTTGGTGTTTCCTGGCTCTGGTGTTTGGACCTGTCTGGTTCCTTCCGGGCCCCTGGGGGCACCGGTTGTTGGGCTCGGGTCTTTGCTGGCCTGTGTTGTTGCTACTCCCTTCTGCCTGGTATGTTTGGGTTCCTCTCTGCTTGGCTTGTTCTTTCGGTGGTTTTTGGTTCGGTTTGTCCGCTACTGCTGCCGTTGGCTCCCTTGTGGTTCCCTTGTTCTGGGTTTCTTTGGCTCGTTTGCTCGGCTCCCTGTTCAGTTGGGGCCTGTTGCGCCTCTTCTCGGGTGGTCTGTGTGTCCTTCTCCGGCCTGTGGCTTCCTGCTCCTGTCTCCCCGGGTTTGCTGTTGGGGTGTTCTGCTGGGGCTGTGTTCTTTGGGTCCTGCTCTCCCTCCTGTTCCCCTTTCTTTTCTCTTGCTGGGGTTTCGTTTTCCCGGAACCCCTTTGGCGCAGGGTGTTGGTTGCTTCCTGTTGCCCGGTTTGGGCTTGCTGGCCTGTTGTCCATTTGGTCTTCTTCTTTGGCTGGCCTCCTCGCTGTTTTTGTTCTTGGCTGCCTGGGTGGGTTGTGGTGTCTGTTCTCTCCACTTCCCTTGTTTGCTGTGGGGTGTTCCTGCTATGGGCTGGTTTGCCGTCTGTGGTTGTTCATCTCCTCGTCTGGCTGGTCTCCCGTTGTTTGTTGGGTGCGCCCCTGCTTTGTTGGGGCTCCCTGTTGTCTGGGTGCTCTGCCTGGGGTTTTCGGCGGTTCTGCCTTTTGGCTTTCCTTCGGTGGCTTCCTTGGTGTGGTTTCCTGGGTTGGCTTCTGTTTTTTTGGGAAGGCCGGCTTTCTGCTTTGGTATTCTCCAATAAGTAAATGAATGGGACGAGGACATAAGGGACCTGGAGGTAATGTTCTATTACTTACCGGTAATCTTCATTACTCCGGGGCCCGTTGTCCTCGTCCCATTCATACGCCCCGCCCTCCCTCCCGGACGGCCGGCCTTCCTGTTGGGGGCTTGGTGGTTCAGGGTGAATGCTGGGTTGGGCCGGTATATATACTCCCAGTGGGAGGGGCGGGGTTAGTGTACCAGCATTCTTCTATCTTTTTCTGTCATGGAGATGGTCATCTCCAATAAGTAAATGAATGGGACGAGGACAACGGGACCCGGAGTAATGAAGATTACCGGTAAGTAATAGAACATTGTATCATGGGCAAAGTCAGCTTAGATCTATCATGCAGTTTAGCTTGTCACTTCAAATGCTTAAAAATGGTTGAGTTCCTTGGCGTTATCTCAATTCCAGCCAGCTATTCCTGCCTTTCATTCTGACACGAAAACAATGACTCATGACTAATAAAGATGCCACATATACAATGTTGCATCTAGAAAAGTTAGAACAGCTCCCACTTAGCATTGCAGAATCACCATCAGCTGTCAGGTTAATACATGGTGTAATATCTTTGCTGATTTCAACATTCCAGTTTACAGCCTGCATGAAACATTTCCCTGTCCCCTAGAAGGCAGCTTCATTTATGAATTATGGTCACTCTCATTTTCATATCATTGTGAATGTGCCAACAAAGAGGTCTTCCTTACTGGAAGGGATGCAACTCTTCTGTCGAACATTCACTTGTTCGCAAACATGTTACCATTCATGGCACATGTAATGCATCAATAGCAAATTTGGCCTGTTATCTCAAAGAAGTACCAGCCCCTGCAATACTCCCACTGATTACAGTTCTTTCAAATGGAAGTTATTTACTATTTAACGATCAAGACTGTTGGGGAAAAAAGGCTGGGATACCATACATTTTATCAGTTTCCCAGATAGTGACCTCCTGTAACAACGTCCTCTTCCCTCCCACTCAAGGGGATATGCATAGCTTGTTGTGGCCTTCATTCTAAATTTGAAGGCAGATTTTAATAAGCTAAGCAGACTCAAAGCACTATGGTTTCAAAAAGATGTAGCACTAACATCTGCTTGAGAAACTTTTGAAATACAAGTTGCAGGGACATCCAGTGAAATACAGTCCTTGTTAAACACCAACGTCCCATTACATTTCAGCAAATGAGTTCATCGTATTTTTAATGCATCTAATACTGCCGGCTTTGCTCAATTTTTTTAAGTTATTGGTTCTGGCTTATTCAGTTCCTTCCAGAAAATCTTTGGAGTAATACTGGCTTTTATTCATTTCCTTTTTTCCAGTGTATTTGGGGGCATTCTGCTGGTGTCATTCCTCATTTGTGGCATTTTGGTAATATTTTTACTACTCCAGAATGAATGTTCCATATGCAAGCCCATTGGAACTACCACCGTTCCAGCTGTGCCATGAGCTCATGTGCTTGCTTCGATTCTTTGGAAACCTCTTGCTCCAGGAACTGGATCATGATTAGTCATTGTCATTCCACCCTGCCTGGTTTGCCTGTGTACAAACCATGTTTCACTGCTTCTGGTGCCCCTTTGAATGGGCACTAGATATTTGCCTGGCTCTGCAGACACCAGCTCCCATGGACATTGACCTATTGAAGGGTCCATTAGCGAACCATTTTTAGAGTTGTTCCCTGAGCCTACGGCTTCTTCAGAATGCCAGCATAAGCCACTCCTTTCAGCAGAGACCAGTGCTTCAGCACATGGGTCACTAAATGCTGGCTCTATTAACATGGATGAGGGTTACCTAGCTACTTTCTCAACATCAGCTGATACCGAAGATCATGTCTGCTCTCTAGAGTTTGTGAACTGGGCTGTTGAACAATCATCATCTGCAGAGATGGAATCTGTTCTGGATTAATTGGTTTTTGAACTTGCGAAAGAGATCTTGGATGCTGGCGACACATATCAATTTGGATACCTTTTCAAAATTGACGTTATTTTTTTTATTATGATTATAATTCTTTTCTCAACATGTGTATTAGCAAAGCTTTAAACTTGCTTAGCTTGTGCCTTAGTTTTTTATTATCTCATTTGTCGTTATTCTACTGTCCCGACCAATGAGGGGGTGTCTGGAGTTCCCTCTGGGGCCCACTGTCATTCTCCCTTATTTTAACCTAACTGTAAGTTGTAGGCCGCGTTTGCTTTGCACACGTTACGAAGTAACACATTTGTTTTGTGCCACACTATTGTTTTAGAAATAAGCTGCACATGTGTTTTGTTATTCAGCACTTCTTCCAGGGACTCAGTCTGGACATTTCGTACAAGGTCAAACAACATCCTACCCTGTTTTTCTCTGTGGTCGGGCAATAACACATAATAACAAATAAACATAACAGGGAGGCCTAGCTGCTGTTTTCTAGCATGGCATTTCTTATCATATAAGCCGAGACTTGCCAATTTGACAACAGAGGGGAGGATTTCAGGCAGAGGAAAGGTTCCGGAACGAGCGCTCCAGCTCTGCGCAATCTGAGATGCAGACCAGCAAGCGGCAAATGCCAGGTCTGGGGCCCAGTTCTAATCCCAGAGATCTCTAATATATCTCTGTGCCCACGTAGTGAGGTTAGGCTTAGGCAAATACATCATTCACCATGATATGGCTTTTGATTGTATACAGTTTATTAGTAATGCTAATTACTCTGCTCAGTTACATATGTTTTCTAATTGCAGCACAGTTGCTACATGATAGTTCACAATAGTTTCAATAAATATTGTACACTTTCCTCATGTCTTTCATTGTTTTTTATGGACATGCATGAGTGAGAGAACAAAAAATGATGACATGTTACCACAGTTCCCCTGGGGGACTAGTGTGTTTTGTTCTGGAGTGCCAAATTATCTGTTACTCTGGGAAGGTTAGGAGGGCAGGTAAGACACTATGAGCTAGTCAGGATTCTGGCCCATAGGTTCTGATGTGGTATGGTGACTCAGTCCCTACATACTGATGTTCTGTGATCCTAGGCACAGTTCTGTTTCCAAACAGAATCCCTGCAACAATGCCAGTGGTATGGATCCCATTCACTTGAATGGAGTGGAAGTGCTTAGGGATCAGATGCTTACCATATGGACCCTTCTCCCAGTTAAAAGCGAGGAGGACCTCCTCATCTGAGGTGTCCTCTCGGATGGCTAAAGTAGACAGCCCAGTGCTAACCACCCTTCAGTCAAGCACTAACCTGAGCGTTCCTGCAAAAGTGAGACGAAGTCCAAGCTGCTAGCTCCCAACTAATAAAATGCCCTGTGCCTTGTTAATCCCTCTTTCCCACCTGTTCTACAAATGCTTTCACTAGGTGGGCCCACAAGGGGAATCAGAAGATCAACCTATAGTAGTAAGAACCTAGGTTACTGGAATATTTGCAACAGTATATCCCTTACATGTGCTATTTGATGTAATGGAACCATCTACTTACCGGTCATAATGGCTTCTTGATGAATTGTGATGTTCAATTGGGATAGCTATTAGGAGACACCAATTGTTAGTGGCACAATTGTTAAATGACAACAGGCTATGTGCTTTCATCCCCAGGGGATCGAAATGGATCCCAAAAAGGTTACAGCTATAGTTCAACAGAAGTCACTCCAAAGTGTTAAAGAAGTCAAATCTTTTTTGGGTTCGCCAATTTCTACTGGAGATTTATAGGCCATTTCTCCACATTGGTGTTCCCAATTACCAAATTACTTCGGTAAGCAATTTAATTCCACTGGAGCCCCAAAGCTGAGCAGGCTTTCACACGTCTCAAAAAATGTTTTGTTCAAGCCCCAATCTTAAGACACCCAGACCCCACTCAACCATACTTAGTTGAAGCAGATGCTTCACAGGTGGCAATAGGTTGAGTACTTTCACAGAGGGATCAAAAAAAGGAGAGTTACATTCTGTAGACTACATCTCAAATAAGTTCAATCCTATTGGGGGGCGATCGTGAATTATTGGCTATTAAGATGGCATTTGAAGAATGGAAACACTATCTGCTAGGAAGTCAACACGATTTCACTATTCTCACTGCCCACTGGAACTTTAAGTTTTTGATATCGTCTCGAGCTTTGTCCGTGTGTCAGTTATGCTGGACATAGTTTTTCAATGACTATGGCTTTGTCATTCAGTTTCAACCAAGAGGTAGACATGGCAAAGCAGATGCCCTCTCACGCTGTGGTAATAACCTGATTGAGCAGCCTAGTGAGGCTTTGTATATCATTCCCCTAGCACATTTTCAGGGAGCAATGATCTCTAGGGAGGAGCTTCTAGCCCAGGTGGCTCAGGAACAAACATCTCAAGAGGCCATGTAGATAGCTCAGTCACATCATGGGCAAAAGGTAGATGGAGTAATATATATTAATGAGAACTTCTATCTTCCTACACCACACCTTCAAACACAAGCTCTTGAATGATGACACTCAAGCACCATGGCTGGACATCCAGGGGAGAAGAAAACAGAGGCACTAATCAAATACACTTTTTGTTGGTCATCCATATCTGCAGACACAAAAAGATTTGTACAGAAGTGTGCCATTTGTGCCAAAGGTAAAAGTTGACATCAAGCCCCGGCAGGGTTGTTAACCCCATTACCCATTCTACCAAAAGACTGGCACACGGTTTTTCTTGACTTTGCGGTGGATTTACCAAAAACGGCTGCTGGATACACAACTATTTTGGTCGCTGTAGATCATTTGACCAAAATGTCTCACTTCACCCCAATGAATGCCTTACTCACTTTCAATGAGTTAGACGTGACTATTCTCCAGGCCATTGGTGATTACACAGACTCCCTTTGGTCATCATCTCCTATAGGGGATAACAATTCATACTAATATTCTGGAAAGCTCTTTATGGACCCTTGGAATTGGATGTTCGTTTATCCTCAACTCATCACCCACAGACGGATAGGCAGACCGACAGGGTAAACCAGTGCACGGAGCAATTTCTGCATTGTCAATTGTTACAAAAGGATTCTTGCTCGGACTGGATTGATTATTTGTGGGTAGCGGAGTTGCCTAAAATCATGCTGTGAATTCATCTACCGGGTGGTCCCCCTTTTATTGTAATTTCAGTTACTATCCCAGAATGTTAACAATTGACCCAAAACCAATGTCCACTATAGCAGCAGTACTAAACTTAGTAATTCAGATCAGCAATATTCATAAGAAGGACCAGGAACATCTGGAAATCACCAAAGCCCAATTCAAATAAGAAGCGATTAACATTGAAGGCAATGTCTAGAGTTTCAGGAAGGCCAAGAAGTGTGGCTGTACACCAAGAATATCTGTTTGAAAGGACACAAACAATTTTAACTGCAATTCTAGTGCTTTGACTGAAGAGTCCACAAAGTCCACCCATGTATGGTTTTCACCTGTATGGGTGTCCCTAAACTTCAATCTGTATTTCTCTGTGGTGAGTACAAATCCTTCTATCAAGGTCTCCTTCATATGCTGATAGTACTCAACCACATCCCCATTAAGGGTCAGAAGTCTATGTCTGTCCTTCACTGAGAATAACTCCCACTGTAGAGAGCCCCAGTGTTGGTGACCTATCTTCCTCATTTTTCAGGCCCTCTCAAAAGCTGTAAACCATTTGTCAATGTCATAATCATTGAATAACTTGGGGACAATCCATTTGGGGATCATAGCGTCAAAAGATTCCTCTTTCTCCCTAATAAAATTGCTGACACTATTATCTTTTGGATTCAAGCTCATCTTGAACCTTCTTTTTCCAAAGGCTAGTCTCCTTTCCTTGAGTTCATTCATTTTCTCCTCTAGTGAGAGGAGATCAAGCTCTTCCGCAAGGCTTGCTACCACCCTTCCGTTAGGGGGTCTGCTAGAGTGACTCCTGTCACTTCCAATCGGTGAAGGTGGTCTGGGAAAGGGTGGAGAGTTGAGGTCTTCATCTTCTTCCCCATCATCGTCAATGTGAGCTAGGACATAATTCTCACCCTCTTCAGGGTCTTCTTCTGAGGAATGGCCCTCCCTCTCTAGTCTTTCTCTTTCATAGGAACTGATTACTTTTTCAAGTTCCTCCTTTTTAGCTGTAACCCTATAACTAATGCCCTTTGCACAACACCCTCAGACCACTGATCCTCAGGGCTCGGATGACTGCCAGGTCGAGATCCTTACCAGCCTCCATTGTGTCTTGGAAGTTGGGGCCTTTTCACAATGTAAAAATCTTTTAAACCTTTTCCTAACTTTCCTAAGCCTTTTTAATGTACTATTGGAATTTGTCCTACACAGGGCCTAGAACTCCAATTTAGAAAACTGAGAAAAAGCTTTTTGAGTCAAAAGTCACTTAAGTGGATTTCTTTTGCAAAAATAGCTTATGACCAAGTGGTAATGCGAAATGACAAGCTCAGGATCCCACCACTGCCACCCATCTAGGAAGGTGGAGTATTATGTGGTGATGCTGGTTAGGCTTCAGCATGCAATACTCTCACAAACTCCACAGACGGTCCTTGGATTCCCAATAATAAATCCTTAGCTCAGTCCTAATAGAGTGGCAAAGAGCAGTCACTAGAGAAACAAGTGTTAAGCATTTCAGAGTACCAACATGGACGATAAGTAATTGACATGACTCAAAAGAGATCTGACACCAATTTTTAAAAATAAAGAAGATGGTGACTTTTGTGATATAATGATGGCGATTCTTTACATGTTATTGACAGCCTTTTAACTTCACCTATTTTGCATTTTCACAATTCTGAGATTTTTTTTTCAAATTATGTCAAGTTAGGTATAATTATGCAAAATACAAAACTGTATTTGGCACTATATTTTAGCGTGAAATCAGTCCATTTTTGACTCGAGCATGCATTTTGCGCTAAAAAAGACAAGAAAAAAGCTAGCTTTGCAAGCAGAATTTGTTCAATTTCTGCTGCTAAATGTTGTTCTGAACTATGCCAGGGTATAATAGCATAATTTCATGAATTTTGCATAAGAAACACATTGTGAAATTAGCAAAAGTATGCAACAGTATGCAGGCATAACGGAAGTTTCTCCTGGGTCTATTAAGTTTCCCCGCACCAATTTTAACAGGTCAAATCTGCCAACATTTACAAGGAAAGAATGCTAAGTAGTCACAGAGGCATGCAGAATTCATTGCAGTAGGCACCAAATTCGTCAGGTTAAGCCCCCTTTCTGAGTTAAAACTCAGAATAGGAGTTATTAAGAGGACCTGGTCAAAACCATAGCATGCAGTATCAGTATGTTCCAGGGGGCATATTTATAAGAGTTTTGCGTCATGCTTGCACCACACAACGTGGTACATGTGTGACACATACCTCTAAGTCATATTTTTTAAGCCACGCAAACCCACTTTGCTTGGCTTTAAATGGCTTCAAAAATATGGAGTAGTGCAACTCAGTGCAAAACGATGTTTATTTCTCCTTGTTTCTTCCCCTTTCTATGTGTGTTGTATTCTGCAGCACACATAGAAAGAGGAAAAAGCCTCTCAGGATTGTTTTTTGTGCCTAGGACACAGGCACCCTTGCACCATAGTGCAAGGTGCCTGCGTAGGCTGCCAAAAACAATGCCAGGGCAAGCGGAAAGAACAAGAATGTGCTATATTTGATCAATTCGGTGCATTCCTTCCCTTTTCCTTTCACATAGGGCAGCACAGCAAGGTAAGCTGCACTGTCCTGCGCCACAAAACTCATAAATATAACCCCAGGTCTGGAAAATACCTCATTATTGAGGTAAATCTAATCGGCCAAGGTGTCCTAGTAATAATATTGACCTGGGGGATTATTTACAAGCAGTGGCGGCCGGCACTGCTCGCGGGTGGCGGAGCGGGTAGGGTCGCGCGGGGGTGCCATGCAGGTGGGGGTCGCGTTTATAAAAAAATAAAATAAACTTACCTTTGTGCCGAGTCCCATGTCTCTGCTCCTGCTCCCCTCGTGGAACTCGAGGAACAAGAAGCAGGCCCCACTGACCAATCACAACGCTGCAGTGCATCGTTGTGATTGGTTTTGAGCGTCCTGGTTCGAACCTTAACTAGGGAATGGGGGCCTGAGCTTGTTCTCCACGCAGGCTGTAATGCAGCCTGCATGGAGAACGGGGAAAGTGCGCATGGCTGGTTTGGGCGGCCAGAGAGGGCCGACCAAACAGTCATTGCACACTTAGGAGTGGGCAAACCACTCCTTTCCTGCCCTGGTTCAAGAGCAGAACAGCCTCGCCCACCCACCTGCCTGCTTCAGTAGCGGTCGGTGGTCGGAGTGCCGCCGGGCACTGACGTGGGGCGGGGGAGGGGCAGGGTGGGGGGTAGTAAACTACGGATTACGGCCGATTGCAGGTAAGTACACATATAAATAAATAAAACGAATTTCGTTTCTCGTGCTGCATCGCCAAATGTGATGCAGCGCGCGCAACGAAATTCGTTTTATTTATTTATATGTGTACTTACCTGTAATCGGCCGTAATCCCAAGTTTACTACCCCCCACCCTGCCCCCACGTCAGCGCCCGGCGGCACTTCCACCACCGACCGCTACTGGCCTGCTTGCAAAGCAGCACGAAGCATAAAATGATAATAACTTAAAGTTATTATCATATTATGTTTCTTCTTCGCACTGCTTAAAAGCAGTGGGGCGACGCTCCTCCGCCATAGCGGAGGAGCTGCCACTAAGCCCCTTGAGCCGCAGGTACATCACTTTTAATATGGGGAAAACTGACGTACCGGAGGCGCAATGGACTTGTCAGTATGCTCCCTAGTGTGCATTACAAGCCGAATGTGTTAACTGAATGGAATGTGCTGTAAAACCACGTATCGCTATCCGAGCAAAACCCTCCAGATAAATCAATTTCACACTAATATAATATTAATCTTGGTGCATTATATTAGTTTTATAATGCATTACATATAATGCCTCTCTGTATTAAGAAAACCAACCCTAGTCGTGTACGTGCACAGTACTGTTTTGATATTTCTACTTTTTTCTGTAAAAATCATGTCAAGTTTTAATACGATAAATACTGCTCCTGAAATGCTGCTTGTTGGTGCATTAAGCTTTAATTGATGTTTAATAGTATACATGTCACTTCTCAATGTCATGCTTCATTATCGTAAATTATGCTGCTAATCATGGTAATGCCATAAACAATGCAAACTGGAATATTGATGCCTTCAGCTGTCACACTTGATTCCTGGACTTAGAAATGAAAATGTAATGAAAGAAAGTGTTTTATTGATTCACGGAGAGTGCCAAAGCAATCACAAACAATTAGAAATTGTTGATGATACCCCACACTCAGCTTTGAACTTCATGCTTCAGCGCGCGCCCTGTAGGAGCTGATGATAAACTGTTGAGGTGTGTGAGAGTGCGACGGGTCAAATGGCTAATGCTCCGCTAGCCAATCCATAACCCATTCAGCCAGAAGGTTCACGTTTACAAGCGGGCTGAGGGTTCGTGTGAATGAACTATCAGTGATAAAAATGGGAAAAATAATTTTCTAATGACTAAGTCTGGAATAATTTGTGAGGTGGTATGTGATCCCGATACACATGAAAGCGTCATTGAGGCTTGCAGCTTCTTATCAGTCTCCTCCGGACTTTCAGCTGTGCTTCTTAGCTTCTTCGGGTGCTCCGAAATAGGCTATCAGTTTAAAAAGCAGCATTTTTTCATGGGTTCTTGGAAATATTTAAATGGCTCATTTCTTTTTGCTTTTTTGCCTCATCGATGTTAACCAGTGTGTCAAAAAGGCATAAATGTCTTAAAAAATAAGGCACAGTACATTTTCCTGCTCCCTCTCTACAACAGTCCTAAATTCTTTGATTTTTTTCACTAATGTCTGATTTATACATCATGCCACGTTGAAGCTCCATTTAGCAGTAAGGTACTCCCCCCTGTGAAGAATTGCTGGCAAGAATAAATAATATTTGAGAAACATGTAGAGGGAACTGTGCAATAAATGGGGTACAAATTAGATCATTCCTTTTTGTGTTTATATAACTTCACATTTTACAGAGTTTTAATCTCCACTCTTGTAAAATAGATTATACGTCTTTCAGCTGGTACACTAGTGTTGGTGCAGGGTAGATGATAGTGCTAGGGACCACCATTCCCCCAGGGCAGTTTAAAATGTAATTTATCACAAAGTGCACAAATTATAGGATTACTCGTTGGCCTTGGCCTGAGATTTCTTTGCTGCAAGCTTGATGGCTTTGTGGGCGCTTCCTCCTCTCAGACGTTTTCCCTTACGCTACGTGACGCCACACTCGTGCCCACCCACTGCAGACATCTTTGCAGGCCCACACAGTTGCCTCATTGGACTCAGCAGCTGCAGCTGGCGCTTCACTGTACAGGAGATTACAATAAACTGCAGCGCCGATTAATTAGGTGGCAATTAGTCGAGTTCTCGTCAAAATCTCTGTTATACTCAGTTAAATAAACTTTTTTTGTAAAAACGAGTAAGGAGAGTATTGCTTGTAGGCCTTAGGCCAGTGCTTAATTTGAGTTGGTGGTTTCCGGTGCTCAGCACTAGCACTTACTCATCAACACCAGCGCTATAGTTTAATGAGCACCAGTTAAAAACACACTCATTTTTTGTAGGCACGGGCGATTAAGTGATTGGGGATGTTGAGCCGACGCCCAGACTCAAACCTGGTTCCCCATTACCGAAGTTGGCAGCTCTGGCCATTATGCTACATCCTCTCCCCACTTCATGGTTAGTAGTTGGTTCTGTTTTAGGCAGCACTATCAGGAGAAATGGGCTGGTGCAAGCTGCCTCCTGACGAGAGCCCTGGCACTTATTTTTTTTACAAATTAACCACTGCCTTAGGCCCCAGCAGGCCCCCACCTTGTACCACAGTGTACTCCCTTCCTGGTGAACCAAGGGGGAGGGGACCGTTGGGGATGTCCGGGCGTCGTGTGTGGGGAGTTTCCAGGGTAGATTTCTCTTTAAAGTTTGACGTGCCTTTTCTGCCCATTTTGCCATTGTTTCTGGTACTAAATGTGATGTGAAATAACTACAGGAGTGAGGAGAAAGGAGAGAGTATTGCAAAGAATATAAAGATAATGTAAAGGCAACCTTGGTGTCGGAGAAGTTAAATTCTCCTTAAGAGGAGGTGGCAGCAATAGTAAGAGGATTTTCTAGAGAAGGAGGTAAGTGAATAACCATATATATTTCTGCTCTGAGTTTGTTGTCTAACTTATTACCTTGGCTGCAATGTTAATCAAAGTACTTGTGGTTTTCAGTTTTCTGTTCAAATGTCCATAAGGCCCTAACTGCACATGTAGTAGGCCGCTTTTGCTTTGCACACGTCACGAAGTAACATGCTTGTTTTTGTGCCACACTGGTATTTTTGAAATAGGCTGTGCATGTTTTGCTATTCAGTTCTTCTGCTGGGATTCAGTCTGAACAATTCGTACAAGGTCAAATAACATTGGGCCCTGTTTTTCTCTGTGGTCGGACACTAACACCTAGACATAATAAAGAAATCCAGCTGCTGTTTTCAAACAAGACAATTCTTGTCAAATAAGCAGAGACTTGTCGTTCTGAAAGTAGAGAGGAGAGTTGCTTGCAGATAAAAGGTCCTGAGAAGAGAAAGCTGCACGTCTGAGATGTACCACCTCATTATGACCTTTAGGTATGGGGTCCACCACTAATCCCAGAGATCTCTAATGTATCCCTGTGCTCCCATAGTGAGGGTAGGCTTAGGCAGATTTGTAATTCGCTAAGACAAGACATTTCATTTTGTACAGTTTATTAATCGTGCTAATCATATTGCTGACTTGCATATGTTTTCTAATTGCAGCACAGTTGCTTCATAATAGAGCAAGATAGTTTCAATAAATATTGTAAGATTTCTTTGTGTCTCTTTTCTGTTTATTGTGAACATATATGAGTGAGAGAACAAAAGGTGATGACCTGCTACCGCGACTCCTGAGAGGGTTCAGAGTGTTGTGTTCTGGGGTGCTAACTTACTTGTCACCCTGGAAGGTTAGGAGGGCAGGTAAAGCACTAAGGGTTAGTCTGGATTTGGGACCATGGGTACTGAGGTGGTTTGGTGAATGAGTACCTACAAACTGATGCTCTGTGATCCCAGGCATAATTCTGTTTCTAAACAGAATCCGCGCAACACTCCCTGAGTGCCTCTAGCCTACCTGACTTTATAAGTAACTACATTAAAGGGGGTCATTAGGGACAATAAAGGCAATAAGACGGATCTTAAAACAGTTGCTTAATACATACAAATTCTGAGGGCTAGGCTGAGTCTGAGACCAAGAATAAAGCAGTTAAATCAGAATGTGACTTGCTTGATGGAAAAATATCTTAAAGTTTAGAAATCATCCCAGGTAGAAGATCTTGGTTCCAGCCAGAGGGTAAAAAAAATCTCACCACTTGGAAGTCATCAAGAGGGCCTGGAGAGAGTGGCAAATACTACTCCACCTCTACATCAACAAGTCTTAGAGGGTCATTGCGATGGCGGGCGGACAAAGTCCGCCCGCCACCGCAACAGCAAACGGGACCGCCCGCAAGAGGTGCGGTGGTCCCGCCATGGGTATTAGGATGCCACCGCCACGGTGGCGGTGGCATCCCGTATTGTTCACATTGCGGCGGACGGTGCTGCCAGCAGCACCCGCCGCAATGCGAAAAACGCATGTTGTGCATTTGAATGCACAACGTGACAAGCACCGCGCGGTGCCTGCTATCTTGTGCATTCAAATGAAGGGGGGTACCATAGGTACCCCCTATGTGCACCCCCTACCCCCCAAAACCCTGAGGGCCCGCAACAGGCCCCCAGAAGCAAAGACCACATACCTTTCCATGGCAGCAACACCGCCCTGGAAAGGCTGCTTTCCGCCACCATCCTAATATGGATGGCGGTGTCTTGCAGACACCGCCACCATGTTAGAGCCCTTTTCCGCCCGGTCGACGAGTCGACCGGCGGAAAAGCGGCGGACGGTCTTTCCGTCCGCCTGGGTCCCCACCGCCATCGTAATATGGCAGGGGGGAAATGTTAGGCGGGCAGACGAGAATGGCAGGCGGATCGCCACCGCCATACGGGCGGCGGCGATCCGCCAGACATCATAATGACCCCCTTAGTACACAAGGATGTTTGGAATCTTACCCCTGAGGGTGCTCAGAGCTTTCAACATTGACTGCTTCCACTGCATTAGTTCAGTCAATTAGAGACTTTGGGTCTGATTCACAAAGGTAAACCTACACTTTTGTGAAAGTTTATTGTTTCTTTGGTGTTCACAGACTAGGAGGTAATAGTAAGTTTACGACTGTGATGAGTCCACAGTAGGGTGGAGTACTCCGCACACAAAAGTGAGTGAGTCAGGTCCAGAGTGCCTAAACATTTTAAAGTAACATGAAAGGAGTCCCTAGTTCATAATACAAAGACATCCAACAATGGAAAAAAAGATGAACTAGTAGCAAATTGGGCCCCTGCAGGTCCGCAGTCTTCCTTTAGATGCAGCACTCATTTTCTACGAGTTATGTTTATCATCGTCCCCTCGCCTGAGCAGTAGTAATATTTTAGAGGCATTCATTTGTGGAGAGCTGGGTGAAAGGGTCTCAATATTTCAACATAGAAGTGTGTTAGAAAGACTATTAAGCAGGATACTCCAGAATTTGGAGAACATGGAGAACTTGCAGAAACCTAGTACAGACACTCAATGTTTGGTGTCAGACATTGAAATATCTGCCACCTTGTCCTCCTCAATATTGGATGCCCTGCTATTAATGCAGCACACTCTACATGGAGCTTAATATTCTCCGAAATAAGAGAAATTGATTCCTGTATGTTTTCTCTTGTAAGACCAATACAGATAGGGATAATTGGGGAGGCTGAAAAGATTCAGGTTCACCGTTTCCCAATGAGAATTCATCACCGTTCAAAAATAGTTTCTAAATGGCCCATGTTGAGGTAACCCGCTGTTCCTTTGAAGAAAATTACCCCCAAGCAGAAGATACATTAAGGTGCAGAAAAAAGGTTGGAAAGGTCAAGTTCTGCGTGGTTGTAAACAGGTTCATAAATGCTCACTGAGAAATTATGCCTCATCCTTGGATGAGTTAAATAGAAAGAAAAGAACATGAAATCCAAGTTCACCAAGCCTTATAAATCCAGTTGCATTTTCTGTCTTGTTTAATGAACTAAGATCTAAATAGGCGATTTTTTTTTTACTTGACCTTTTCCCTCCACTGGGTTGAAGTGGGTGCAGTTAGGAAATATATTGCCCTACAATAGCTGCAGTACAAGGAGTTTCATAGCCCCAGCAAAGGCTATATTTTGACTCTTTGGTGTTACTTTCCTTGCTAAACAAGGCCATTTTTTAGGCTATTTCTTGCAGTCTCACTCTCTCATGTCGCCTTTTGAGGTAACACCATAGGAGAGCTGCCTGTCGGGCCTTAATGTAGCACAGGCCCAGCACTTTGACGTGACCCTGGACGTCTATATATTGCAGTAGAGTCTCCATAACAAAATAGGATACGTTGATATTAATAGTGGCCCAGGAACATAACATCTGTGTTTTGCCTACAAATATTTTTAGCTTCTGTAGTGTAATAAGACACATTGAGAAAGCATTAATATTCAGAAATGTATAAGAAGCTTTACAAAATAGGTATTTACCAGGTGTTCACAAAGTTTGGAAAAGTAATTCCGATACCAGAAATCAACAACGGTAGAAATGGCACAGAAAACATCTAGTCTATGTCTAGTTATGGATGAAAACTATGGGGGGTGTTGCTCAGATATGAATTTACCTTAAAGAAATGAAAAGACAAGAGGCGTTTGGCAAAACAGGAACACGTTGGTTTAATTAAACGCAGCGGCGGGGAGGGTCTAGACAGAATGCGTCTGAGGAAAGTCTCTCGGTCTACAAAGTTTGGCTGACATTATATACATCTCATGCGGTACAATAAAGTAATTTCTGCATTCCTGAAAAAGCATCTCAGTCATAAATTAACATGTATGGGCATCTGATAAGAACACTGATGGTTCTCAAACTTGGGGAGAGATAGTGTGGGCCAGTGTGTACGTTCCCAGATGTCCGGCATGAGGAGCGCGTGATCAATACATGTGGTGTGCATGTCATGTCTTGATTGGTTGAGTGTTCCTATCTACATGTGGAATCTGTGTGTATCTCTGACTCAGGGTTGATGGGGATGTCACCTTTGGTAAATCCAACAGCAATGATACGAGTTCATTGGAATGCCTGAAAATAATATGGCAGTCAATGGTATAATTTTTATCGACATTTTCAACATTGTGTGCGCAGTTGTCATAGCGTACATCGGCATTGACTTTACTAATATTGGCATAGTTATGCGTACCTAGATCATTGCGTACATCGACTTTGTTTTTACTGGTAACAACATTGTCATTCATGCATGGATTATGGCATACATTGACATCGTTACTGCAGGTATCAACACTGTTGTGCAGGCATAGATTATGGCATACATTGACATTGCATTTATGGTTATTGACATTCTTATGCAGGCACAGGTTATGGCATATGTTGACATTGCATTTATTTGTATTCCTGTTGTGGGGCCTGCACATATCATGGTGTTCCTTGACATCATATTTACCCATTCCAAAAGGGGCATATTTTATATATTTTCATGAAGTAAGCCATCTTGCTGCGCTGCATGAAAGGAAAAGGGCAGGAATGCACTGTATTTAACATCATATGGCACATACCTGTCCTTTCCTTGTGCAGACAACCAAGTGCCAACACGGTCACTCTTCCACCATGGTTCAAGGGTGCCTGTGTTAACAAGTTAGCGGAGCGCACCTTGAGAGGGGCGCCGTTTGGATGTTCGCATCTAACGCAAACCCCTCAAGGGCTGTCTTTTTCAGCTTATGTTGGACCAGTGTGGCGGTGTCTCTCTGTATTTCCCATAAAGGTTTGTTGTCTAGCCCTACTACATTATCTAATCCGGTCTGGATCTGAGTGGGTAGTGCTCTCTTGGGGGTGTTGTAGAAGAATGAAACCTGGGTACCCGTGTCAGTCCAGGGCTGTCCTGTCTCCTGCCCCCATCATTCTCTCATCCTCTCTAGGAATTTGGTCACGGCCTACCCAGGCTTCATGCTGCCTGGGATCAGTCCTCCTATGTCTGGACGGTCAGGGAAATCTCTGTTAGGGCCATCCAGATCTGGTGTCTGAATGAGTTAAATGCTGCCCCCGTCATGCTCGGTGCTGATAAGCATGACTGCGAGGATGTGGGTTTGTGAGAACCCAGTGTCGGTCTGCTCCCCAATGAGGCTGCTGAGTAGACTCTTGATGTCACCTAAAGCTAAGTTAATACCCGCAATGTTCTTTTCAAAGCATGAGATCTATTTTCCTGCCCTGTCCATCAATGGGGCAGTTGGGGGCAGTTTATTCCTGAGCCCTTCTTTGTCCATCTGGTCCCGAGGCACGTAGATGGTTCCTGCTGCACCTTTCTGCAGTAGCTGACAAATTCTGACATATCGAGGCAGCTCTGTCGGCTTGTCCCAGAAGTCGCGCTCCAATCGTCTCAGGCACTCCTGCATGTAGGGGTAGTTTAATTTTGGATCTCCCCCTCAATGCCAAATGCAGTCCTCTGCAATGGCCATATCTTCGGGTTCGAAGGATCCTTTCTCTGGCCAAGGACGATCGTACTGGTGGCTCTTCCTTTCGGTCCAGTAGATGACAAAAAGGTTCCGCGAATGCCTTGCCCTGTTCTCTGGATACTATCTAGGAGTAGGTATGTGTGACCAGTGCATTTGGAGGAGCGGCGGACGTCCTCGTCATCGCTCTCCTCGTGCACGTGTATCGGTGCCATGCTTCTCCTTCTCTGTCTCAATTGTGCCCCTGTCAGGCTTTCCTGGCTACTTATTTCCTGGTCAGCCTCTCTCCTACGCCGATGTCCAGGTGATGTGTGTGATTCGGTTAGGGGTCTTCCTCCCGACTCATCCCTGGGCTCATCTCTATGTGGGGCCCAAGGCCTAGCTCCTGTTTCCTCCGGGGGCGGGGGAATTGCTAACCCTCCTCGTTGGGCTTCCCAGGAGAGAGCTCTCTCTCTCTCCATCCTTTCCTTTCGCCTTTCTTTTAATTCCCACCTGGGTTGCCTCCTTCTCTCAGTGCTATGTGCTGTTCTTCTAGGCAATATCTTGGCTCAACCTCACTCCCTGATGCTTCCTCCATGCCATGGGCCTGCCTGGGTGGAGTGTAACCTGTGGCTCTCCCTTTGGAGTCAGATTTTGCGGGACTGGCGCTCTTTTCTTCCCTTCCATTGATTGAATCACCTTCCAGGAGGGCCACAAACCTCCCTCTGACCTTATAGCGCCCTGTGGGGCATTCAGGAGTACATGCTCCCTGTTCGGCTCGGACCTGATGGGTTGAAAACCGATGGGTGAGGGCTGACTGCGTCCCGGCTGGAGGGACCTGTGATCTTTTCCCCTGACTGGTGGCTTGCTGTTCCAGCCTCCTTGACCGGTGAATTGGTGTAACTCAGCGTGGCGGTGACTGGGATGGCCGGCTTCAATGAGAGCACATCCCTCCCCGGTGTACGGTGGGGGAGGTGCAGATACCTTACTTACAGACTCAAGGATATTCTTTTAGGCTAGGGCCACCTCGAAGTAGGCCCACAGTTCTAGTAGGGCCTCGCACTTAGCCTTCTTAAATCTCGTATACCTGGTTTGAATGTGAGTCTTTGCATGCTCTGTGGTGTTGGTGTCGAACGTTCCCCCCTCAGGCCAGGGAAATGCGCAGGCTTTGGTATGGACGTGCCACTCGCAGCAGTGTTTCTATACTATAGTTTCCTAGCCTGGGTGGGGACCCTCAATTGTATGTGGCTTAGTGGAGTCTCTACAATCAATCAGGGAACTTGTTTTCAGGATTTTTCAAATTTGGATTGTCTCGAGATTCCTTAAAAAATTACAAATTTTACTCAAAGGGGGTCATTATGATGGCGGGCGGATCGCCCCCGCCGGGCCGGCGGTAGTCACCGCCAGCCCGGCGGGGGCGATCCACCCGCCATCCGCAAAGCAAAGACCCCCGCCATATTATGATGGCTGGGGGGTCCGCGGCGGACGGAAAGACCGTCTGCCGCTTTTCCGCCGGTCGACTCGTCGACCGGCGGAAAACAGGGATAATATGGTGGCGATGTCTCCAAGACACCACCATCCATATTATGATGCCAGCGGAGATCAGCCTTTCCATGGCGGCGTTGTCGCCATGGAAAGGCATACGGTCTTTGCATTTGGGGGCCCGCTGCGGGCCCCCAGGATGTTGGGGAGGTGAGGGGTGCACATGGGGGGTACCTGTGGTACCCCCCTGCATTTGTATGCACAAGGTGGCAGGCACCGCGCGGTGCCTGTCACGTTGTGCATGCAAATGCACGACGTGCATTCACAGGATTGTGGCGGGCGGTGCGGTGAGCACCGCCCACCACAATGATGTGAATAGGGCTTGCCACCGCCACGGTGGCGGAGGCATCGTAATATCATGTGCGGGACCGCCGCACCCCTTGCGGACGGTCACGCATTCCGCTGCGGTGGCGGGCGGACTTTCTCCGCCCGCCATCGTAATGACCTCCTAAGTTTGGAGAACAGTGTACACGGGGTGGTACCAAAAACAATCTACTGGTTACGAGCTCTATAAAAATTGATGCATCAGAAAAAGGACATTTAACACTAAACAAAGACAAATGCAATGAAATAGTAACAACCTGTAACAGAATGCAAGTGTGAGTTCAGAGCAGAATGAGTTTATTTGTAGCAGTAAACTAGCAAAGGTTAAATTCTGATCTGGAAAAAAAGGTTAATATTTCAAAAAGCATATCAATCAATCAATCAGGGGTTTGTAAAGCAAGGCTACTTACCCGTGAGGGTCTCAAGGCACTCAGGAGGGGGGGGCTACTGATCCATCTGGGTGAGGGGGTTCAGTCAAAGAGCCAGGTCTTGAGGTCCTTCCTGAACTGGGTCAACGACGCAGATTACCTGAGGTGGAGGGGCAGGGTGTTCCAGGTCTTGGCGGCGAGGTAGGAGAAGCATCTTTCTCCGGTTCTGGTCTTGTGGATCTGTGGGACATAGGCCAAGGCTAGTTGGGCAGAGTTGAGTTGTCTGGCGGGTGTGTGGAACGCGAGGCGGTGGTTCAGGTATTCGGGTCCTGCGTCATGGAGGGCCTTGTAGGCATGTGTGAGGAGCTTGAAGGTGATTCTCTTGTTCATATGGAGCCAGTGGCGTTGTCAGAGGTGTTGTGTCATGTGGCTGCGGCGGGGGATGTCCAGGACCAGTCTGGCTGCAGCGTTTTGGACGTTCTGTAGTTCCCTGAGCTGTTTCTGGGTGACGCGAGCGTAGAGTGCATTACCGTAGTCCAGTCTACTGGTGATGAGTGTGTGGGTGACCATCTTTCTGGATTCTGTAGGAAGCCATATAAATGTCTTTTGAATCAGGCAGAGCGTGTGGAAGCAGGATGAGGATACTTCGTTGATTTAGCGGTTCATTGAGAGCGAGGAGTTCAATATGATGCCAAGGTTGCGTGTGTGGTCCGTAGGGGTGGGAGGGGTTCCTAGTGCAGCGGGCCACCAGGAGTCGTCCCAGGCTGAGGGAGTGGGTCCCAGGATGAGTACTTTGGTTATAAGTAAGCATAGACTTACTTAACATGACGTAACATTTAAACATGCCGCATATTGCAAAATTTACCAGCACAACAACATCAATAAATGCATAAAATGGAAAAATCTAAAAGAGGCCAAGAGAGAAAAAGGTTGACAGAAAAAATTATTACATTGTTCAAAAAACCTTAACCCCCTGCTAGTGCTTACAGCCAGAGGAGAGGGGATACTCAGTGTACTACGCAGAGCTAAGTGAGCCTGATAGTCTGTCACTATCAGCTCAGAGGACAAAGATAGCAGTGCTTTGTGTGGAAAAAGGAATAACCTGACAACTATCGGTCCTTTGTGGCCAGACACAAGCTACGCCTTATTTCACCAAAGTCTGAGTTTTCCCAAACGTTCTGAATTACAGCATTTGTCACAACCAGGAGTAGTGCATACCGACTACCTGACTCCCAGCGGTCCAAGCGCAAAAATCCACCTTTTCACTTCTTTTAAATCCTCCCTGTGTTGAGAAACCCTGAAAGTCTCTAAGAAAACCAATTTGACAAAACAATAATATCGAGGTGGTGACCCTATATAACCCACCAAGGGTCAGTGGTGTACTGTTGTGTCATGCCCAACTGTTCAAGCTGAAAAGTAACCCTATGTAACACAACAAGGGTCAGGGGTGTACTGTTGTGTCAAGCCCAACTGTTCAAGCTAAAAAAAAACTGTAAGTACCTTCACCCTTCTCTAGCGTTCTGACTACGGAAAAAAATTATCTATGCACTTGTCCTAGTTTGTCATACTGCACCTGCTGGGACTAAGGATCAGATGTAGTCACGTACCCTTGCGATGGCGGCCTCCGGACGGACCTCTGCTCCGTGGATTCAGCAGAACTTCTAATCAATTATGGCGTCTGCTCACCGATCTTCTTTGCAGAGATGTGAATCCATTCGGGCGGGGGTCTTTGTCCTTCGGGAGTAGTCAGGCTCGATAAAGCAATCTCTCCTATCTGGCTTTCCAAAAAGTTGCTCGGATATGAATTTACCTTAAAGGAATT
This sequence comes from Calotriton arnoldi, assembly GCA_963921515.1. Lineage (NCBI taxonomy): Eukaryota > Metazoa > Chordata > Amphibia > Caudata > Salamandridae > Calotriton > Calotriton arnoldi. The sequence continues at coordinate 603,848 of CAWUFW010008201.1, read as the reverse complement.
GAAAAGACAAGAGGCAGTGACAAAACAGGAACAAGTTTGTTTAATTAAACGCAGCAGCCAGGACAGTATTAATATAATGAATCTGAGGAAAGTCTCTCTGTGTACAAAGTTTGGCTGACATTATATACATCTCATGAGGTACAATAAAGTAATTTCTACATTCCTGCAAAAACATCTCGGTCATAAATTTACAAGTTTGGGCATCTGAAAAGAACACAGATGGCTCTCGAACTCAGGGAGAGCCAGTGTGGGCTAGTGTGTATGTGTCCAGATGCCCAGCATGAGGAGCACGTGATCACTACGTGTGATGTGCATGTCGTGTCCTAATTGGCTGAGTGTTCGTATCTACATGTGGTATATAGCTTTGTGGTATTTTTGGGAAATGCAAGCCTTTGGCCAAACTTGTTACCAAAAAAGGGATACCTTCTTGCACAAAAACAATCTCTCGAGGCATTTTCCTCTTTCTATGTGTGCTGCAGATTGCAGCACATATAGAAGAAGGAAACAACGAGGAGATAAAAAGATGTTTCTCCTCGTCACACCATCCTCTAGAAGACCACATGATTTCACGCACTTCCAGGTTTACAAACCTTTGTAAATTTGGGATTGCATGAAATCCATGGGTGGATGCCTGGGAACACCCATTATCCACCCAAGGAAGGCCTTCCAGGATGAAATGTAATGCAGTGCAGCGCAAGCTGCTGCATTGCATTACATTTGTTTTACAAACCAAACACAAGGCAGTGCAAATCACCCACTGCATGACTTTGTAAATATCTATTAACATTTTGCGGCATGGATGCACCACAAAAGTGGTGTAACCATGACGCAAAATGTTAGTAAATTTGGTCCTATATATTTACATTCAGTGTACCACCTCATTCAAGGGCATGCAAATTTCTCAGTACACAGAGCTGATGAACTGAAGCAAACAATTCAAGTGTAATAATAAGTGGAAGTTTTTGTAGGCAGTTCTAAAGAAATTCCTAGTTTTATTAACGACTCACAGACAAGAACAATGCTTTCTGACTGTACCCGCTATGTAGGGTTAGATACTATAATCATCCCACAATGACAGGCCCTGGTTGACAATGTCACTTTTGGAAAGCTTCCAACACCTTTCTCACTTTCTGTGCATTACGCAAAACCTGTCCCTACTCTTTGTGGCATTCTCATCAGTGATTTCCAGCAGGAAGATAACAGCATTATTCATGTCCTGACAGCTTTTGCTAGAATATTCCAGTAGAATGTTTGTAAGTTTTCTTTTTCTTACACGTTCACCAGACAGAGAAACAGACAATATCTTACAACATCTGCAACATCGACAGAAATCAGATGGTGATTTTCTTTCTGACATTGTCACTTCCAGCTGAAGACTATCGGCCTTCACTAAGTCAAACCGTTTCCTTTTCCATTAGTTATAAGTGGACTTAAGTTTGGATGAGAAGTGAGATTTTTATGGTAAATGTCTATTCACAGATGTTCAACAGTTAACAAAGTATCTCAGATCTATGGGGCCTATTCATAAACTGCATTTTTTCACACATTTAGTAGGTCTAAGTAGTAATACTCATGCACTATAAGTAGTACATACTTGCTTCAGGTACTGAGAAACATCAACCAGTGCACCAGATTATTGCCTTGCTACAGTCACTGGCAGAAAGGCAAAGGGAATTCTATGCCTTTGCCCACTTCTCCTGTGTGGTAGGTGCCACTGACTGCAGCCACATGGCACTTCTGCTGCCCTCTCACACAGCGCACTTTTTCCCCAACATGTACCACTGGCACTCAATCAATGTGCAAGCTGTCATTAATACCAGGTGCAGCTTTACTGATATGTATGCTGTCTTTCCTGGAAGCACACATTTCAACTACATCATCCAACAGTCAACTTTGGTTGCTGGTATTTTCGATGAGATGTGGCTCAATGGTAAGTAACAATACTTTATATTGGTTGTAAATGTGCATCTAGGGGCGGAATCTTCAATATACAAAATAATCGCAACATCACAATACACACACATTGCCCTCACATCCATTGCATTTTATAGGCATGATGTTTTACATTTTGAATAACGGCCCCTTTGTAAACATTTCACATGTCTTTTTTTCAGATGATGGCAATGCTCTCTTTCCCCATCTCCTCACACCCTACAGACATAAAACTACATCACTTCAACAGAGGTACAATAGGGTACACATATGTGCATGAGATGTAATTCAATACAGTTTTGGTATCCTCAAGTTGCCATTCGGGTGTGGGGTGGGTGCTGTTGTATTCCCCAGACAATGTGTGCAAAATGTTTGCAGTGTCCATGCGATGGGTCTTAAATACAGATCTTACTGTTGCAATTGGTGTCCGCCCATTCAGTACGCCCAGATTATTTCATTTTGGATCACCCGATTTTGCACATTTTACTGTGGGTGAGTCTTACTGCATGTGTCTCACCTACGATAATCACAATGCAAATGAACTGCACTTGTTTTCTTCCAGTGCCCAACTTTGAAGATAACTCCACTGCGTCACAGCAAGGGCAAGGGGCACTTGGCTGGTTACATGTCGTGTGCAGCCCGGAAACTGTGCAGAGGCAGCCTGGCACAGAGGGGGCTCTGCAGGATTAGATATTGACCTAGGGTAGGTCTTTTAATGTTAGTGTACACTCATAGGTTAAAGTCACTGTGATTTACTGTTTTGTCTGTAGTGTCACTTTATTATACACACAGGTGTAAAACTGCCTTAGAGTGCAATTTTGCCTCCTTTTGGCCTACAAAGTCCTGTGATGTATAAAAATGGGGTGGGAGCTGTGCAAGAAAACCTAATTTGCGAGTTTCAAGAGGAAAATTTATCAGTCATCCAAAATTATCATATTTCTCTGACTCAGCTCAGCACCAGATCCTAGGCCTTTTGGCACCTTGCTGTGCCATTTTAATTACATTTCTCTCCAGTAGGAGGTGCAAAAGCCGCCTCACACAAAATGAGTAAGCTCATGAACAGGAAAGGGTGGGGATGAAACAATCTGCATTTGTTTGCCACACTACACCAGGGCTGACAACAGCCCAGGCTCACTGAACAAAGAAGGAACCCAAGCAACTGGAGCCAACAAAGGAGGGGGCAGCTCCCAGGAGCAGATGTAACCAGTGACTCCTTGTGGCACCATCTTGAACTGTCCCAGCATGCTGTGCAAGAGGGTTGGGACATGGGCAGAGAGGTGATGTGGTACTCCAGGATTGGCCATGGGTGACTGGCTTCTAGAAACTTTCACACCCCTTTAAATAGTCTTGCACAAATGGGAAAGTCTCTCTTGGTTGGTGTTTTTGTCCTCTTAGCTGCTGGATCGTGGCACTGTTACAGCCTTGAACAACTGGAAGGAGGAACCCCCTGATGCACAAAAGGGACTAAGGACACTGTCCCAGTTGACCCCAGGACCAGTGTATCTCCCCAAAGGCCAGTGACACAAAGACCTGGAGGAAGGCTGGCAGAGGGAGCCAGCAGAACCAGCTTCCTGTAGATTACACTAATTTGGAGGTGAGGAAGTCTGCTGAACTGCTTCTGGTCGCTAGAGCTCACCACTAGGAGTAAAGTGAACCCAATAGCATCCAGATCGGCCCAACAGGGGCAAAGTTATAGTGTTTTAAGGTTGGTAGCCTTTGACCTTTTGAAGAAAATAGAGCGTGGGGCTCTGCCATTTTTCCTGACCTTACCCCCGGGTTGAGCCAGGACCCAGGGGTGGTGCAGGATTTATTTATTTATTTATTCCACCGAGTGGGCATGCATGGCCCCCCTCCCTATTTCCATTTTCACCCCCTGGGCCCACATCTCCCTGGGGGCCTATTGCAAAGGTCCCCTC